>OZ005741.1:6323258-6927522 GCA_963930735.1 Dioctria linearis
TGGATTTCACAGAGTAGCGTCAGATTGGAACAATTCCCAATCTTACATTGATATTTTCGAAAGCTTTTAACATTTGTTTCGAAATACTAATTTCTAACAGATGTCGCAATGATAATTAGAAACTTTAACTAACGAAAATTAATAAATTATAACAAAAAAACCAAAAATAAATATTTTTTATAAGATATTAAAAATGTATTTAGTATTTTTATTATTCAATTTTAACAAATTAAGAATTAAAATTTTCTTATGTTCGAATTCGCTTATCAATGGAATATAGATGGCGCAGTTTTTCATTTCGAAAGTGATTTGTATTTTGTGATAATTCAAATCGTTAATAGCTCGTTCTGGTGTAATAATAGAAATATTCTCTGTCATTGAACATCATTTCGTTAACTAAATTATACGAATCGACAAATTATGTTCTGTTTTCAAATATATTTCAATGATAATCTGTCAGACAATTTTCATATGATTTCGAAAATCCGAATGAATCTCACTCTCTATTGTGCATGCACGCTACTTTGACAAAAGCTCACTCCACTCTACTCTGTCATTGTAAACGCTCCTTTATCCTTGGGAATATTCAGTGCAATTGCTCTTTTGGTGACCGGCTTACTATATAGCACCGGGCGTACTTGAGCACTTGGTGGTGTACAAAATCTTTTCTTAATGGGCTTGCCAGGTACTTCTCTGACTTTCTTTTGGGGCTCGAAAGAAAACAATGCAGAACAGTGATTGGCAGGCCACAGCTCACATCAAGTTCATCTAACAAGGATGGGAGTTGTTGACAGCCTATAGTATTTGTCCTGCCTGTAAGGACAGCCTGAGACAACCGAACACTTTCTGTGTGCTTCTCCAGCCTTTGTCCAGAGCAGGCTGGATACGCTTGGATCTGCCCACTTAACCGTGGATGAAATGAAAAAACTTACATCACCTAGATTTGATACGCTTTATTAAGAGAGAAGATTTTGGTGAGATTCTTTTAGCATAATGGGCCGCCTTGGCCTTGGTGTTTGGTATCCCCAGCCTCCTGTATTTTGAAACAAAAGCAACAAACACTATTCATTTATTTGTTTTTACAATATATCCAACTCAGTTGTAAATATTAAAAATACCAAATACTGGTTGGAACTTGTTTTTACCCTTTGCAGAAATTTTTGTCGAAAGTCCACATTAAGTATAAATTTGTATTAAGAAACGTCGCTACAAGCACAACCAATGGTATTTGTCTCATACAAAATTGTACATAACCGTATTGAGCCAAATATCATTCTATAGATTTAGGAAAATTAGTATTTAGTGAATAAATTTTTGTTTAGTATTTGCAGCGAAACATCCTTCGCCTTAACGTGACCTTAAGCCAAAAATTGAAAAACGAGTATAAAGCAATGTCTGCTGCCAATTGAGTTTAAAAAAATGACGCGCGCGGATGACACCGCTTTCCGCTTACGCAACGATTACACGAGTCAATAGGACTGACGGACAGTCCCGATTTCGTCTGTCAAATTTACTGAACTGACAAAAAACGATTTGCGTTTTACCAATTGACCAGTCTGTTCGTAATAAAATGTCGTCAAGCGGTGCGGACATTCCTCTTCTATATGCATATCAAACAATTTCTTCATTAATCCGTCTTTATTCTCTACAAAATAAACAATAATATGTATGTTAAACACTCTTCAGTCATTTCCCACTCAAAAGAGAAAAGATTAGGAATATAAACACAAATATCCACTAGCATCTACCTTTTATTTTCAATTTCCGCCATCTTAATTGTACGTTTGACAGTTTATTGACTAGTCCGTAATGACTCGTCAGAAATCTTGTCAGTACAGACTGGTCAGTAAAAAAGAGTAGTCAGTAGGCGTTTACACGAGCCTGTGTAAGTGTCAATTGCTGTCAGAGTCAGTAATCCCCGGGTTAGATTAGTGGGTGTTGTGTGGAATTGAAAAAGAGATGGGATTTTTAAAACAAAGGATGATGCAATCGCTGATTGGGTTGATGAAATAATAGGACAAGATGTGAGGAAGTAGAGGAAAATAAGGAAAAAGGATCATAGAGTTGGAAGTTTTGTTGAGGAATGGAGGTTTAGAAGAAAAAATTGAAAAGTTTTTGGTGAAGAATCGAAATTAAAACTTGAATGATGTTGTGTAAAAAATTAAATAAAAACAAGTAAAACAGCTAGAATTTGTCTAAGACCAATTTCGTATCTGTGTAGGTTTTTGGTTTTTCGCATATATTTCTAGAACGGTTCGTCGAACAGGATTAGGATTTCACATTCAGAAGAACTTTTCAGTACATTAAAAACTTTTCAGTAGTTAAAACCGTACCTATAGGACTTAACACTAAGACGGGATTGCTCGATTTAGTCCAATTATGAAATTATATTTACTATTTTTTAATACGTTGACGCGTTCTCAGGTAGTGTCCAAATATGAAATGAAAAACGAAAATTTTGTATAGCAACCATACGAAGGAGTTACCCGATTTATCCCATTTTCGAACTTTTTTTCAAAAACCCACATGAAAGATATCAGCTGTCTAAGTACATGCGTTTTCGAGTTATCCTGTGGAAGGACAAACGGACGAACATGCAAACATCAAAATAACATTTAATTTTATGCTTGGGTGTCTAATCTATTTTGCTTTATCATCATTATTTCTTATTATTTCTAGGTGATACAAACGGAGTGACAAACTCCATCTTAAGGATCTTTAAAAAAAATATATATATATATATGTATATTAATGGAGAAACTATGTGTAGAAAAATATGAACAATATTTAGTTTATGGAAAAGAAAAAAAATTTGATAAAGGAAGAAACATAAATAATATTGAATGTTTGAAACGTTAAAGATAAAGGACAAACATTAGTTCTTTTGGAAAAAGTAAATAAAACATGAAGGATTTGGTTTTGTTAATGAAAAAAAAATTAAGATCGCAAGGAAAAAGTAAAAGAATGAGAACTTTGATAATAAGGAAATATTGAGTATGTGAAAAAATTTTAAATAAAATTCTAAATGTTTACCAATGAAGAAATAATTCATAATAAAATTCTGAATGTTAATAAAAGAAAATTTGTTGGAAATGCAATAATGGAACTTTTTTTATGAAACGTGGTTGTTAATAAGATCATAACAGTTCTTTTAAAAATTCAGATAGGCACTAGTAGCAGTATAGCATGCCCTTTTAAATCTCCAAAAATCTCCTTCCATATATCACCCTTATTCACAGACAAATAAAATCCACATTTTGCCGGCTTACGAGCAGAATTGTATCAAGCTTAATATTTGTGAATTTCAGTCTATCATCGCAGTATTTAAGTCTCTCTAGCACCGCTTTATTTAATATACAAGAAAATATGACCATGAATAAATATTTGAAATTGAGTAATGTCTAAATAGTTTTGGATCACAGATAAAGTATTATTTGGAAGTTTCTCATCAGAATATTTACGGGCTACCGGTCCGAGTGGTCGGGACGAAAATAGTCCAAAAACAGCCTAGACAAATCTTTACACAAAATATTTTTCGTATTGGAGCGGGACGAGACAGGATACTTTTGACGCAGCATCTTCAAACTTAAAGATATGGAAAGAAATTTTCGAAAAGGACCCACTGGTTCCCGAGCAAAAAGCAAAAAAATGGGTCCTCTTCGGAAGTATTTAATTGCAAAATAACTGTTAAATCTGGCACGGAGCATACGTAAAATGGCACCAAACTTTCACTATAGGAATTGATGTCTCCAGAATCATTTCTGTGTTGTACAGAAGACGTGTCACTTTTTTTTCGCATATTATTTCCAGCTTCTAATAAAAGAATTTTCAATGACTGGAAAAAACTTTTGATTTTGTTTTTTCACCACTTGTACTTTATGTGTTGGCTAAACGTAGCTCTTTGTTTTGTTTTTTTTTTTCATTCTAATCGATGGTGACATAGGCCTAACGGGGAAACCAGCCATCTAAAATAAATGGATAACGCGCCAATTGCGATACCTCTAAGGTGGTGTGGAAACTCGCAACATAAAAAGCATATTGTATGTCGGCTGCACTTTTTGTCATCAGTGTATATTATACTGAAGGCTCTGCTACTGACTAGAGTATAATTAAAATGGCGCAAACTGAAAATAAAAATTGTTATAAAGGAGTTTGAATAAGGCATATAGAAGATGAATGGCTGCACCGTTTGGCGGAATGTTTATAATGAACAGTTGATTGAATGAAGCGCATATTTTGTAGTCAGTAAAATTAACAGACGTGGTACCTACTAAAAAGAACCAAAAAAAAATTAGTGAACAATTTAGGTATACTTATGTTAGGCATGGATTTAATGCCATCCTACTTATAATTGCCACTAGTTCAAATAACTAAAAGAATTGAATTCAACGGAACCGTGTACCTAAAGGCACTCTCACATAAAAAAAAAGAACCGAAAAATGTTAACTGAAAAACTCAATTTATTCTACTTTAAAATAAGTTTTTTGTTCCAATGATTAATAAAATCGGTGGAAATAGGATAAACTAATAATTTTACTAATAAAATAGTATATTTATCTCAGAATTTAAGAAAAACACAATTTTTATGTTTTATCGGGCGAAAAATTCGAAGTGTTGTTTTTTCCAAAAATTTCGGAAAAACAGTAATTTTTTTTTTCATTAAAAATACCTTTTTTTGCCGATTTGGACAAGTGAGAGCTTATTTTAACGAGAAAGGGAATAGAAAACGATGTATGAAGGAGTTTTTCAGAACAAAGTTTTTAAAATAGTCCGAAAAAATCGAACAAAGTTCACACTAATTTGGGCCCGAAATGTAAGAGATATATGTTCAGGCATTCAAAAGCTTTATAAGGAAGCATTTGTAAAGCTTTAAAGTTCTTAAAGGCCCGTCACCCAAATGAGCCATTTACATGAATGAAAGGCAAAATCTTTAAACGCACACATAAGTGTAAAGAGTGTGACTATATGCATGAGAAAGTGACATTTAAAAATTATTCCCCACATTTTAATTTGCAGCAATACAAATGCATTGGCCACGGGTTTTCTCATAATATAAGCATAACCAAAACCCTCGAGAATACTTCACAAGCCATGAAACAGACTCCCTCACTACCACATGAGAACCCCAACGGAGTCCTTACATTCTAAACTACTTGCAGTGTTCTTATGTAAAACTGACAAAAGCTTGATTTGAATAGCTCCTCTGCCCTAAACTACTCTTCATACTGAAAAATGATAATCTTAAGCTTGCTTTCTTATCTTCCCAATCGAAATAAAATTTTTATACCTTTCCAAACAAAATTATTTAAAAAAATTTATTTGAACCAAATGACTACGATTCCTCAAACAAAAACTCTCAACTGAGTAATCATTGTATTTGACGCTGTGCTGTCATAGCATGCCGTGGGCTGATGATATCGAATGTAGCTGCCACAGATTCGAACTCCGGTTGCACATACACACATGTAATTGTTACTCAGCTGAGAGTAGGGAGCGTAAAATGGTAAGGTTACTTTGCGATCAAAACTATTTTATTATTTTGTTAAGTAAAGTATATAGTAAGTAAAACCTTTGGGAAGGTAAGGAACCAAGCTGTAAATTACTAGAAGACTATTTTCCTGTATGGATAGAAGTTTAGGCTCTATAGCATATATAACGTCAATGTTTGGCAGTTTTCCATAAGTATCAATATAGAAAATTTTAAAAAACGGACTCACAACGCACACATATAAATTTCTGTTTCTTGGCTTGGGAAGTATTCTCGAAGCTTTTGCCCCAACACAATTATACTTGCCACGGGAAATCGAATAAAAGCACAACCTTCTACAAGCCGTGAAGAGGAAAAGTCACGCATGCACTGAAAGGAGCTAGTAGTGTTGTCTGCTCGAATACTAATCTTCAATCGGGTTTTAGATCCAAGCGTAGCTGCACTTCAGCGTTGCTAAATATAACAGATGATATTAGGAAATCAATTGATAGTGACAAATTTACAGCACTCGTCCTCCTTGACTTTTCCAAGGCCTTTGACACAGTTGACCACATATTATTATTACGTAAGCTGGCTTTTAATTTCAATTTTTCTAATTCTGCATGCACGTTGGTTTGGTCTTACCTTTGCGGGCGTCATCAGAGTGTGGTCTGTTCTAGTTCTGCTTCTGGCTTCCTACCTTTGCGGAGTGGAGTCCCTCAAGGCTCCATTCTGGGTCCCTTATTATTTACTATCTTTATTAACGATCTTCCAATGGTTCTGAGAAATTGTGATTACCACATGTATGCTGATGATATACAGCTTTACATTTCTAGGCCGTTGGGATTGTTGGAGGATGCCATATGCCGTATGAACGAAGACCTCGCTGATGTGCTGGAATGGGCTGTTAATAATAGTTTGAGCTTAAATGCCTCTAAATCCAATGCTATCGTGATCTATAAAAGTGAATTAGACACTTCCTGCTTTCCGAATGTTATTCTAAACAATGTAATTATTCCTTACAGTAGTACAGTAAAGAATCTTGGAATAATTTTGGATCGTACGTTAAATTGGTCGAATCACATTAACGCGCTTATCTGCAACGTTTATGGAACGCTGCGTAAACTTTCTGTCACTGCGGCCTTTACTCCTGTTGACACGCGGATTATGTTGGTTAAATCGTTAATTGTTCCCCTCATGACTTATGGATGTGAAGTTTTTCGTGGTTCTGATTCAATTTCATTGCGTAAGCTCAATGTGGCTTTTAACTCGATCGTGCGGTATGTGTTTGGCTTGAGGCGATACGACCATGTTTCGGGATATTTAAATTCAATCTTGGGATGCACGTTGGAAACTTACTTTAAATATCGTGCGATATTATTCCTTCGTAATTTGATGATTACCAAGCAACCTGACTACCTGTATACTAGATTGGATTTTTCTCAATCCGTAAGAACTTTTTCACTAAACATTCCTCGGTCCACTTGTCTTTCAAGTGGTCGTCAATTTTTTATTCAATCCACAAGACTCTGGAACTCTCTTCCTCTGCACCTTAGAAGGAGCAGGAACAATCATAGTTTTCGGAACAATTTAACGGAATATTTAAGATCTGCATAGCGGTACATTTGATATGTTTTCATAGTAATAAAGCAAACTGTATTTATCATTATTAATTTGGATATTATATATCTTATTGTGTAAGTTTAGTTTAGTTTCAGTAATGTTTATGATTAAATTTTATCCATTATCCTACCTACACATAACTATAAGATTTGTCTTACTTGTGTAGCGTTGAAATAAACTTTATTTGAATTTGAATTTGAATACTTTTGGCCAGTAAGGGGTTTTTATAGGTACCTAATTGAAAAAATAAATTAACTATGCCTTAATTTTTTTATTGATTTATTATTTTCGTATGAGTTTTCAAATACAAACAGTTTTAATTTTACTTGTTTATTATACGCAAGTAGTACATAATAGATAATTAGAGAAGTCGTGCTTCATTAAAATCGTCTTTTAGGCGGTATCGTTTTTTGAGGACTGTTTTCAACTTATAAATGGACCAATTAAAATGTGGTCTTGCAAAGTGTAACCTCTAAATTTGATTGTAAAGCAGTATTAAATTCACCTTTTTTGCATTTACTTCTTGGCTTGTCTATAACTTTTTAACTTGTTATCCAAATCGCTTATCTAGACTGTACTAGCAACTATACTTAAATTTAAAATTTTTACAATTCCGTTTGACAAATTGTTCGTTTTTAATTAGAGCATCAACTATGAAGTCAGTTTGCTTTGTAGTTTACCGTATTCGTCAATCCAAATGCAGCGTCAATATTTCTGGTCGTTTTATACTTCTTAATAAATCGCGAAATTATGAATTTATTAATATTATATTGCAATTGAAATTTGGGAAGCACCGTTACAATTTTCATAAATTAGAAAAATTCCAGCGATCTAAAGTAGTACAATGAGAGGAAATTACTTATCTATTTTTAGAAATTCTTTTGCATAAATTTGCGGGAGTTGCATAGAAAAAATCTCGTTAGTTGAAGATTCTTTGGTAGTTGGCTGCAAAGCTGCGGTATTTAAACTATTCTAGAATATATTCAATTCACTATAAACCTTTAATTGTAAATATCCGTAGCGGAACGAATTGAGATGTAGGTATGTATCGTACTTATATAAATAAAACGGCGATTTATTCCAAACTTCTAAAAGTTCGTGCAAAACTTTATCTATTTTTAAACAAAACAACTAACATATAAAATCCCTTGCCTTTTCTATTCATAAAGAATATTGCACTAATGAAACTGAATCAAGTGAATAAACGTCAGAGTGAATAAACGTCACAGAGAATGGAGGAACCGCACTACTGCACACATACACAAAACTTAACTTCACTTCACGGCTTGTAATCTATACATAGTAGAAGGTTGTGATAAAAGTCTATCAGAAATCTTCAACACAAATAAACTAGCCACGGTTTCTTAAAAAATCTAAGCTAACACCATTAAGAAGGCCATGAGATGGGATTAATCAGCTGTTCAGCAAAATAAACAAACCAAACAGTTGTCAAATATAGTGTTGTATCGCGTTTTTTATATATTAATAATAAATAAATAATAAATATTATTAATTAAAAATTGTTAATTTTATAAGACAGGTTGCAGTGTGAATGCCTAATATATATCTAGCGGTTAAATGTAGATCTATATTGGTTGCTGTTAAAATTACAGTGCAAGCGTAGATTTACATTTGCTCGCAGATTTTGTCAACATCGGTGCAAGACTTATTTTATAATTTGTTGAATGTGATTATCACATAGGAATTCATTGTTAATTGAAATTAATACCTATGGATACCTGTGTGAAATGGTTGCAAGTTATGCATGTGAAGTTGAGCGAAAACTAATTTTGAAAAAGTGACGAAACTTGGAAAGTTTTATATTTTATAGGTAGTCATGGATATATAAATCTATCGATGAAAGGCACTTGTGTACATTGCTTATCAAATTAGACAGCAATTACAAATTTGCCTTGAGTCGAAGATTTTATCAACAGCAGCATGATTTAACATAACATTTATTCCAGACGTCCAGATTATAAACTATGCGACTTCAGAAGAAAACACAAAAAGAAAGCAACATAAAAAAATCAAGATTACAGAAACTTTGTAAGTGCGCTAAGAAAAGTCAAATAGAATTTACGTTCAGCTGCTAAGAAGATTAGTAGAAAAATATAGCAAAATTTAATGGAACGATTATCAACAACTATATTATGTGTAAACTAATGAGCCTCTTGAATGCGATCAAGGAGTTGGCAGTTTGGATATTCATAGGAAGATTACTCCAAAGGCGCGAAATAAGAATTTTCCATAATTGTCTTATAAAAACGAGGAGTTATTATGTTCCTATTGGGTTCAGATGTTGGGAAACTGAAGAGTTCTCTGAGATACTCTGGTTTGCCTGACTTTAAAAGATTAAAGAAGAATATCAATGACCTACGCCGAAGGTAAGAAGTCAGAGGACAACCAAGCGATCTTGTCCGAAAAGGGGAAACATGATCAAACCTTCGAAGACCAAATACAAATCCAATGAAATAATTAAAGGCAACCTCTACTTTGCGGGCACAATAGGATGCTTAGGATAAATGGTACTACAATGTAGAAAGTATGGCATAAGTAGTGTCTTTACAAGCTTAAGTTGAGCAGGTGTTGTTAAGATTATCGCATAGAGCCAAAGACTGCGAAGGCCGAAGTAGACTTTTCTAATCAATGCGTTAACATTCTCACAGCACTTCATCTCTTGGCTTAAAGTAACACCAAGATTTGTAACTTTACTTTGCATAATAAAGTTGATGCCATCCAAAACGACCAGAGGAAGAGTATTTCTATCAAAAGTGTTGTTGTAAAAAGCAATACACTGCGACTTTCCTGGATTCAGTATCAACCGATTGCTCTTAGCCCACAAGCCTATTCTGTCTAAATCATCGCAGTCTTCAATAAGTCCAATGGGCATGCTCAAATAGATTTGTACATCATCAGCATATACATGCACTTTGACGTCACGAACTACTTCAGGTAGATCATTGATAAATAGGCTAAATAGCAATGAACCGAGAATAGAGCCTTGTGGTACGCCGAATAATAAAGTGAGTGAGTTTGAGATATTATTATTTACCTTAACGTGTTGATGACGATGTGACAACGAATTTTTAATGAGAGTAAGAGCTGAAGTACTGAATTTAAAAACAGCAAACAATTTATGCAGAACGATGTTATGACCAACACTATCAAATGCCTTAGTGCAATCTAGCAGTACTAAGTTACTGAAGTTGTTTTGATCCAGGGCCAATCTAATGTCAGTGAAAACCCATAACAACGCAGTTTCACAACTGTGAAAGTCCGAAAGCTTGTGAAATGAAATTCGGAAAGTTTTATTTTATAAATGATAAAAATTTGTGCATTTACTTTGTCATGATGGATACACCTTTAATATATATCTAACGGTTAGATATAAATTTGTTGGTTGCTTGTAAAATTAAAGAGCAATCGCATTTTTATATTTACTCGCAGATTTTGTCAACATCGGTGCAAGACTTATTTTATAATTTGTTGAATGTGATTATCACATAGGAAATCATTGTAAATTGAAATTAATACCTATGGATACCTGTGTGAAATGGTTGCAAGTTATGCATGTGAAGTTGAGCGAAAATTAATTTTGAAAAAGTGACGAAACTTGGAAAGTTTTATATTTTATGGGTAGTCATGGAAATATAAATCTATCGATGAAAGGAAATTTTGCCAATTGCTTGTAAAATTAGACAGCAATTACAAATTTTTCTTTCGTCGAGGATTTTATCAACACCAGCATGATTTAATCCCTACATTTAGATTTTTTAGAATAATTTGAAGAAAATATTATAAATATTAGTTGATGTTTCTCTGTAAATCATATGGAATATATTACTTAGGTATGTACTTACTATGTGGTGTCTGCGTTCTGCATATCTTGAGATTTTCCGTTAAGAGAATAATAAATTTGGCGGAAAATTAGTTGTCAAACAGCTTTGAAGTAGCAGGTAGTGTAAATTTTTAAGAATTTAAAATGACAATAATAATAATTTTCTTTAAGTGAAAAGTAGTTTGCAAGTAAAAATGAAAATTAAGAAGTGCGCAGTGGGATGCAGCAGCGCCAAACACCTATCTAGTGTACCGGGAGATAATATTTGGTAAGTATACGCATACTATTTACGTATGATTTTAGTAAAATATGTAAAATGCAATTGAAATCCTTTTTAAAACGCATTTTGTTTAAAATTAAGAAAAAGATTTACTTAATTATAATAACGTTAGGCAATAATTAACCATTCCTGGATGCTTCGATTAAAAATTTGGGTACAGCTGTATGTTTTAGACTCTTTAGATTTCTGTCTGTTCTAGCTTAAGGTAAAGGTTGGCGTAATCGTGAGCCGTAGTTATATGTTTAACCATGCTCTATTAAGTTTATGTTCGACTTAATTATCTTATTTCTTATATTATATTTTAGCCTTATCCACGATATTAATTGTACTAAACTCTGGAGATTTGTCGATTCATACAGCACATGGGTTGGCTTAAGTCTATGTCAATTAAATATGGACTTTATTGCTTTGCTTAATACTCTAGCATGCAGTTCACTAAGTTATTGCTACACATTGAGACCAGTTAATTATATTGCAAATAATTATTGGCAGTATAGATGTATTTTGTAGATTAAGATTCTCATCTGGTGATTAAAAAAACTCTTTTAAGTGGTACCACTCTTTTCCTCACATGTTGGCTGTTGATTCCAAGTCAGTTTATCATCCATTATCATTCCCAGATACTTTGATGAATTCTCCTTGCACTGCCATCTTGCCTCTCTCTTGAAAAACCATGCAGCTTGTTTTCGATGTATTTTTTGTAAGCTTATTTTATTTTATTCTATTTATCGTATTAAGTCCTCATTTATTTTCCTCTGTATATTATGGCCATCTTTCCACTATACATCACCAGGGTATCGCCAGCATATATATAATATTCCGTAGACAACCCAGCTTTCATTAAATTTTGGATATATATAGAGTAGATGAGCGGCCTTAAAATTTCGGGAATCCAGTACTCATCACTTCATTCTCACAATGACTTCTTTCCAACTTCAGTAAAACGCTGTCTTGCTTGCAGATAATTTACTAGAAACTGGTTTGCCTTTGCTTTAATTCCCAATTAGCTTAATATTTCTATTAATACATTATGATCTACAGTTTCAAAAGCCTTCTTCTAATACTCTAATAACATAATTATCAGCATAGAGTTCTTTATTAATGAACTCCTTTACATCAGTTATAATAGTGTATCTTAAACGCACATGATAATGCCAGAGTGAATTTAGGAAACTTATAAGTAATATCGTCATAAATTGTGTAAAAATCAGCTTTATCTAATTCGTTACCTACACCTAGAAGGAACGGTTGGCTTGTTAAATCATACTCTAAGTATTTGTTTTTCCTTTTTTCCAGCAGAGGCAGAAGGTCATTCAACGCTTTAACGTGTACAAAAAATCCGTCTTGGCTGTCGCTTATACTGTATTTCCAGAATTTCTTTGTGGACTTATTTTTCCTTTTACCATTGGGTGTTAGTATCGCATGAAGGAATAGACAAATTGTCAAGTCTTTATGATCTAAAGTGATATGCTATAAAGAAATAATTACTCCAAAGTTACTTTCGTTTGTAATTGAAGGGAGCTCCCTTAGTAGATTTAAGCTTGATTTGTCCGTTACTTGGTTTTTAAACAGAGGTATTATGTCATCCAAAAACCTTTACCACAATGTGAAACTGCAAAGTCTATGTTTACCTAAAATGTCAACGAATTATTTAACTGGCTATTTGATGGTGGATAGAATATTTTGTTAGTCAAAATTATGAAATTATAACACTTACAAGTTGGGCACCGTTTGAGCTAGTATATGCAGCCAGTCTTCCAAAATGCTCGTAATTTTACCATTAGTTTCCTTCTTCTTTAGTCTAAGAGGAGCAGTTTCTTTCCGCTTAGTTTCCAGAATGTTCCACGGATCTCTATGATGTTTTAGAGCTGCAGAGCTGAGATTCTTTCAACTGCGGATCTGTTTCTGAATACTATAGCGTATTTAAATCTAAAATTTAAAAGTATTAAACTAATGGAAGACTGATGTGAATATGGGGTGATTTAAAGAAATAAGAAATGAGTTTAAATTCAGTTACCTGGAGTTGTCAACGTACAGAAAACATGTTTGGTTTGTTTCTCCTGATGAAATAGTCCATTCTTTCGCAATTTAAAAGTGTAGTTCTTGTAGGCTGTGTATAATTTTCCAGATGGGTATTTTCCAGCTTTATTATAGTATGTTTCCTACCATGTAAAAGTTCATTAAGATATGTTATTATAATATTAACGTAAAATTACCTTTCGCTCTTTTTGGAATTGTGTTGTTATTTGTTTCGCTAAAACGTGAAAGTCCTTGTCATGTAAAAATGCTTGCTGATCGACGTAATGCTTTACAATATCTTTAATTAACTTTTCTCTGCAGACTGGAATAAGCACGCCATTTATTTTATATTTCTCCAATATGTTTTTTCCGTTGTTTGATAAATAAAATTTTAAGTCCTGTTGAAAGCAGAGGATATGTAGTAGAACTTAATACAATAGTTACTTTTATTTACGTACGAAAGATACCACGGAGCATTCAGAGATTCCAGGTGGATTAGTTGAAGGGCACGAAGATTTTGAATTGGAAGATGCAGGATGCTGTTGAACTCGAAACGCAGTCATGGATCTTCCTTAACCAAGATTCTACTACATTTGTGGAGTTATCCCATGCGCTTGAATATTCCTTCGGGAAAATTTGAATTTAATTCAATTGTTGCCAAAAAAACGAAAAAAATGGTTTAGTAATTAATTATCAGATATTAATACATTTGTTCTCGATCCTTTTCTGATAATCAATGATCACATATTCCCACCAGAGGGATTATAATAAAAGTAGTTAACAAACAAAAAGTGTATTTAATCATTATGGGGAACACAGCTCCAACAACCTTCATTTGATAGTAATTTTGAGATAGTTCCTGAACAGCAGAATTAATTTGTTTTGCAATTTATTAATCTATGTTTGATTAACATAAAAAAATATCAACGCAAAGACTGAACAGCGTATCATTTAAACTATGGGGCTCTGACCCATATCAAATTACACATTAATATTCTTGGCAATATAGGTATCTTTCTAACCTAAAACCAAACTACTTGAATGAAAAAACAGTTATTTATTATTAACTTTTCAATTTTTTTTTTAGCATCCGCATTTTTGAAAATTTTCAATTTGCATTATCATAATACGTATTAAATTGGAGTCCCACTTGAAAGTCCGCCATGAATTTAAATAAAGCCTAGGACATTGATTTTTTCTTGTATGTGAATCTAACTTAAGTCAATAAATGGTTAAAATCGTTTGTAATTCTGTTGTTAAATTCTGTAGAAGAAGCTTTCCCAAATTACCCTCAAAAGAAGAGTGTTGAAGCTGATATCTCTCCCCTTTAAGAATAAAAAATTGAGTGAAGTGAAGTGTTTTAAAAATCTGTTAAAGATATGGTAAAAATACATACATATAATAGAATCCTATCGCATTTAAATTATTCTTTCGTGTAAAAAGTCTATATATAAATTTATAAATTCTGATTACTTTAGATGCCCCCCATGCGCATAATTTATCGCGAAATTTCATCAGAAGACTTAATTCATTTTCATTTATAAGACGCAATCTGCTCATGTCCATTCGTTTCCCTAAAAAAATAACAAAAAAGCAAAAAAAAAACAAAAGAGGCAATTTGAAAATATTATGCAAAAATTAGTCAGCCCTTATGTTTTGAAAAAATTTAAGTTAAAATTTATATAATTTTAATTCTAGACAGAACTAAGAATCTAAGGTCGGCGAAAGACGTATAGTTCTTGTCTCAGAAAATTTTTCTTTTATTGATCAAATGAGGTTAAATTCAAGTAAAATTCGATTTTCTTAAAACAATGATAAAAGATTGATATTAAGAAAATGTAGGAATGAATTAAAATTTTGAAGGAATGATTTTATCCAAGCCCCTATTTCTTGATTTAAGAATTTATTTTATTAAAATACAGAATAAGAATTCTTTCCGTGTATACTTTCGCCTTTTGCATTAATGGGGGAAAAGAACTTGGCTATGCACTATTGTAATGCAACTGAGACAACGACGTAAAAACAAAACTCGAGAGAACGTAGGATTACCCGAACGACAAAATCATGAAATAGAAAATTAATCAGTTCATATATGTATGCGAGTGAGTATGGCACACGGAAGAGGCGAAGGTATTCCCATTACGAACCATGTTCCGCCATTAGGTGACGTAATATCGTGAAATGCGTAGGAAAGTACAGTACGCAGAACACAATACTCTTTCTCCTCTCTCTGTCTTTCCTATAAAAATGTATATGGAGTAGTCACAGAATTACGTCACAGGCTTTCAGTTTCAATGTGTCAACATTTTAATGGGAATACATTGTCTTCTATATACCTTGGGAAAGGGTCATGTGGAAAATGTACCACTTTTGTACTAAAAGTTAATAAAATAAGAAGAATGTACCACTTTTGGTACAATTGCACCAAAGTGGCAAACATAGCCGGAGCTATTTAGCGGCTTCGGCTCGCGAGTTAGAGCGTTTAAGAAAATTTGTTGGCTCCGCCTCGCGAGTGAAGAGCTGGGAGCCGCATCAGGAGCCGCATCAGGAGCCGCTCGCGAGCGAGCATTTACGTAATTATTTCTTTAACTGGCGATGTACGGTTTTCTTCGCATATCTCCAAAACTAGCAAGTGTTAAGAAGAAATATTTCACAGTTATATTCCTCTCATTATTCCGCCTCCAACGAGTGATCATCGATCAAATTCGAAGGTAATTTTATTTTACCAAAAATTTCGCAAATAGAAGAATAGAAGAATTTTTCTTGGATTTGGGATTTCTAAACTCGGACCCCGTTCAATGCCAAATTTTAGAAATTTAACTGGGTTTCAGCTTTTCTACTCCAGTGTTGCCCGCAGTATATGCAACGGAAGTAAAAAACCAGTGTCGCGGTGCTGTTGCAAAACGGGTTTTCCGCATATAAAAAAAAAAACTACAAACTGCAATTTTAATTGAAAACTTTTCATAGTTCAAATTATATAAGATCGATTTGAAATTGGGTGAGAAATAAACGATTTAGGAAAAATTCGAGAAAGATTACAATTTGTTTGGAAATGGGATTTGTAAGAAATGAAAGCCTTTTGAGATTAAATGAAACCTTTTTCGAGTGGAATGAGACTTTCCACGAATAGTGGTCTGAAAATAAAAGAAATAAACAGTTACTGTAATTGTTGAAATGAGGTTTTTTTTAAAGGTAATATTTATGAAATTTAATTTTAAATAAGTCATTTATCTCTGTGTGTGTTTAACAAACGAAATGTGCCGCCATTGGTTCTTTGCAGGCTATCGCCTCTTCCCCCTCGATTAGCCTTAAATTTACTTTGTTGATTTCACGCAATAAGACGCAATCGTTGGCTTTTATATAATTTAAAATACATTTGGAGATCCAGGGTTACTTTTTTTTATTGCAAAAACAGTTAGACCCACTCCTTGTCCGGCTACTTCATTTAACGATCACTTTTTATAGTTTAAAAGTTGTATTGCATGAAGAAACTCCTGCCTTCTTAAGGCCGCTACACACACTCAAACAAATGCATGGTTCAGTCGTATGATTTGCATGAGCGTGTGACTGACAACGGCACAAATAAAAGCAGTTGTATCTGAAATAACTCCAGTCAGCCATGAGGTGAGAAGAAAAATTCTGCTGAAATATTTTCTGCAAATTTCTAAGAAGAAATGAATGTTTATTGATCATCTATGCGTCACGCTCATAAAAATTGTTAGGGCCGCTGCACACGGTCAAGGAAATCTTGCGACTTGTGCATGGCCGAGTTCAAAACCCTCGAAAATACTTCACAACCCATGAAACAGACTCCCTCACTACCACATGAGAGCCCCAACGGAGTCCTTACATTCTAAACTACTTGCAGTGTTCTTATGTAAAACTGACAAAAGCTTGATTTGAATAGCTCCTCTGCCCTAAACTACTCTTCATACTGAAAAATGATAATCTTAAGCTTGCTTTCTTATCTTCCCAATCGAAATAAAATTTTTATACTTTTCCTAACAAAATTATTAAAAAAAATGTATTTGAACCAAATGACTACGATTCCTCAAACAAAAACTCTCAACTGAATAATCATTGTATTTGACGCTGTGCCGTCATGGCATGCGATGCTCTGATGATAACTGAATGTAGCTGCCTGGAGATTCGGATTCGGGTTGCACATACACACATGTAATTGTTACTCTCAGCTGAGAGTTAGGGAGCGTAAAATGGTAAGGTTACTTTGCGATCAAAACTATTTTATTATTTTGTTAAGAAAGGTATATAGGAAGTATAGCCTTTGGGAAGGTAAGCAACCAAGCTGTAAATTAATAGAAGACTATTTTCCTGTATGGATAGTAGTTTAGGCTCTATAGAATATATAATGTCAATGTTTGGCACTTTTCCATAAGTATCAATATAGAAAATTTTAAAAACGGACTCACAACGCACACATATAAATTTCTGTTTCATGGCTTGGGAAGTATTCTCGAAGCTTTTGCCCCAACACAATTGTACTTGCCACGGGAAATCGAATAAAAGCACAACTGAAAGGAGCTAGTAGTGTTGTCTGTTGTGAGATTGCTCGAATACTTTTGGCCAGTAAGGGGTATTTATAGGTACCTAAATGAAAATATAAATTAACTATGTCTTAATTTTTTTATTGATTTTTTATTTTCGTTTGAGTTTTCAAATACAAACAGTTTTAATTTTACTTGTTTATTATACGCAAGTAGATAATTAGAGAAGTCGTACTTCATTAAAATCGTCTTTTAGGCGGTATCGTTTTTTGAGGACTGTTTTAAACTTATAAATGGACCAATTAAAATGTGGTCTTGCAAAGTGTAACCTCTAAATTTGATTGTAAAGCGGTATTAAATTCTCCTTTTTTGCATTTACTTCTTGGCTTGTCTATAACTTTTTAACTTGTTCTCCACAGCACTTATCTAGACTGTACTAGCAACTATACTTAAATTTAAAATTTTTATACTTCTTAATAAATCGCGAAATTATGAATTTATTAATATTATATTGCGATTGAAATTTGGGAAGCACCGTTACAATATTCATAAATTAGGTAATGGTAAAGAAAAATTCCAGCGATCTAAAGTAGTACAATGAGAAGAAATTATTTATCTATTTTTTGGAATTCTTTTGCATAAATTTGCGGGAGTTACATAGAAAAAATCTCGTTAGTTGAAGATTCTTTAGTAGTTGGCTGCAAAGCTGCGGTATTTAAGCTTTTCTAGATTATATTCAATTCACTATAAACCTTTAATTGTAAATATCCGTAGCGGAACGAATTGAGATGTAGGTATGTATCGTACTTATATAAATAAAACCGCGATTTATGCCAAACTTCTAAAAGTTCGTGCAAAACCCTATCTATTTTTAAACAAAACAACTAACAAATAAAATCCCTTGCCTTTTTCTATTCATAAAGAATATTGCACTAATGAAACTGAATCAACGTCAGAGAGAATGGAGGAACCGCACTACTGCACACATGCACATAACTTAACTTCACTTCACGGCTTGTAATCTATACATAGTAGAAGGTTGTGATAAAAGTCTATCAGAAATCTTCAACACAAATAAACTAGCCACGGTTTCTTAAAAAGTCTAAACTAACACCATTAAGAAGGCCATGAGATGGAATTAATCAGCTGTTCAGCAAAATAAACAAACCAAACAGTTGTCAAATATAGTGTTGTATCGCGTTTTTTATATATTAATAATAAATAAATAATAAATATTATTAATTAAAAATTGTTAATTTTATAAGACAGGTGGCAGTGTGAATGCTTAATATATATCTAGCGGTTAAATGTAGATCTATATTGGTTGCTGTTAAAATTACAGTGCAAGCGTAGATTTACATTTGCTCGCAGATTTTGTCAACATCGGTGCAAGACTTATTTTATAATTTGTTGAATGAGATTATCACATAGGAAAAAGTGACGAAATTTGGAAAGCTTTATATTTTATAGGTAGTCATGGAAATATAAATCTATCGATAATAGAAGCATTTGCCAGTTGCTTGTAAAATTAGACAGCAAGTGCAAATTTTTCTTTCATCGAGGATTTTATCAACAGCAGCATGATTTAACATAACATTTATTCCAGACGTCCAGATTATAAACTATGCGACTTCAGAAGAAAACACAAAAAGAAAGCAACATAAAAAAATCAAGATTACAGAAACTTTGTAAGTGCGCTAAGAAAAGTCAAATAGAATTTACGTTCAGCTGCTAAGAAGATTAGTAGAAAAATATAGCAAAATTTAATGGAACGATTATCAACAACTATATTATGTGTAAACTAATGAGCCTCTTGAATGCGATCAAGGAGTTGGCAGTTTGGATATTCATAGGAAGATTACTCCAAAGGCGCGAAATAAGAATTTTCCATAATTGTCTTATAAAAACGAGGAGTTATTATGTTCCTATTGGGTTCAGATGTTGGGAAACTGAAGAGTTCTCTGAGATACTCTGGTTTGCCTGACTTTAAAAGATTAAAGAAGAATATCAATGACCTACGCCGAAGGTAAGAAGTCAGAGGACAACCAAGCGATCTTGTCCGAAAAGGGGAAACATGATCAAACCTTCGAAGACCAAATACAAATCCAATGAAATAATTAAAGGCAACCTCTACTTTGCGGGCACAATAGGAAGGTTAGGATAAATGGTACTATAATGTGTTAAGTATGGCATAAGTAGTGTCTCTACAAGCTTAAGATGAGCAGGTGTTGTTAAGATTATCGCATAGAGCCAAAGACTGCGAAGGCCGAAGTAGACTTTTCTAATCAATGCGTTAACATTCTCACAGCACTTCATCTCTTGGCTTAAAGTAACACCAAGATTTGTAACTTTACTTTGCATAATAAAGCTGATGCCATCCAAAACGACCAGAGGAATACTATTTCTATCAAAAGTGTTGTTGTAAAAAGCAATACACTGCGACTTTTCAGGATTCAGTATCAACCGATTGCTCTTAGCCCACAAGCCTATTCTGTCTAAATCATCGCAGTCTTCAATAAGTCCAATGGGCCTGCTCAAATAGATTCGTACATCATCAGCATATACATGCACTTTGACGTCACGAACTACTTCAGGTAGATCATTGATAAATAGGCTAAATAGCAATGGGACGGAGAATAGAGCCTTGTGGTACGCCGAATAATAAAATGAGAGAGTTTGAGATATTATTATTTACCTTAACGCGTTGATGACGATGTGACAAAAAATTTTTAATGAATTTAAAAACAGCAAACAATTTATGCAGAACGATGTTATGACCAACACTATCAAATGCCTTAGTGCAATCTAGCAGTACTAAGGTACTAAAGTTGTTTTGATCCAGGGCCAATCTAATGTCAGTGGAAACCCGTAACAACGCAGTTTCACAACTGTGAAAGTCCGAAAGCTTGTGAAATGAAATTCGGAAAGTTTTATTTTATAAATGTTAAAAATTTGTGCATTTACTTTGTCATGATGGCTACACCTTTAATATATATCTAGCGGTTAGATATAAATTTGTTGGTTGCTTGTAAAATTAAAGAGCAATCTCATTTTTATATTTACTCGCAGATTTTGTCAACATCGGTGCAAGACTTATTTTATAATTTGTTGAATGTGATTATCACATAGGAATTCATTGTTAATTGAAATTAATACCTATGGATACCTGTGTGAAATGGTTGCAAGTTATGCATGTGAAGTTGAGCGAAAATTAATTTTGAAAAAGTGACGAAACTTGGAAAGTTTTATATTTTATGGGTAGTCATGGAAATATAAATCTATCGATGAAAGGAAATTTTGCTAATTGCTTGTAAAATTAGACAGCAATTACAAATTTTTCTTTCGTCGAGGATTTTATCAACACCAGCATGATTTAATCCCTACATTTAGATTTTTTAGAATAATTTGAAGAAAATGTTATAAATATTCGTTGATGTTTCTCTATACATCATATAGGAATTACTTAGGTATGTACTCACTATGTGGTGTCTGTATTCTGCAAATCTTGAGAATTTCCGTTAAGAGAAGAATAAATTTGCGGGAAAATTAGTTGTCAAACAACTTTGAAGTAGCAGGTAGTATAAATTTTTAATAATTTAAAATGACAATAATAATAATTTTCTTTAAGTGAAAAGTAGTTTGCAAGTAAAAATGAAAATTAAGAAGTGCGCAGTGGGATGCAGCAGCGCCAAACACCTATCTAGTGTACCGGGAGATAATATTTGGTAAGTATACACATACTATTTACGTATGATTTTAGTAAAATATGTAAAATGCAATTAAAATCCTTTTTAAAACGCATTTTGTTTAAAATTAAGAAAAAGATTTACTTAATTATAATAACGTTAGGCAATAATTAACCATTCCTGGATGCTTCGATTAAAAATTTGGGTACAGCTGTATGTTTTAGACTCTTTAGATTTCTGTCTGTTCTAGCTTAAGGTAAAGGTTGGCGTAATCGTGAGCCGTAGTTATATGTTTAACCATGCTCTATTAAGTTTATGTTCGACTTAATTATCTTATTTCTTATATTATATTTGAGCCTTATCCACGATATTAATTGTACTAAACTCTGGAGATTTGTCGATTCATACAGCACATGGGTTGGCTTAAGTCTATGTCAATTAAATATGGACTTTATTGCTTTGCTTAATACTCTAGCATGCAGTTCACTAAGTTATTGCTACACATTGAGACCAGTTAATTATATTACAAATAATTATTGGCAGTATAGATGTATTTTGTAGATTAAGATTCTCGTCTGTTGATTAAAAAACTCCCTTTTTGTGATTCTTTTAAGTGGTACCACTCTTTTTCTCACACATGTGGGCTGTTGTTTCCAAGTCAGTTTATCATCCATTATCATTCCCAGATATTTTAATGAATTCTCCTTGCACTGGCATCTTGCCTCTCTCTTGAAAAACCATGCAGCTTGTTTTCGATGTATTTTTTGTAAGTTTATTTTATTTTATTTTATTTATCGTATTAAGTCCTCATTTATTTCCCTCTGTATATTATGGCCATCTTTCCACTATACATCACCAGGGTATCGTCAGCATATGTATGTATAATATTCCGTAGACAACCCAGCTTTCATTAAATTTTGGATATATATAGAGTAGAGGAGCGGCCTTAAAATTGCGGGAATCCAGTACTCATCACTTCATTCTCACAATGACTGTTTTCCAACTTCAGTAAAACGCTGTCTTGCTTGCAGATAATTTACTAGAAACTGGTTTGCCTTTGCTTTAATTCCCAATTAGCTTAATATTTCTATTAATACATTATGATCTACAGTTTCAAAAGCCTTTTTCTAATACTCTAATGACATAATTACCAGCATAGAGTTCTTTATTAATGAACTCCTTTACATCAGTTATAATAGCTGCAGTGTTGCTTTGTTTTGAAATCCATAGTTTTTTTTTCAAATCCACCATTACTCTTTAGACAAATTTCGAACAGGCTGGAAATTCCGCCTTTTCGATACAATTATTTATTATTCTCGTTAAGGGTTCGGTGATTATATCTTTGAAATCCTTTTCATCTTTTATTCTTATTCCATCTAAACCTGGTGCTGTGTTCTGTCTCACCTAAGATAATACTCCACTTTTACATCAGCATTATTCACCGCCCTGATAAATACACAGTTAGACCTTGTCACATTTTTAATTGATTTACAAGGATAACTGCATTTGTCCTCCAATTTTTTTACTAGTGAGGGGCCAACATTAACAAAGTGTTTGTCATGTAGTTGGATATTTGTTGTTTGTGTCTAAAGCTACTATCCTCAACTTTTAGTTCTTCCATACTGTCCTTGCGCCTTCCGAAATCCTGTTTCTTATTGTCACGTTGATTGCTTTCCCCTTTTTTTTTTAGTCGCTCCTCGGTTTTTTGCATTTTTTTGACCTTCTTATATTCCAGGTGATATCATTCTTAATATGCTTATAGTTTTGTATTAGTTTCGAATTATTTGAACCACTTTTTATTTTCTTATATAAGTTATTTCTTTGTTTTAATTTGCTTATTGTCTCTAAAGTGATCCAGTTATTTTCTCGAGTTCTGATAAGTTTGGTATCAGTTGCTTCCTGTTTCGCTTTTTGAATTATGTCGACAAGCTTATCAAAGTTTGCGGATTATCACAATCATCTGCGGCAGATCTTACTTTTGTTCTTAACATTTGAATATTTATTCTTACTATTTATTACACAACAATATTAATTTTTATATAATTTATTTTCTTAAGTACAACACAGTTGAGGTAAGGTAACACTTTACTTAGTACTGTGCTCACAACTTCTTCAGATGCCGCCGAACTCGGAATGAGTTTCTTCTATTTGGTGCTTGTCTCCCGATTCAAGGTCACCTGGAAATAAACAGCTCGTGAATAAACAGGTTCAGCGAGTTTGCCATTTAGAGGTACCTAAATATCCTAGCCTATGCAAGTCTGAACATAACATTCCCAACTACTTCCGAGAAAACATTCTCTCACGCATGCAAAATGAGTGATACACCACCGCGACAACTCAATACAGCGGTTAATATCACTCGAAGGGTAGTGGGGGGTTCATGCCATGACAACTCGCTGTAGCAGAACCGGATCCGTAAACTGACAACTCATTATGGTACCGTACACTCGTACAAGCCGCAAGAGATTAATCGCTCTGTCAGCAATAGAGCGATGCATCCCTGCGTCCACAAACATCCATACCCATACCTACAAAGCACGCATACAGTCATCCATTCACAAAATACCTTTCAAGCAATTACTCTCCATTCAGTCTTAGCTCCGAATCTCGAACACTTTACTTCCGCGCAGTACCTATTACGGGCACACACCGCACTTAACTGACCTAGCATAATCAACTAGCTTCATTCCTAAGTAATTATTTTCTTTCTATACTAATCGTGCGTGTGTGCAAAAGGTTCATTTACTTTTATGTGACATCAGGGTTGCCGAAAATTTTTGAAAAAAGTAGCCTAAATTTTCCAAAAAGATAGCCCAAAATCGCAATGTTTGTACTACCGTAGCCCAATTGGGCGACAAATTTAAAAAATAAATTTTTTGAAACTCGAATATGTATTTTAATTAACGTTCTCTGAATTATTCATTACAAAATTACATAAGTGTTTCCGTTAAAATTATACTTTCAAATATTTCTACATCTTTACATTCATTTTGAGGATTATTATATCTATAAATTGAAGAATTCATTTTCTTAATCATAGCATCAGGTACAATAAAATTGTTACAGCACATTCCATTAACTTGCAAATGCAAAAGAATTCGCATCAAAGCAGAAAGTGTACCCAACTGTAATCTGTTTCGAATTTTTGTTTTTAAAATATTCATGTAACTGAGACATCGTTCAACAAAAGCGTTTGAAGCAGGCAAAGATAATATACAAATTATCATTTCACAACGATCCTTGAAAAGAATATTTCCTGATGCTGATTTTATAGTGAAATTGTTTCCTCAGTCTCCTTCTGATTTCAGACCTATAAACATTCTATTTTATCGAAAGTTCTGGAAAAGCTAATGAATAGGCAATTAGTTGAGCACCTCGACTCGAGAGAGCTCCTAAGCAAATGGCAGTCTGGTTTTCGTCGTGACCACAGCTGCGAAACCGCAGTACTGCGAGTATCCACTAATATCAGAGCTGCTCTAGCCCAAGAGAACTTGGTTACCTTGGCACTGCTCGATTTTTCGAAAGCTTTTGACAGCGTTGATCTTGGCATCTTGCTTCGAAAACTAGTAGTAAAAGTGGATTCTAATACTTCCTGTTCCCTCCCTCTTCTGTCTGGCGTTCCTCAGGGCTCAATACTGGGCCCTTTGTTAATTAGTTTATTTATAAATGATCTCCCTGAAGCCGTTCAGGACGTTAGCGTGCACATGTATGCTGACGATGTGCAGGTCTACCTAAGCAGACCTGTTGGTTTGCTTGAGGACTGTATTGCTCGCATTAATGACGATCTAGAGAGAATCAATATCTGGTCCAAAGCTAATGGCCTAAAGTTAAACCCTGACAAGACCCAGTGTATTGTAATCCATAATGGCACTTTTGACCTGCACGATTTACCTATTGTGGTCTTGGATGGTACAATCTTGAATTTGGTGCCTAAAGTTAAAAATCTAGGCATTATTTTGAACCAACATATGAAATGCTGCGATAATACAAAATTAATTATTGGTAAGGTTTATGCTGTACTTCGTAGGCTCTGGCTCTCTGCTGACTCATTATCGCTCGAAATCCGCTCAAAACTGGTTAAAACCTTAATTCTACCATACCTTACCTTTGGCAGTTTGATATACCTTAGACACGATAGTGTCTGTCCTCGCAAGATAGAAGTTGCCTTTAACAATTGTATCCGTTTCATTTATGACTTCGTAGGTTCGACCATGTTTCACCTTACCGCACAAATTTACTAGGTTGCTCAATACGAGATTATCTTAAGCAGAGAGGACTGATTCACTTTTATAGCTTATTACGTGCAAACAAACCGTATTATTTGCGTGAATTTTTCCAGTACACAGCTTCGGAACGCAATCGGAGTGTGATAATACCTCGTTTTCACAAATTAGTTATGGGGGTCTCTTATCCTGTCCAATTATCCCGTCTCTAGAATAGTCTTCCCCTAGTCATCAAAACGCGCGATCTGTAGGTGCATTTAAGGATCTAATAAGGATCCACACTTTTAATTAATCCTGCCCTTTTTCTATTTTTATCATTCCTATAATTTCATAATTTTGAATTTTCAATTATTTTCAGTTATGCTTTTAATATTTTCTTGTATTTCGTGTACTTTGGCAATAATTTCTTAATTTTCTTTTTATTTAATTTTTAATCTTTGGTTTCTTCTTGGTTTCTTTTTGCTTGTTTTTTTTTTTTAGCAGTACTTATACTTTTTCTGCTTATTTTATGTTTATTTCCAAATTTTTGCTTAATTTCAGTAGGTTTTTACTTTAGATTTTAATTTTTTATTATCAATTTTTAATTTTATTTTAGTTTTTGTATAGTTAGGATATTTTTATTTAGTTTTATAAAATGTACCCAAAAGTATTCCCAAAAGTTTTTGTGCTAAAAAGATTGTGAAATCTTGTGTACTTTTCATGAATAATAAAATAATAATAATAATAATAATAATAATAGTATATATCTTTAACCAGAATTCAGAAATATCTGCAGGAATTTCATTTGGAAATATAACAGTCAAGGCCAGTTCTAGTAAGTTATTGTATCGACTTTCAATATCACTATATTTTTCCTTTTTCACAAAATGAAGTGGCAATTCCTGAAATTTTGGCCTAGATTTATTTGAATCACTATTGAAGAGCATATTTGGACTAAATAAGTAAGCTTTTTTAAATATTTTAAGATGAGAAGGCATTCTTTTAATGAATTCCAATAAAAGAACGCCATAGAATTCCTTGCAATTATTTCTTATTACATTTTTTTCTGGTTCTGGAAGGTTAATTTCGAATAGCACATTCATAAATTCTAACCCGAAATCAATTTCAGCTATTTTAAGAAAATTTGTTTCTTCGTTAATATATGTAGTAATTGCTGTAAGGTTATCTTCGATAAATAACTTAACAACGTCAGGCTTAAGTAACTTGATTACTAAACTACGGATGAAAGTCAAAACCTCTACGTGTGCTTTATAAAAATCCACTTTATACCCTTGGAAATATAGGTTGAGGGAATTTACGATTTTTAATATTGGTAATAAGAATTTAATGTATAAATAATTTGAAAAGTTTTTATACATGTCGGCTAATATCTTTGCTGAATGACATTTTTCATTTCGAGCGACTATTTCAAAAAATGTCTTGAGCTCTAGATATTGTGCACAAAGTTTTGTTATAGCGGTATATTTAAATAACCAGCGAGTATTACTCAACTGAATTAATCTTGCAGGATCACAATCTTTGGAATTTATAGCTTGAAATATTTCTTTATATTTTTCTTTTCTCAGATTGCTGTGTGAAAACCAGCTGTAGGTTTCTTTAATTAAATACTCAACTTCGTGTGATGCACATACTAAATCTGGGCAAAGTTCTTTAAATCGAGTAAAAAGTGAATTTCTATTACCACACATATTGTTTGCTCCATCTGTGCCTAAACCAATTAAATTTTTAACATCAAGTTTTATTTCCTTCCAAAAGTTACAAATAGCTATAAAGGGAGCTACAGCCGTGGTTTGGATAACTTTAATTAATCCTAAAAAATCTATGCAGATTTTAGAGTTTTTTTCTGAAAAATATTTCACACAGAGACATAGATATTTTTCAGTAGAAATATCTGCAGACTCATCGACAATCAATGAAAATTTTGCACTTCCAATATCCGACATAAGTTCTTCTAAAAAACTAGGCGCAATAACATTATTAATAATACCCAGACCCGGCTCTCTAAGCAAATAATTAAATTGATTGATCGTATCCGTATGGTGGTCGATACTTCGTATTGCAGAATGCATTGCTACGTGTAATGCCAACGTAATTTCTTTTTTAGCACATCCGTCTTTTCTAATATTAACACCTTGAAAAATGTTTTTCTTAAATATTTTTTCTTTAAAAATACAATTGGAATTACCAAAATTTAAGAGCGGTGCAGTTGAAGATGATATTTTTGCAGAATTAATCTTATGCTTGTTAGTGAAACTGTGTTTTACGATATCACTTCTATGTGCTCGCATTTCAGCTTTACAAATTGAACAAAAGGCATTATCAGGATTACTTTTACTTTGCGTAAGCCAACCCTTAAATGTCTTTTCACTTTCCCACTGTTTATTATATTTCTTAGGATACTTTCCCCACTTTGGCATTATATAAACAAAAAAATACGTTTTACGTTCAAAACACTGCATAAACTGTCTAATTGCGATTAAAATGGGACTTTCCCTATCATGAAACTATAAAGACGAGTAGATAAAAACTTTTTGTAGTACTTGATTCAGGAGTAAGTTGTAATAAGTTGTTTCGCATATAAAATTAAAGATGCCGCCAAAATCGCCTAAAATTTGTTGCGAGTAGCCCACATTTTCTATCGTGAAAACATTACAAAAGATAGCCCAATTGGCGATAAATCGCCCAATCTGGCAACCGTGTGTGACATACTTTCCTTTTAGACATATTTCTCTCCTTATTAAAGCCTTTCTAAGCATAGTTATCATGATGGTGCAGTTGAGGCCCGTCTTTGAGTTTGAATTCAAGGTCGTATCTTTCCAGATTAAGAGTAGTTACTACGTGAGCAGCTATGTTCCAGGAATTCTGGTAACATTCTTCGTGTGAATCGATAGAGGACCCTATGGCGGTTATTTGGGACAGAATGGAACTGAGGAGACCGCCTTGCCTAGTAGTTGTGTAAGTGCCCTTGGCTGGTTCACGGCTAGTTATTAGTGCCGGGGGCTTTGCATCAGCCCACGCAAAACCCTCGAGAATACTTCACAAGCCATGAAACAGACTCCCTCCCTACCACATGCGAGGCCCAACGGAGTCCTTACATTCTAAAATATTTGCAGTGTTCCTATGTAAAGCTGACAAAAGTTTCATTTGAATAGCTCTTCCGCCCTAAACTACTCTTCATACAGACAAATGGTGTTCCGATAATTATTAAAAAAATTATTTAAAAAAATTAATCATAACCAAATGACTACGATTTCTCAAACAAAAATTCTCAGCTGAGTAATCATTGTAATGTTGCTGTGCCGTCATGTCCGAAAGTCCGAAAGCTTGTGCAATGAAATTCGGAAAGTTTTATTTTATAAATGATAAAAAATTGTGCATTTACTTTGTCATGATGGTTACACCTTTAATATATATCTAGCGGTTAGATATAAATTTGTTGGTTGCTTGTAAAATTAAAGAGCAATCTCATTTTTATATTTACTCGCAGATTTTGTCAACATCGGTGCAAGACTTATTTTATAATTTGTCGAATGTGATTATCACATAGGAATTCATTGTTAATTGAAATTAATATCTATGGATACCTGTGTGAAATGGTTGCAAGTTATGCATGTGAAGTTGAGAGAAAATTAAGTTTGAAAAAGTGACGAAACTTGGAAAGTTTTATATTTTATGGGTAGTTATGGAAATATAAATCTATCGATGAAAGGAAATTTTGCTAATTGCTTGTAAAATTAGACAGCAATTACAAATTTTTCTTTCGTCGAGGATTTTATCAACACCAGCATGATTTAATCCCTACATTTAGATCTTTTAGAATAATTTGAAGAAAATGTTATAAATTTTAGTGGATGTTTCTCTATACATCATATAGGAATTACTTAGGTATGTACTTACTATGTGGTGTCTGCGTTCTGCATATCTTGAGAATTTCCGTTAAGAGAAGAATAAATTTGGCGGAAAATTAGTTGTCAAACAACTTTGAAGTAGCAGGTAGTATAAATTTTTAATAATTTAAAATGACAATAATAATAATTTTCTTTAAGTGAAAAGTAGTTTGCAAGTAAAAATGAAAATTAGGAAGTGGGCAGTGGGATGCAGCAGCGCCAAATACCTATCTAGAGTACCGGGAGATAATATTTGGTAAGTATACACATACTATGACGTATGATTTTAGTAAAATATGTAAAATGCAATTGAAATCCTTTTTAAAGGCATTTAGTTTAAAATTAAGAAAAAGATCTACCTAATTATAATATCGATAGGCAATAATTAACCATTGCTGGATGCTTCGATTAAAAATTTGGGTACAGCTGTATGTTTTAAACTCTTTAGATTTCTGTCTGTTCTAGCTTAAGGTAAAGGTTGGCGTAATCGTGTGCCGCAGTTATGTGTTTAACCATGCTCTATTAAGTTTATGTTCGACTTAATCATCTTATTTCTTATATTATGTTTGAGCCTTATCCACGATATTAATTGTACTAAACTCTGGAGATTTGTCGATTCATACAGCACATGGGTTGGCTTAAGTCTATGTCAATTAAATATGGACTTTATTGCTTTGCTTAATACTCTAGCATGCAGTTCACTAAGTTATTGCTACACAATGAGACCAGTTAATTATATTGCAAATAATTATTGGCAATATAGATGTATTGTAGATTAAGATTCTCGTCTGGTGATTAAAAAATTCCCTTCTTGTGATTATTTTAAGTGGTACCACTCTTTTTCTCACATATGTGGACTGTTGTTTCCAAGTCAGTTTATCATCCATTATCATTCCCAGATATTTTAATGAATTCTCCTTGCACTGGCATCTTGCCTCTCTCTTGAAAAACCATGCAGCTTGTATTCGATGTATTTTTTGTAAGTTTATTTTATTTTATTCTATTTATCGTATTAAGTCCTCATTTATTTTCCTCTGTATATTATGGCCATCTTTCCACTATACATCACCAGGGTATCGCTAGCATATATATCATATTCCGTAGACAACCCAGCTTTCATTAAATTTTGGATATATATAGAGTAGAGGAGCGGCCTTAAAATTTCGGGAATCCAGTACTCATCACTTCATTCTCACAATGATTGTTTTCCACTTCAGTAAAACGCTGTCTTGCTTGCAGATAATTTCTTAGAATCTGGTTTGCCTTTGCTTTAATTCCCAATTAGCTTAGTATTTCTATTAATACATTATGATCTACAGTTTCAAAAGCCTTTTTCTAATACTCTAATGACATAATTACCAGCATAGAGTTCTTTATTAATGAACTCCTTTACATCAGTAATAGCTGCAGTGTTGCTTTGCTTTTGAAATCCATAGTTTTTTTTTATCAAATCCACCATTACTCTTTAGACAAATTGCAAACAGGCTGGAAATTCCGCCTTTTCGATACAATTATTAATTATTCTCGTTAAAGCGGACAGTACACGATCAGTAATAATCTCATTACTTCCGGAAGTCTTCTTTCATTACTCTGTCATTATGTTGAAACCTTACACTATCATTAAAAATGACAGTATTTCTTTCAATATGTCTCAATTCATCGAGCCAGAAGTTCATATATCCTGTGTAAATTATTGTAATGGATCCTCACAGAAAAAAGCTGGCATTGCTATAGTTTTAGCATTAAGTACAAAGCGAAATTGAAATTTTAAAATTATTCTTTATAATTTGTTCCATACTGCTCTTATCTTAATATATAAAAATCACATGTGACTGTGTTCATACACGCTAATCTCCAAAACCGTCGAACCGATTTCAAAGAAATTTTGTATAAATATGTTTGGTTGGCTTTAGCTTGAAAGATAGGATAGTTTTGGACACGATAGATGGCGCTGTTGTTGAGATCTAAAGAACTGCCTGAGAACGCGTCGATGTGGATAGTTGGCATTTTTTACACGGCATGAAATTTGGTACGGGGTGTTTTCATAGTAATGGTAAATAAAATTTTTAAAATCGACTAAATCGGACTACCCTTTCTTGGTGTTGCCATACATTTTTTTTTGTTTTTCACTATATACTTGGTAACTGGCTGAGAAGGCGCCGAGCGTGGAAAGGTCTTATTTTGTACACGGCGTTTTCATAAAAATTGCAAAGACAGTTCGAAAATGGGACCAATTGGGCAACTCCTTCATAGGGTTGCCATACCAAAATTTCGTGTTTTTTTATATATTTGGTCACTGCATGAGAACGTGTCGACGTAGAGAGCTACACTCTTCCACACATATGAATGTATGCACACTCATACACGCACACACACACACACATAGAGGCATAGACTGAAACACTAGAGTACGGAATAACGCGATCGAGTCAGTTAATAGCTTGGATATTATGCACCTATAACCACTCTACCCCCACCCATCTCGGTATCTATATTATCGCCGGACAACGAGACGGGCTCCCCCTAGTTAGAATATATAAAAATTAAACTTGAAGCTGATTGAAAATTTTTTTTTTCTATTTCTGTAATTTTAACGCTATAAAAAAAGGAAACAATAAATACTCCTTAAGCATCGTTTCCATTAACTCAAATTTTTTTAACCAATATCTGAAAAATATGCAATTACACTTACGCTGCTCACCTGTTGTACATTTGCATTAACAGGATGTTCGATTCTGTCCAGAAACTGAAGAGCATGAAATACCCACGAAGATGGTTTGTGCAAGTCATTGATCTTCGATGATTGGATCATTTCAAGTTCTTTTCGGTAATTAGACCGGAGGGTGTTTATTTTTCTTGTGACATCTGCACGTTTAGAGCCTGGTTCTATTTTCATATAAATGCTTAACAGTTTGTCTGAAGCTAAATTCCTTTCTGTTTTGCTTTTATAAAACTGATTTGTTGGATTCCATAATTTCGACAGGCTTTCAAAGGCCTGAGGTATTATTACATCGTTTTTGCTGATTAACTACTACACATAAGCTCGTGCTCATGTCGTCAAATGAGTGAGAGAGAAGGGACATTTTTGCAAGCATAAATTTTCAAATGCAAGAGTGAGAAGCAAACACAAAAATCCATATCGTTTTGACGACATGGTTTAACCATGCATTGTAGATTGGGCATTAAAAACGACAGAAAACTAGGAAGTGAACATATCACAGCAATGGTTTGTGGCAGCAAGCTCCAAACATTTACTGGTCTCAGGTCCAATCCTACAGGAAAAAGCCAGAGATATTGCGGTAAGTTTAAGTATTCCTGGTTTTAAAGCATCGAATGGTGGCTGGAGAGTTTCGCAAAAGGCATTCATTGACTTTTGCTAAAGTTTGCGGAAAAGCTAATGATATCTCTCAAGCTACGGTTGAGGAGTGGATTTTTTTTAATGAAACGTACTTGTTAATAAGATCATAACAGTTCTTTTAAAAATTCAGATAGGCACTAGTAGCAGTATAGCATGCCCTTTTAAATCTCCAAAAATCTCCTTCCATATATCACCCTTATTCACAGACAAATAAAATCCACATTTTGCCGGCTTACGAGCAGAATTGTATCAAGCTTAATATTTGTGAATTTAAGTCTATCATCGCAGTTTTTAAATTTCTCTAGCACCGATTTATTTAATATACAAGAAAATATGACCATGAATAAATATTTGAAATTGAGTAATGTCTAAATAGTTTTGGATCACAGATAAAGTATTATTTGGTCGGGACGAAAATAGTTCAAAAACAGCCTAGACAAATCTTTACACAAAATATTTTTCGTATTGGAGCGGGACGAGACAGGATACTTTAGACGCAGCATCTTCAAACTTAAAGATATGGAAAGAAATTTTCGAAAAGGACCCACTGGTTCCCAAGCAAAAAAGAAAAAAAACGGATCCCCTTCGGAAGTATTTAATTGCAAAATAACTGTTAAATCTAGCACGGAGCATACGTAAAATGGCACCAAACTTTGACTATAGGAATTGATGTCTCCAGTATCATTTCTGTGTTGTATAGAAGACGTGTCACTTATTTTTCGCATGTCATTTCCAGCTTCTAATAAAAGAATTTTCAATGAGTGGAAAAAACTTTTGATTTTGTTTTTTCACCACTTGTACTTTATGTGTTGGCTAAGCGTAGCTCTTTGTTTTGTTTTATTTTTTTTTCATTCTAATCGATGGTGACATAGGCCTAACGGGGAAACCAGCCATCTAAAATAAATGGATAACGCGCCAATTGCGATACCTCTAAGGTGGTGTGGAAACTCGCAACATAAAAAGCATATTGTATGTCGGCTGCACTTTTTGTCATCAGTGTATATTATACTGAAGGCTCTGCTACTGACTAGAGTATAATTAAAATGGCGCAAACTGAAAATAAAAATTGTTATAAAGGAGTTTGAATAAGGCATATAGAAGATGAATGGCTGCACCGTTTGGCGGAATGTTTATAATGAACTGACTAGTCAGTTGATTGAACGAAGCGCATATTTTGCAGTCAGTAAAATTAACAGACGTGGTACCTACTAAAAAGAACCAAAAAAATTTAGTGAACAATTTAGGTATACTTATGTTAGGCATGGATTTAATGCCATCCTACTTATAATTGCCACTAGTTCAAATAACTAAAAGAATTGAATTCAACGGAACCGTGTACCTAAAGGCACTTTCACATCAAACACAAGAATCGAAAAAATGTAAACCGAAAAACTCAATTTATTCCACTTTAAAACAAGATTTTTGCTCCAATGATTAATAAAATCGGTGGAAATAGGATAAACTAATAATTTTACTAATAAAATAGTATATTTATCTCAGAATTTAAGAAAAACACAATTTTTATGTTTTATCGGGCGAAAAATTCGAAGTGTTGTTTTTTCCAAAAATTTCGGAAAAAACAGTAATTTTTTTTTTCATTAAAAATACCTTTTTTCGCCGATTTGGACAAGTGAGAGCTTATTTTAACGAGAAAGGGAATAGAAAACGATGTATGAAGGAGTTTTTCAGAACAAAGTTTTTAAAATAGTCCGAAAAAATCGAACAAAGTTCACACTAATTTGGGCCCGAAATGTAAGAGATATATGTTCAGGCATTCAAAAGCTTTATAAGGAAGCATTTGTAAAGCTTTAAAGTTCTTAAAGGCCCGTCACCCAAATGAGCCATTTACATGAATGAAAGGCAAAATCTTTAAACGCACACATAAGTGTAAAGAGTGTGACTATATGCATGAGAAAGTGACATTTAAAAATTATTCCCCACATTTTAATTTGCAGCAATACAAATGCATTGGCCACGGGTTTTCTCATAATATAAGCATAACCAAAACCCTCGAGAATACTTCACAAGCCATGAAACAGACTCCCTCACTACCACATTGGAGCCCCAACGGAGTCCTGACGTTCTAAACTATTTGCAGTGTTCTTATGTAAAACAGACAAAAGCTTGATTTGAATAGCTCCTCTGCCCTAAACTACTCTTCATACAGAAAAATGAAGTTTTGATAACTTAAGCTTGCTTTCTTATCTTCCCAATCGAAATATAATTTTTATACCTTTCCTAATAAAATTAACTAAACAAATTTATTTGAACCAAATGGCTACGATTCCTCAAACAACAACTCTCAACTGAGTAATCATTGTATATGCACTGTGCTGTCATAGCATGCCGTGCGCTGATGATATCGAATGTAGCTGCCTACAGATTCGGACTCCGGTTGCACATACACACATGTAATTGTTACTCAGCTGCAGTGTTGGCAATTGGTTGTTGGCAATTGGGCAATCTGATTGATGATTAATGATTACGATTACAATCTGTAATCTGTAATCATGATTACAGATTGATAATATTAATCAGAAAAGTAATCATTTTTGGCGATTAATGATTGATCAATCGTAACCGTAATCATGATTACATGGTTACATTTTTTGATTACAAATTTGCAAGAGTTTTAAAATTGTAGTTAAAATAAAACAAACATTGTTGTATTTCTATTCCGAAATCGGTTGACACATAAACTAATGTTTGTAAGCACATGTAGTGGGATGGTAATGGAATATCTGATATCTGTGGATTCCGTTTACGAATATTTACCCATTGCAGCGCTTCGAGCATGCTTTTAACTGGAATAACTCACTTTGTCTTATTCTCCAACAGTTGCAATCTGCCCTTGGATTCATTCGAACTAGCATATAACAATATGGAGCAATATGAAAAGTGTGGCAAAATCAAAGCGTTAAAAGGCCCCAAAAATCTAATCTTTTTCGCTACCTTTTTTCTCACATAATCAAGATCCTTGAATTTAAGTTGATGATTAGATATGTGCGTGTCTCTATCAATCGAGCCACTTAAATTCTTTATACTGACTCCAATTAATACATAATTCAACAGTGCCTTGGAGTTTTCTACAATAAAAATTCTTACATACGATCACAGATTGTTTGTTTTCTTAGAAATCCCTTGATAAGTTTCATTTGTAATCAAAATAAATGTAGTCATGTAATCATGATTACGGTTATATTTTCCTAAGATTACTCGATGTAATCATGATTAATGATTGATGGGTAATCATGATTGATTTGATCATGATTATTAATCTGATTACAAATGTAGTTGATTACGCCCAACACTGCTCAGCTGAGAGTTAGGGAGCGTAAAATGGTAAGGTTACTTTGCGATCAAAACTATTTTATTATTTTGTTAAGTAACGTATATAGGAAGTATAGCCTTTGGGAAGGTAAGCAACCAAGCTGTAAATTAATAGAAGACTATTTTCCTGTATGGATAGTAGTTTAGGCTCTATAGCATATATAATGTCAATGTTTGGCACTTTTCCATAAGTATCAATATAGAAAATTTTAAAAACGGACTCACAACGCACACATATAAATTTCTGTTTCATGGCTTGGGAAGTATTCTCGAAGCTTTTGCCCCAACACAATTGTACTTGCCACGGGAAATCGAATAAAAGCACAACCTTCAACAAGCCGCCGTGAAGAGGAAAAGTCACACATGCACTGAAAGGAGCTAGTAGTGTTGTCTGCTCGAATACTTTTGGCCAGTAAGGGGTTTTTATAGGTACCTAATTGAAAAAATAAATTAACTATGCCTTACTTTTTTTATTGATTTATTATTTTCGTTTGAGTTTTCAAATACCAACAGTTTTAATTTTACTTGTTTATTATACGCAAGTAGTACATAATAGATAATTAGAGAAATCGTGCTTCATTAAAATCGTCTTTTGGGCGGTATCGTTTTTTGAGGACTGTTTTAAACTTATAAATGGACCAATTAAAATGTGGTCTTGCAAAGTGTAAGCTGTAAATTTGAATATAAAGCGGTATTAAATTTACCTTTTTTGCAAGTGCTTCTAGTTAGCGTTTACTTCTTGGCTGGTCTATAACTTTTTAACTTGTTCTCCAAAGCACTTATCTAGACTATACTACAACTATGGTTAAATTTAAAATTTTTACAATTCCGTTTGACGTCACAAATTGTTCGTTTTTAATTAGAGCATCAACTATGAAGTCAGTTTGCTTTGTAGTTTTTCGTATTCGTCAATCCAAATGCAGCGTCAATATTTCTGGTCGTTTTATACTTCTTAATAAATCGCGAAATTATGAATTTATTAATATTATATTGCGATTGAAATTTGGGAAGCACCGTTATAATATTCATAAATTAGAAAAATTCCAGCGATCTAAAGTAGTACAATGAGAGGAAATAACTTATCTATTTTTTGAAGTTCTCTTGCATAAATTTGCGGGAGTTGCTAGAAAAAATCTCGTTAGTTGAAGATTCTTTGGTAGTTGGCTGCAAAGCTGCGGTATTTAAACTTTTCTAGAATATATTCAATTCACTATAAACCTTTAATTGTAAATATCCGTAGCGGAACGAATTGAGATGTAGGTATATATCATATTTATATAAATAAAACGGCGATTTATTCCAAACTTCTAAAAGTTCGTGCAAAACCCTACCTGTTTTTCAACAAAACAACTAACATATAAAATCCCTTGCCTTTTCTATTCATAAAGAATATTGCACTAATGAAACTGAATCAATTGAATAAACGTCAGAGAGAATGGAGGAACCGCACTACTGCACACATACACAAAACTTAACTTCACTTCACGGCTTGTAATCTATACATAGTAGAAGGTTGTGATAAAAGTCTATCAGAAATCTTCAACACAAATAAACTAGCCACGGTTTCTTAAAAAATCTAAGCTAACACCATTAAGAAGGCCATGAGATGGGATTAATCAGCTGTTCAGCAAAATAAACAAACCAAACAGTTGTCAAATATAGTGTTGTATCGCGTTTTTTATATATTAATAATAAATAAATAATAAATATTATTAATTAAAAATTGTTAATTTTATAAGACAGGTTGCAGTGTGAATGCCTAATATATATCTAGCGGTTAAATGTAGATCTATATTGGTTGCTGTTAAAATTACAGTGCAAGCGTAGATTTACATTTGCTCGCAGATTTTGTCAACATCGGTGCAAGACTTATTTTATAATTTGTTGAATGTGATTATCACATAGGAATTCATTGTTAATTGAAATTAATACCTATGGATACCTGTGTGAAATGGTTGCAAGTTATGCATGTGAAGTTGAGCGAAAACTAATTTTGAAAAAGTGACGAAACTTGGAAAGTTTTATATTTTATAGGTAGTCATGGATATATAAATCTATCGATGAAAGGCACTTGTGTACATTGCTTATCAAATTAGACAGCAATTACAAATTTGCCTTGAGTCGAAGATTTTATCAACAGCAGCATGATTTAACATAACATTTATTCCAGACGTCCAGATTATAAACTATGCGACTTCAGAAGAAAACACAAAAAGAAAGCAACATAAAAAAATCAAGATTACAGAAACTTTGTAAGTGCGCTAAGAAAGATCAAATAGAATTTACGTTCAGCTGCTAAGAAGATTAGTAGAAAAATATAGCAAAATTTAATGGAACGATTATCAACAACTATATTATGTGTAAACTAATGAGCCTCTTGAATGCGATCAAGGAGTTGGCAGTTTGGATATTCATAGGAAGATTACTCCAAAGGCGCGAAATAAGAATTTTCCATAATTGTCTTATAAAAACGAGGAGTTATTATGTTCGTAGTGGATTCAGATGTTGCGAAACTGAAGAGTTCTCTGAGATACTCTGGTTTACCTGGCTTTAAAAGATTAAAAAAGAATATCAATGACCTACGCCGAAAAGGGGAACCATGATCGAAGACCAAATACAAATCCAATGAAATCATTAAAGGCAACCTCTACTTTGCGGGCACAATAGGATGCTTAGGATAAATGGTACTACAATGTGTTAAGTATGGCATAAGTATTGTCTTTACAAGCCTAAGATGAGCAGGTGTTGTTAAGATAATCGTATAGAGCCAAAGTCTCCGAAGGCCGAAGTAGACTTTTCTAATCAATGCGTTAACATTCTCACAGCACTTCATCACTTGGCTTAAAGTAGCACCAGGATTTGTAACTTTACTTTGCATAATAAAGTTGATGCCATCCAAAATGACCGGAGGAATACTATTTCTATCAAAAGTGTTGTTGTAAAAAGCAATACACTGCGACTTTCCTGGATTCAGTATCAACCGATTGCTCTTAGCCCACAAGCCTATTCTGTCTAAATCATCGCAGTCTTCAATAAGTCCAATGGGCCTGCTCAAATAGATTTGTACATCATCAGCATATACATCCACTTTGACGAGGTAGATCATTGATAAATAGGCTAAATAGCAATGGGCCGGAGAATAGAGCCTTGTGGTACGCCGAATAATAAAATGAGAGAGTTTGAGATATTATTATTTACCATAACGCGTTGATGACGATGTGACAACGAATTTTTAATGAATTTAAAAACAGCAAACAATTTATGCAGAACGATGTTATGATCAACACTATCAAATGCCTTAGTGCAATCTAGCAGTACTAAGTTACTGAAGTTGTTTTGATCCAGGGCCAATCTAATGTCAGTGAAAACCCATAACAACGCAGTTTCACAACTGTGAAAGTCCGAAAGCTTGTGAAATGAAATTCGGAAAGTTTTATTTTATAAATGATAAAAATTTGTGCATTTACTTTGTCATGATGGCTACACCTTTAATATATATCTAGCGGTTAGATATAAATTTGTTGGTTGCTTGTAAAATTAAAGAGTAATCTCATTTTTATATTTACTCGCAGATTTTGTCAACATCGGTGCAAGACTTATTTTATAATTTGTCGAATGTGATTATCACATAGGAATTCATTGTTAATTGAAATTAATACCTATGGATACCTGTGTGAAATGGTTGCAAGTTATGCATGTGAAGTTGAGAGAAAATTAAGTTTGAAAAAGTGACGAAACTTGGAAAGTTTTATATTTTATGGGTAGTCATGGAAATATAAATCTATCGATTAATGGTTCATCTGTCATTTGCTTATAAAATTAGAGAGCAATCGCAAATTTACCTTTCGTCGAAGATTTTATCAACACCAGCATGATTTAATCCCTACATTTAGATTTTTTAGAATAATTTGAAGAAAATGTTATAAATTTTAGTTGATGTTTCTCTGTAAATCATATGGAATATATTACTTAGGTATGTACTTACTATGTGGTGTCTGCGTTCTGCATATCTTGAGAATTTCCGTTAAGAGAAGAATAAATTTGGCGGAAAATTAGTTGTCATACAACTTTGAAGTAGCAGGTAGTGTAAATTTTTAATAATTTAAAATGACAATAATAATAATTTTCTTTAAGTGAAAAGTAGTTTGCAAGTAAAAATGAAAATTAGGAAGTGCGCAGTGGGATGCAGCAGCGCCAAATACCTATCTAGTGTACCGGGAGATAATATTTGGTAAGTATACGCAAAATATTTACGTATGATTTTAGTAAAATATGTAAAATAATTAAAATTCTTTTTAAAAGGTATTTTGTTTAACCAAAACCCTCGAGAGTACTTCACAAGCCATGAAACAGACTTCCTCACTACCACATGAGATCCCCAACGGAGTCCTGACATTCTAAACTATTTGCAGTGTTCTTATGTAAAACTGACAAAAGTTTGATTTGAACAGCTCCTCTGCCCTAAACTACTCTTCATACAGAAAAATGAAGTTTTGATAACTTAAGCTTGCTTTCTTATCTTCCCAATCGAAATATAATTTTTATACCTTTCCTAATAAAATTAACTAAACAAATTTATTTGAACCAAATGGCTACGATTCCTCAAACAACAACTCTCAACTGAGTAATCATTGTATTTGCGTTGTGCTGTCATAGCATGCCGTGGGCTGATGATATCGAATGTAGCTGCCTACAGATTCGGACTCCGGTTGCACATGCACACATGTAATTGTTACTGAGCTGAGAGTTAGGGAGCGTAAAATGGAAAGGTTACTTTGCGATTAAAACTGTTTTATTATTTTGTTAAGTAAGGTATATAAGCTGTAAATTAATAGAAGACTATTTTCCTGTATGGATAGTAGTTTAGGCTCTATAGCATACATAACGTCAATGTTTGGCACTTTTCCATAAGTCTCAATCTAGAAAATTTTTAAAAATGGTCTCACAACGCATACATATAAATTTCTGTTTCATGGCTGGGGAAGTATTCTCGAGGGTTTTGCTGCAGGGTGGATGCCGTCGGACAATATATTTAACAGTCACTTGGTGGATGAATATCTTATGCTCTTCATTGAGTATATCAAATATTTATATGACAAGCACGTTCCAATACGGATTTGCCATCAGCGTTCCAGTGATGCCCTTGGTTTTCAGATGAAATTAAAACAAACCTTTCATCGCGTATACTCGAAGAGGCCACACGCATATACAGATATCCGCGCTTCCTCTTTTCTCATAGACTTCAGCAGGGACGACCTAAATTAGAGCGAAGGCCAAGGTGTTAGCCATAGAGTCTGCATTCTTAAACGTATCAAATGAAACGCTTTCAGAAATTTTTACGTTTTTTACAAAAGGTGCAGTAGAATAAATTTACTGCGCAGTGAATCATTTTGTTAGGAAAATTCAGAAGATCTACGGCAATTCTATTTTATTTTTCAGTGGTTTTCAGGGGGGGGGGGGGGGGGGGGGGGCTCGAGGCCCCTCTCCCCCTAGCTGGATTCACCCATGCTACCACCCATAAAGAAACTGGTTGTAACCTCTTAAATAGACTCAAGAGACTACGGGATGTCAAGACACTGGTTATACCCTCCTAATAACCTCAACAAGTCTGTTCAATAGGAGTCTACCAACCGGCAATAGCCCCTAAACATATTGTAAAATACGGGAACTTTATGTTCCACAGATACCTTTCATATTTGAATTCTTCGAAGTGTGTTGATGGAAACTTAATCCACAAAGTACAATAGTTTCTCCATGATTTTGTTTGCCATTTGTGCTTTAAATCGAATTGACCACAATGATTTTTTTTGGCTATTCCTTCATGGGAGCCCAGGATCTTCAATAAATCTCAGAAATATCCTCATTTTCTTCTCTTTTACGCATCAACAAGTTTGCAAGCAATTCCATATTCACTTCGTTTCAAATTCGGAACTCTTCCATTACGACTGGAAAATTAAAATGAGACGACTAAAATGCAGTCTTATAATATGTCTTTAAGACAAAGCTCATTTGAACGAGATAACGATGTTTTTTTCTTTTTATTTATTTAATTGTTTTTTTTTTATACCAAATTGAAGATTTTGGGTCATGTAGAGTAGAGCTAAATTTCACTGTGCTCAGAATTTTTGGCATACAACACTGAAATCACATTGAGATTGTGAGAAAACTGTTGGCATGCAACCCAATGTGGGTTATCGTGTAGACGACCGACAAACAAACTAAAAAAACAGATGGACGGACAGATATGCAAAAATCAAAACAATTTTAATATTATGCGTGGGCGTCTAATCAATTTTTTCATACAACGAACAAACTTAGTACATATACACTTTATTGTAATATGATTAGCATTCGAATTCTTTCAAAATTAAACTGAACTCTAATTTTGTAAATAGAAAAACTTTTTACTTATTAAACGAACGCCCACACATATAATATTCGAATGAAGTTAGCGCAACTATTGAAAACATGACACAGAATTAAGGTCAACCGCTAATTATTATGCCTATTGCGAAAGAAATATTATTAACTAAATTTTCTGCGAATTAAAAATATATGAAGGACTCCAGTTGAGAAATAAAATGTAAAACCAGAAACTGGTTCAGCTCTAATTGATTGGGAAAAAGTGAAATTTCCCCTTCTTGCCATACTATAGACGACCGCAGACGACTGCACCTGAAGTCACCACCTGAACATTGGACTTAGTCGTACATCCATTTACCTGTTTAGTTTTTAACTACGTACACAGGTAACTAATTCTACTTTTCACTGTTTCTTCTATTCAAATATTGCGAGCGAAGAGTACTTTTTTAATTGCACCAACAGACTCCCATAATTCTGCCATTAATACCAGTCGCGCAATGTTTACGATTTATCATTTGATCGTAGTACCTCAGTTGGATATGTCACTCTGGCGCTAATATACCACGGTTGTTGTTGTTATTAAGAATAAGAAAAATTAATAAAGAAACTGATTCGTTTTGTGAACTATAATGTGAATAGGTTGGTTATATTCAACTGAGTGAAATTTATGGAAACAAAACTGGTAACGTAAAATTAATTGATTAGTAATTATTGAAGTGCTAAAGTTTGTCTTATGAGCAGCGGGATATTATTCAATCCCTAAATACCCGGTGGATGAATTCGAATATTTTAATCTAAATAAAAAGTTCTAACAGTTTTTAAATTTAAAAGTTTAATCTTCTGAGGGAGGAGTCCTATAATTGCGTTTGATATTAATAATAAAATTAAGTTTTTTTTATAATCAAAGTTACTTATAAAATTTTACAATTACAATTTAGTTATATAATTTCACAATATTCAAGTTATTAGTAGCCTTCTAATATAGAAAAACAAGAATGTTGAAGTGGCTTTTTACAGCGGTTTTTTTTGCATTTATAATTTGTTACGTTACCAACTCTGATAATTGTTAACGAATAAATTAATTTGAGTCCGGCAAGGCATCTGTACAGTTTATTCTGCCCCCCCCCCCAGCATTCCTAAAAATAGGAAAAATAAAAATTTTCAAAATTTTATTTTGAGTTCGGATTTTGTTTTTCTCAAAATTAAATTAAATTTTGAGTTCGGATTTTGTTTTTCTCAAAAAACATTTTGAGTTCAGATTTTGCTTTTCTCAAAATAGCTGGGGAATACTGCTTCGAGATGAAGAAACAAATATGTTAATCGATATGAAATTTTTCCAGTATTCAACTATTATTTTTCAAATTCTCTGAGAACAAGTGATGCAGAAATATTTCTGGAATTAAAATCTCTTCTACACCGACTTGCACAAACTCCTATAAGTTGATTGCTAGTACAATTACAAAATTTCTGATTAATAATGTAAATATCATAGAACACCAATTATGATTGTTGCACTATTTAGAAACCTTTATCGTGTGGAATGAAACTTGTTTCGAATGAATGAAATGAAACTTTTATCATCTGAAATGAAACCTCAGGGAATAAAAATCTCAATTAAGTTAATACTGTATATTTCATTATTTTTACAGAGTGCTTAATTTTACAGTTATATAATTTTGAAGTGTAATTAAATTTATTTGTAGTGCGGTATATGGTTTTAGTTAGAATAGTTATTTCTCATCTCATTACCTGAAAAATGCTGAAAGAAGAAACGTTTTACAAGAATAATAGTGGCCAAAAAAGGGCTTGTTTACCATACCTTACTAACGCGATAGATGGTCGAAAAACCGATTTTTTTCAGTTTTGCATTTTCTTGAAGTTTGAGATCTCCAGAATATCTGGTGAAAACGGCAAGTTAATATTTCAATACATAAGCCAGTTACAGGTGAGAAAGTGAAACGTGTCTTGCGGCGCCGAGCGCAAGCAATGCTTCGAACAAAGCGTGTCTAGACCTATTTTGTAATTCTATTGTGTTTTTGGGCATGCTTAGCTCCAGGTATAACGGAAACACCATATCACTATTATTCATTGCCAGAAATGGACACGTTTTGTCAGTAGCTCGCCGTTCATGCAACTATGCGTTACAGTGAATTTTCATAATTTATTCATTCCCAAATTTTTTAAACGCGTTTTCCTCAAAACCACGGTTTTCAAATCGGTACCCAAAATTTCTCGAAAACCAATGAACCGATTACCTTGAGGTTTCTTGTGATTATTCTATACACCATTATCTAGTACTTGTCATATAGGATTTTTTTTTCGATTACTTAGTATTTGTTTTATACGCAAAATAATAACTAATTTTTGGCCCAAAATCTCTATTTATGTTCAAACGTCCGCCATTTTGTCATAAATCGATATTTTCAAAATTTATATATTATATTATAGTATCTAATTTAATAATCTTTTTGGTTTTTGTTTTTTTTTATGATTTTTGAAGAAACGCCAGTGGGTACCGTATACGCAGATTTTTTTATGACGCTATAAGGATCATACAATATCCTTGTATATTTTCGATATTTTTAAATAAAGAAAATTAAACATATTTTTGTACGTATATACTTTTAGAAAATTAAAACCCCAATCCGAAATTTTAAATAGTTTTCCTTGAAAAAATGCACTAAAATGACTGCTTCTTCCGGCTCCTAGGTGTATATCTCCCCTTAAGTGAGAAATACTTGACTAAAAAACTGTACCGCACAACAAAATTAATTACATATTAAAACTACTTATAACTTGTAAAAATAATGCTCCGTTGTAAATTAATGAAAATGAATTATTCCATTTGAAAAAGTTTTATTCCACGCGATAAAGATCTTATTCAATTCGAAAAGTTTCATTTAATCCAAAAATGCTGTATGCTTCACTTTAAAGGTCCGAATGCAACGGTTAAACTTTACTCAGTCAGTATTTGAGCTTCTGCTAAAAATGCTTATGAAAGGTTCTTATTATTTTTTTTTTTTTTTTTTTTAATCATCAATAATAATCCTTATGAGATGATTAATATTTTTTTCATCACAAATAAAAGTCATTTGGTGATTTTTATTTTTCCAAGTGATTTTTATAATTCTAATCACGAAATCTTTACAGCGCTGTTTGCAAAATAATAGATCTTGTCTGATTTAGGTGAGATGTGAAGTGGGGTCCAACGATAAGTCACCAAACTATAGTTAACATATGACCATTTGCAGCTATTTATTTTGAAATTATTATCACAGTTTACTTGCTATTTTTTATTTTGATTTATAACTTGAGAGGAGTCAGTACCAAGCTTTGCAAGTTTCATACATTTTTCAATGCAAATTTCTGGCAAACTATTTGTAGCAGAATAATGATTTATATCTTAAATTAAACGTAATTACGAAGTCTAGTAAATAACGTCGGCAAAAATTAAAAAAAGCTCGGAAACTTGTAAAAATGGTAAAAATTGAAGTTTTGCAAATAAAATTCCTGTTAGTAGGTTTTCTCATTTCTTTAGATTGTGACTATTTTGGGAAGATAAAGCCTAGATCTAGCAAATAACGTTGAGTTTTTTCATTTTTAGTGGCGCTTTTTTTTAATTATTTGACTCTAATAGTACTTGTTTTTTCTCCCGATATTTCATCCACGAGAAATTGCAATATTTCGTTGAAAGTTGTTGAAATACAAAGCAAAATAGTATATTTAACAATTATGTGCAATAAAAATTTATTAGAGTTAATTATGGTTAAAAGCTCTCAGTTTAATTAAACTGAAAATATTCATTTTTCGTCTTAAATTGTATAATTTTGTCACATGTTGAGTTTCTGTTTTTTACGGTAGATGTCTCTAATGTGATCTGTGGTCTAGGTCTAGACTAATTTTATATTAATTTTCTCAATATCAAGACAGAAACCTACGTATAATAAATTTTATTGCCTACAGGTTCGCTGATATCTAAATTGAAATTTTTGCTGAGTACTTACTCCTCTTAAGAATTCAAAAATATGTCGACGACTAAAAAGGAAGAAACTCACTTGGAGATTTTAATTTTTGTCGACCAGGAAAATTAAAAGCGCTTCATGATTTTTGTTTGATCAAAAAAATAATAAAAATTAAATAAAGCGATTTTTTTTTGTGGACAAGACAAATTCAAAATCACCAAATGACTTTTATTTGTGATTAGAAAAATATTAATCATCTCATAACGATTATTATTGATGATTACAAAAAAAAAACAAAACAAAATTAATAAGAACCTTTCATAAGTATTTTTAGCAGGAGCTGGAATCCTGTCTGAGTAAAGCTTAACTGTTGCATTCGGACTTTTGAAGTAAGAATTTACAATAAAACTTATAACCGTTACGATCCCTTAAAATTTTATTTTACATACTATAAAAAGGATCATTTTCATGTTGCTCCTATGCACCCAGAGAGGTAGTATATTTACAGGACGTTACGAGGTGAACATTTTCTCTTCGAAATATTTCATATCTACATTTTTAAAAAACTCTTTTTGAATCTCTTCCCCTAAATGTGTAGCCTCCTCCATTGGGATTGATTTAAGATGATTTTTAGGGAATATATCAAGGTGGTTGTAATTTGTAAATATAGTTTAGTATGATTGGTGTGCGTGAGTACGCCATTTCAGAAGTTTTTCACTTAAATATATATATATTCGCCATTTGAAATCAAAACTTATGTAGAAAATATGATTTTTTTCAAAATTCGAACGTGTCCATAATAGACGCGATGAGATTTTATTGGGGGTTGAAAAAGTAATGAAAACTGTGTTTATTGGATATATTTTGTGGAGTACAGGTTTTCAATTTCGTTTAATTTGGAAATGGATTTTGGGTTTGATCTATTTTGGGTTCTATACCTAGGAACTGAGTACTGCCCACTGACTAATAACAATGGATTGAGCGTATTGCTATATTCCTATAAGAAAGAATTGCACAGGTTTTGTAGTTTTCTCTTTCGCGCTATGGCAGAGTTGGAGGTACCAACAAAAAATATCGCTTACTGAACGTTTTCTTATGACATTTGATGTTTTTATGTTGGCTGCAGATGCAATCACGGCAGAAAGAATAAGGTATAGATAGTGTTTACCATGCTGTGTCTCTCTTGCCCATAAGCAGGATTCAATTAAGAATAACTTTTGAAAATTAATGTCGGAATGAGTTTAATTTCTTATAAGCGAAAAAAAGAAAAAAAGAAGAAAATATATTTTTTTAATTCAATTCGATTTTCGGGTGTAAAATCTCATCTGATTGATTGAGTTTTACATGTTTTTTTGTAGTAAACATTTTAAAGGGTGCTCAAACCCTAATATACAGAAATACAATATTTGTGCCACATGAAATAGTAAATCACTCTGTCCATTGTTATAAGTTAATGGTTCTACCGGAAAAGCCACACCACCTTCATTCTGTATTTTTATCACGTTTGAGCTATTTTAGGATTGTCACAATTTCATATCAAAAGGTTGCCAAAACTTTCAAACTTTCTCTTTTATAGTTGGCATTCATTATTTTTTGCTATAATTTTATGGTACAACTCTTCGATAGTTGTATGGAGAATTATAATGAAAAATCAGCACTAGAAAATCGACGGTTGAAAATTATGATATAGGTCCCGGAAATTAATAAAATTTCATAACAGCGGAAATCATCAGAAATTTAGGAAAACCTTATCTCTCAATTTCGATATTATATGAAAACCACAAAATTACCTGAAAGAGCTATCAAGTTGCCTACAATAGGTGGGGACTGTTACTATTAATTAGAATAACAAAAATAATCTGAAGATAGAAGATAATCCATAGAAGATAAATTCTTCTTACAACAACAATATCCGAATAGTTATTTTGAACAATTATACCACTATTGGCTTAATTAATTATTAACCGCGAAAAATGAGATAAATAGTTTCATTGATATTTATGACTACATGTATGTACCTAAGTACGCGTATATTAAGGTGATAATTAGAGTTTATACTTTGCATGAGACGATATGATCAGCATGAGAGCACATACATATATCTATGCTCAAAATTAATACGAGCTAGTTAGGTACTGAAACGAGAAATGAGGATTTTGCAGACATTTTCCAACATAGTTGCGGTTTTCATATATTTTTCATCTGAAATGTGAGCACACTTTTTACACTTCTAAATTTCTTGAACAAGTTATGATTATTACATAATAAAACCAGATAGAGATAAACAAGAGAATATCTAAGCTGAACAGAGATACCTAGATACCGACGCTATTGCATAAGAATTTTTGATTATAAAGTAGCTTAAAGTTTATTTGATGTAGGTCATATGTATTACACAATATTAACACAGTCGACCGATAGATCTTTTAAGGATATGCGTACAGATTGTGTAGATTGTTTTTATTTTCTTTTCACACCTGTTTAATACTTTCAGTTTAAGATAATTATAATTAGTAATTCATGCTTAAATACATGCATGCCTATAGGTCTTATTAACAAATACTAGGAGGACCTGTCGCATATCAGCCTTAGAACTGATTACTTACCTGAGGTTACCTAGACTATATTTTTTTTCTTTAAAAAGGATTCTGCTTTTGTTCCTAAGATGCTAACTAGCACCCCAGGGGTCAGATTCTGTAACTCGGAGAGTTTGGGAGATGAGAGTTTTCGTTTTCCCCGATTAAAACTCCCTAACTCTCCATTCGCGATTCTCTAACGTACTTGGGGATTTAAGGAAAACGTGAGAAGTATTGCAAGTTTGAAGGACGGCTAACTCTGTGTGGGAGGGTCGTAGAGCATGTATGGTCAGTTCCTTCGGATTTAGGGTCTAGAGTACAAAAATATAGATGGCAAATTTTTTGGGTAGGGGGTTTGAGGATGGGGGGTCGTACAACCCCTCATTGGGTTTGTACAAAATACGTCATGTTTGGTATCAAATTAAAGAGGGAGAAGCGGGTAATATAGTGGTATGGTTTTTTTTATCATTTTAACTTCATAACTGACTTTTTACCGCGATGGGCAAATTTTTGCACATGGGTCATATACACCCAAGTTCCTATAGTTTGCATATATTTCTTCCGTTCTTTATTTCACATCCATTAGTACTCTGTTGTGAATATTTTTCTCATGGAAAATGAATTCCCACGACTTACTTCATAATGATTATGAGTTGAAAATATGTCCTGTTTTGTACCAAAAAGCGGCCATTTCTTTCATCTTTGTTATAATATGAGCTTTTTTTTGAAATAATATAATAATTTTTTTGAAAACAGCAATTTTCAAATGAAAATATATAAGTAACCAAAACATTTTATTCGTTTTGTTGCCGCTACTTTCTCTTCCACCTTTATAGTTTCCGTACACAAGTACAAATTTATCTACTTGATATATCATTTTTACGTAATTATGCACCAAATTCTGCAAATTTCATGAATTGTAGAGTTTTCTAAAGCTAATTACATACATAAAAAACCTCGATTACTTTGTTTTTGACACGTCATTACCTAAGTTTATCCAGTTTTTCTAACTATGTGCTGTTTTGATTATAATAATACGCACAGTTTTGACGCGAAGTTGTACTAACTTTTCGTGATTTTTAATATTTCAGTGGTAACCCCCCTTAAGAAGGACTGATTCATTTCTTTTGCAGTTATCTCCAAAACCATTCACCGGAATTAAAAACTAATTACATATCCAATTAGGGAACAAAATGTTGATGCGATTTAAGCCTACTTACATACCAGCCTTAACGTGCATATTTAAAATTTTTATAGCATCTCTTCTGTACTGGAAGACGACCACTCCGCGTGATTTAAAATTTTTAGTGGGTACCTTGAGACACCAAAATCCATATTTCTCTGTTAGTATTTCAAGGATTCCCATAATTTGTTTTTGTAAACATAGCCAGGATATGCAGTGAGTCCTTAATTTAATTTGAAAATCCTAGGTACCTAGGTACCTTCACAAAACACAAAAAAAAACAGCGAATACTGCAAATTGAGAAATATGCTCCTTACTTCCACCATTGATTTTATACATATAGATATGCCACCGCCGCGCACAATATGTTGTTACCTCTTCTCACTGAGTCGCCACTGTAGTACTTTATCATCTGCTCACAAAACGGTCCGCCATCTGTTAGCAAAACTTGGCGAATATGAGGATAATAAGTTGTCTTTGATAATAAATAGCGCCATATCAATCAATGCTTCTACACAACTAACACAGCCGAGAGTTTCGTCGAATGGAATAGAGAGTTTGGTACTTTTCAATACAAATTCCCTGAGTTACAGAATTCCAAGTGAAGAGTTAAGTGTCAAAAGAACCCATATCTCCAAAACTCCACAACTCTCCCAGCGATGCGTGTATGCCGGATCGTACATTTCCAAATTGTTTTTCGAAATACGCGTCTAAAAATACTTTGCTGAAGAAAGGCGTGGCTAGGTAGACTTTTCGTTTTGTAAAAATCGAAACTTAAAAGTTATGAATAAGGAATTTTATTTTTCAAGACAACAAAATCGAGCAATCAGTCAGTCAAAGGAGTTAGGGAATGAATCATTATATCATTGCTTTTCAGAAACCCTCCCTATATCAACCAACGTTAGCGTGACCTATACACGGTGCCGGTTCAACATTGGATTGCTTTGGTGACATTGGGAAGCAGCAGTCTTTCCTCAATTTAGCTGGTACTGGCCATCCAGTCGGCCTGTCATTGAGACAATCTAAATCTAAACTTATTTTCAGAGTGTACGCAATTCTCAGGTCTCCCTTACGAATAGTAGTACTCTTTAAGGACAGTTTGAGCTGAAGAGGTGCACTAGCCCACAGATTGACGTATCGCCAGCATTAAGTCGCAATTAAGAAGTCTGGGGTGTTTCTAAGTATTTCCAAGCCCAGAATTTGGTTAAGCCTCAACTGGCTGCTTATCGAGCGATATGTCGTCTTGTAGCCAGCTATTCAAGCCGTCAGTTTCCTGCGTCAAGCAGGGATCACAGCAGCCATAGTTCCTGATCCAAGCAGATCTGTTAACCACTTAGGGTAGTTTCATCTTGTTGAAGACATAGCAATTTGGGAATACATCTCCTCAACATGACTTGGTATACCCCAAAGACTTAATCGGCTATAAAAACATTTTTAAGGAGTTTCAAAATGACTCAATAGCCTCTAAGTTCGTTACAGTATTGGTTTTACTGTTATATTAGATTAGATTAGATTTGTTAAGGGGTGTATAGGCATTAGCCTTGCAATCACTGCGACCTGAAAGATCTATTGTGAGGCCCCGTTGAATTTGCTCCATTTATAGGTTTAGACTGTTAATAAAGTCTAGAGCCATTCTGGGCTTGAGGTTCCATACGTAACTTGGTGGAGGAAAATCATGTTCAAGGTGGAGTAATCTCCGCCTGGCCAATGCTTCGCAGTTGCGGAGCAAGTGCTCCGAGGTTTCGTGAGCATCCTGACAAAAGCGGAAGGATGAAGTCTCAGCCAAACCCAGCTTGTTTAGCTGATACCTCAAGGGGCAATGGCCTGAGAAGAGCTCATTTTGAGCTCTGTTCTTCTAAGGAGTAGGAATTCTTTAGTTTTTCCGCCAGAGGTGTCGATAAACCTTTTTGCCTGACGAAGTCCTTGTAGCCTTTCCCAATACAGGGATTTTTGTTTATTCTCACAGTTATTTAGGGTAGCTTTGAGGTAACACTTTGAAGTGCCACAAAATGGCTCTGGTCCGACAAACTTAGTTTCCGCTCCTCTTTTGCCGAGGCCATCCGCAATTTCATTGCCTTTGTAGCCCTCATGTCCAGGTACCCACATGAGGTTAACTTTGTTTCTCCTTGATAGATTTTTGAGGGTTTATAAACATTCCCAGACTATCCCTGACTTGACAGTGTAGGACTTTAAGGCCTTGAGGGCAGCTTGACTGTCCGAGAGGATATGAATGGTTGTGCCATTTATGGCTCTTTTAATGCAGGTATTGGCGCATTCTTCTATGGCCAATACCTCGGCTTGGAATACGGTAGGGGTAGAGCCTTTGATATATGGTATCTGGGGCCGTATACACCCAATCCGACCTCACTGTTTGTTTTTGAGCCGTCTGTATACCACACCATCGATCCTTGTTGGAAGGACGGTTTGGTGGAGCGCCATTGTTGTCGGTCTCCAAGAACCACTTGGAATGGTCTTACAAAATCCACTCTGGGTGTGATTATATCAGATATTGTCGTCAGTTGCTCGAAGCATATCTGTTTTAAGATACTTAAATGACCAACCAGATCGCCTGGCTTTAACAGTTTCTCCGTTTGTACTCTAATAGCACTGGAGATCGCTTCCTTTTTCACCTTCAAATGCAGGGGTGCAAGGTTTAATAAGGCTTTCATGGCTGCTGTAGGACAGGTTCTCATGGCACCAATTATTCCTAGACAGGCAAGCCGCTGGGTTTTTTGAAGCAGAGCCTCAGCCATCTTTTGATTAGTTTTTGGCCACCATGCGAGCGCCGCATAGGTGACCATGGGTTTAACAACCGTGGTGTACGTCCAGTACATCATTTTTGGCTTCAGACCCCATGTTCTGCCAATGAAGCGACGACACGTGTAGAGAGATCGCATCGCTCTATCCGTCACTCTGGACAGATGCAAATTCTAGGTAAGTTTCTTATCTAGGATTATCCCCAGATATTTGATTTCGTCTGAAAATATCAATTCCGTATTATCAAGAAGAGGAACCGTTAGTGAAAGCTTCGATCTTCTTGTGAACGGAACGATTACCGTTTTGTTGGGGTTTATGCTAAGGCCTTTGTTTAAAAACTACGTGCGGACTTTGGAGAGGGTTATTTCCATGAGATCAGCTATGACTTGATTTTACTGTTTAATTTGCTTATTCGCTCTTTTCTACCGGTCTGCTTGAGCTTCATGTTTTAAACTTCACTAGGTGGCACAAAGGGCTACTACTTCGGTTCCAAACTTCAATATTCGATGGATCTTTCATTGTTCATAGAATCTCGAACTCGCTGGTTTATGATATATCCAGACAGAACTCGGTCGGTAGCTTCAATAACTTCTAAAATTTTATCTTGGCCATCATAGTTCCTATTAGCCTGCCGAGCAGCTTTTTTGATATCTCTTCTACAACCATAGCAGACTCTTCTCAAATCAATCATTTTATGCTTACTCAGATTTATATTGAATAAAATATGTTCAAACTACATTAGCACTTGGTTTAGGTTATTTTTTTAAAATCTTATGTAATTTTTTTCCCAGTTTTAAGGATGATTGTAAGAAGATCGTAAATCTTGTAGTATCGGCTACCTGGAAATAAATTAAATTAAATAGCTACAGAGAAGCAATTTTAATGTCTCGAATAATTAAGGTTCACGCCATAGAAAGGGAACCGTATAATAATTGGTTCTCTAAACCAAAAAAATAGAGAATTTTCTATTTATTGTTCTCTAAGCTGATTTGTATTTTTCATTACAGCACATTATCACCATAAGAATGAATACTTTAGCGGCTATTATTCTTGCAACAATTTGCACCCTGTCGTCATCTGAATTTCAATATAAGCAACCAAATATCGATCGAATTCAAGTAATAGATCACGATGCAGAAAGTATCGCTGGCGAACAATATCAGCACAATTATGCAAAATCCTCCTTCGAAGTTGTTTATCAGTGGCGACATTTAGATTTTGATTATCCAACTTATGAAAGGCGACAAAGTGCTCTTTATAACGGGTAAGATAAATACTTTTTATTTGTAATTTTTAATTTAAGAAAAACAAAAAACAACAACAAAAAAACCTTCTATATTTCTGTACAGTGAATTCAATCCTGAAAGCAATCTCCCATTAGGAATTGAAATAGCAAAGGATCGAATTTTTCTTACTACACCACGTTGGAAGGATGGTGTTCCTGCAAGTTTAAGCTGGTTACCGCTTCCACCAAATGAACTTAGTCCACCACTAAAACCTTATCCTAATTGGGATGAGCATGGTGATCCAAATAATCCGGATTGCTCAAAATTGATATCTGTTTACCGATTGAGTATTGATGAATGTAATCGTTTATGGGTTATCGACTCAGGAATAGTAAACGCAACAATTAAATTAAATCCAGTTTGTTCGCCGAAAATCGTTGCCTACGATTTGAATACAGATAAACGAATATTAACGTATGAATTTCCATCTGATCAGGTAAAATATTTTTTTTAATTTTTTATTTATATATTTTTTTTCAATACAGGAGGCAAAGTCTCAAGCACGAAGGTCGAGTCAGGCCATAGTATTGTCCTTTCTGCTTCGTACATTCATTGATTAGTATCCTTTTTTTGATACGCGGCACTGCCTTTGTTGATAAATATTTGAGTGCAACAATTGATAAAATCTGATAACTTGATAGGTCTTAAACTCGCCGCTTCTCAATTTTCTCTTTCCAATTTGCTCATAGTGCGTAATGAACAACCAACAATGGATGGATTAATTGAAAAAAAGGTTGGAGCCCTAGGCGGGGACTCTGGAATATACAACAAGGAACATTGTTCAACCTTCAGATTTATGAGCAAATGCTCATAGATCCCAACCTGATGTTTTTACAGAGCTCAATATTTGCCTCCCACCTTCTTCACCGGCTTCATGCAGTTCTTTCTGGATGTGTGAGCCAGGATTCTGTAACATTTTCCTGAGAGAGCCGGATAGGGATAAAGGAAGTGGGTCACCGTTTCGGATTCCTCCCAACATCCTCTGTTCTTAGAGTTATCGAGAGGGATTTCAGGGTGTTATTACACTTCAAAACCAGTTTGGAGGTTGTAAAGAGTTTTGACAAGGTCTTGACAGCTGCTTGGCTGTCCGAGCAGATGGCAATCCTCTTGTTCTCACTATCTGAGTTGAGGAGATACTTTCCCGCTTTAAGGATGGCCTTGACTTTCGCCCAGAATACCGTGACATGTCTTGAAGGTGTATGGCAATTTCGATATGAGGCTCCTCGCAGAAAACGACTGTCCTGCTGTTTTCTTTTGATTTGGAACCGTGTGTGCAGATAATAGGTTTTGTCTATGACTAAAGCACAAAGTGTGGTTCCCAATCTGCCTTAGATGGAATTTTCGATTTATTTTCAACATAGTCTCGAGGAAGGAGTCGCTGACCCTGTCAATGTCAGGAGCTTTAGACTGCACGAATTCAAAGATGAATCCAGCTCTGACTGAGATGCAGCCTCAGCCCTGCGATTGACCCCCTTTTCTTAATGTGTATCTGCACGGAGTGTATGTTGAGGATGACCTCGAAAACAGCGAGTGCTATCTGAGAGCGCTACTTACAATCAGTCTTTTCCAATATTTTACGATGATTGGCGAAATCTATTGCTTTCCACCACACCACAGAGCCGTTGGTTAGCTAGTATGGGTCAGATGGCGCTAGTATATATGCATAGGATTATCTGCGGTTTGAGTCCCTACTTTTTCGTAATAATTCTGCAACACATTGCGAAGGATCTAAGAGCAACCAGCTATGAAAATGACTGAGTTAAATACACTCTAATAACCACACATGTGCAGCACTTTAAGGACTCGTTTCTGTAAAACTGCAGACTGCATTGCTCTGCAGAAATTCGCCTGGTTACGAAAGAACTCTTTCGAGAATTATAAGCGATAATCTATAGAAACTGGAGTTTGGTTTGAGTTCTGCTTCCAAAAGTTTTTCTGTCGCTGGCCAATCGCTTTTAAGAAATTGAAGACTATCTTAACTAACATATTCAATATATGTACCTACACTTGAACACAGTAAGCACATCATATGAATACTAACATGAAAGATCGCGCATTGCTTTCATTAACAAGGAGACTAAAGAGAAGTACCTTGGGGGATGACCCGGTTAGACCCATGTAATTGTTGATTTTAGTTATATCATAGATCTTTATAATAACAGAGGTAATGCATTTTATTGTCCAGGCTTATATCTTCTGAAAAAAATAAATGTAATTTTGCACAACGCTAAACGTTGACGTGCATAGCAAATTTACAACGTTATGTTATATCTCGATTTATTTCAGTGTAAAATTACTTTACTAAATTAGCGAATATATTTTTTTGCTTTTTTAAGTTGTGTAAACCGATAACGAGTATAATCATAAATAATAAATAAAAAAATTAAATAGTTCTCAATATAAAAATGTTGCTCCATAATGTAACATATACTGATAGTGCCAGCAGAACAAAAGATTCTACTGACTACCAGAAAAGGAGAGTTGACAAAAATTTATGGAAGTTGGTCGATGAGTGAACGGTTTAATGGCATTTAATGGCATATATGTACTTAAGATATGCCTACTTCGTTAAACTTCCAAAGGATTAACGTCGCGATTTCAGATGGATTATATACATGAGACTGGCTTGACTTTATATTGTCATAGCACCTCATATATTGGCTCAACACGATACCCAGATTTTTCACATTACTAACGAGAGGTAATGCCTTACCGTCCAGAAATACGGGAGGGATATCAAATAGATTTAGTGGAGTATTAAGACTTAATGGGATTCAATTTCAATGCATTAATCTTGAAACTTGTGTTGATTCTGCTCAAATCGTCATTAATACTTGTGATGCCGTCTTAGAGAAGGCCAATAAATCTGTTCAGATATGGCTGCATATCATCTGCGTATAAGTGAATCCTAATATCGCGACCAATTAGAGGAAGGTCATTTTTAATTAAACTAAGTAGCAGCGGCTCCAAGATTGATCCCTAAGGTACACCAGTCGGGAGATGAATGCCTTTGAGAAATCAAGCAGAACCAAAATGGTAGGATTATTCAAGTCTAAAGCTGCTCTTATATTACTAGTAACATTTAGTGCGGCAGTCTCGCAGCTACGAGAACGACGGAAACCAGACTACCAACATGACAATAGCTTGTTACTTTCTAAGTGACCAAAAATCTGGAAGCTAATTAGCTTTTCCAGAACTTTTGATAAAAATATATTTATGTGTGTTATCGTCTATTATTTTTGCCAGACTTAAATAAGACTACAAAATTCACACAAAGCAAATTGTTGACACGACGGAGACCGCAAACTTCATACATATTAAAAGTCATTTGCGGATAATTTTTTTTTTTTTTTTTAATAATATCACTTGCTTGTTTTGGAGTCCCTTATAAGCCCCACTCGAAGTGTGTCAGTCTAATTTCGGAGCACATTCCCTAAATATATTTTTGAAAAAATACTAAAAAAGGAATAACTATTTGTAATTACAGGTGAAACAAGATTCCCTCCACTCCAACATAATTGTTGATGTTCGTAAAGGACAATGTAATGATGCTTACGTTTATGTAACAGATGTTTGGCGATTTGGAATTGTCGTATTTAGCTTAGAAAAGAAACGCAGCTGGCGAGTCACTAATCATAATTTCTATCCAAATCCAATTGCAAGCGATTTTAATTTATATGGACTGAATTTCCAATGGATGGACGGAGTTTTTGGTATGAGCCTCACACCACTTACAAATAATAATGACAGAATTCTTTTCTTTCATCCGATGGCAAATTATAAGGTGAGATATTAATTTATTTATTAAAAACAAAAAAACAATGAATAACATTTCCTTCTCTACCATTACTACAGGAATTTATGGTATCAGCTGCAATATTACGTAATGAAGATCTTTGGACAGCAGATGGTACTGGAGCTGCAAATGCTTTCGTATCTATTGGTGATAGAGGGCTAAAAGGACAATCTTCAACATCCGGAATTGATCGTAATCAAGTCATGTTCTTTACACTAGTGCATCAGGATTCAATCGGTTGTTGGGATATTAATAAACCATTTACCCGAAGCAATTTAGGTATTGTGGCACAAAATATAACCGAAATAATGTTTCCAAATGAGTTAAAAGTGGATCGAGAAGTAAATCAAGGTGTTTGGGTAGTAAGCAATCGTCTACCGATATTTTTATATTCTCAATTAGATTTTAATGAAATTAATTTTAATATATTAAGAGCAAACACTGCGAAAGTTATTCAGGGACTTGTTTGTGATCCAAAAATTCCACCACATGTATCTGTTACACCTGACTTCGACGAATGTTATTAAAGAATATTTTTTTTTTTACTTTTATCTCTTAGCCAATTTCTTATAGACTTATACAGCATTATACATGTTTTACTTATTTCAATAAAATTATAATATTTTTTAAGTCTATACTTTTAGTTTAAATTGTTTTATTACTCACCACCTTAATTTCCATTCTCCTAGTCCTAGTCCTAGTATGTCCCACATTATCTTGCTAACCAACCTGGAAGAAGAGAAAATATTTTTGGTAATCAGCTAAAAATATCCCATCAAGACTTGAGACGTAATGGCAATTAGTTAATAATTGCTAAAAAAAAAACTTTTAAGTCTCATAATAAGAGTTTCATTAATTTATTTTATTTTAATGTTAATTATAACTGTTACGGAAGACTTTTGTTTATTTAAGTTGTTATGGAAGTATAAAGAGTGATGTACTTGGACGTGAAGTCCAGACTGCCAGCATGAGCTGACGGATTACTCGGTGGACAGCGTTGACTGCAGGGCAGCATGCTAGCTCGCCTCGGCTATTGGCGGAGAGTGCGGGATGGTTGCACGAAAACCTGCCGCTGTGCTTCCAGCCCAGTGATGTTAAGTCAAAATTTCAAATTACTGTGCAGCTGGAAAAAAATTACTGTTTTCATGGAAAAATTACTGTGTGTAAATGTCGTTGAACAAAAGTTACAAACATTATTATATTTACAGTTCAGTTATTAACATAAACAAATACCTATAAAAATTTTCAGTTATTAACATTAACATAACTGCCGTTTGTATCGTAAATACACATACATATTTATATTTTGAATATATAAAAAACCGTCTATTTTTTCATATTTTCGTGGTCATGCATATATTTATCTAATAACTTTAAGTGAACAGGCTTTTTTTCAATTTCGTAACATTTTTTGCTTTTTAAACAAATTTTTAGTTCGTCAAATTCCCTGTAGAGTGCTGATGTTTAACGTATTCCTAATCTCCGTTTGTTGATATTTATGACAGAAAAATAGCTTTTGATGGTTGCAGAACTATGTATGAGGTCGACAGAATAAATGTGAAAAAAGTTTCTTCAAATAAGGAAATATTAAAGATTCTTTTTTCATGTTATGACAAATCCTTCCCCAAAACTCGATTATTGGCAAATTATTATCAATTTCTCGTAATTCCCTAACAAGTCTGTATTCAGAATCTTAGACCCTAGGCAGACGGACAAAAACAATAATAATTCATTCGTAATTGATTTTTTCAAAAATCAAGTTACCCAAGATTTTGTGAATTAAAACGAAAGTCCTGTCAATTTTTATATGTTATTGACAGCATATTTTTAATAACTCAAATTAAAAGGTAAAGCAATTTTTGAAAAATTCAATTACGAATTGATTTTGCCCATAAGGCATTAAGAATACTACAGTCACATAATATATTGTGAAAATGATTTGCCAAAGGAATAATTGACGATTTTTTTTAAAATTACTAGAGTCTAAAATTTCAAAGTATTTAAAACATTTCATGGCATCGAATGGAAACCATTTTTTTATTTGTACCACACTTTCAATATAAAATTTTAACCAAGTAGTTCTGAATTCTAAAATTTATTTAGAACTGAAATTATTATCTTCTAAAAGACATGCTAAGACCTTTCCACTTAATTACATCTCTTCAATTAGTGTAGGTACATTTCTGTTAAAAAGTTACTAAGCATCGCGTACTAATTTTTTGTTGTAATTACTTCGTTCTATTGAACTGCTTTAATCAATTAATCTCGCGTGGCGTAGTATCCTACAATTACAGTAAGCAACCATACATTGATTATATTTTATCTGTCAACGCATGCACTGCTTGCAATGCGTTAAAAATGTGTTAACTAACCCCGGCATTAGGCAGTGTTTAGCTTGGAGATAGGTTTGAAGCGGAGCGGATATGTTCTTTTGGATACGCACTATTACCAGATTATCACACAATTATTTTTGACCGACGTCCGAAGATTTCGCTCGGCAGGGCGGACATGAGTCTTATAAAAAAACAAGTAAAAAAGCTAATATTGGTCAAGACCAATTCTTACGATAACCTAGATGAATGTCCGTATGAAATTTCTCTGGGGCACCCATTTGAGCAATTTTGATTTTTGCAGTGGTTTTTCGCATATATTTCTAGAACGCTTCGTCGAACAAAAAAAATAATTATAACCAATTTTATAGGATTTCATATTGTGAAGATGTTTTTAGTACAATAAAAATGTCTTGGACTGATCGTTTTCAAAGTATGCGTAAAAAACCTAAATTTTTATATGGCAACACCAAGAAAGAATTGCCCGATTTAGTCGATTTTTGACATTTTATTTGCTAGTACAATGAAAACACCATGTACCAAATTTCAGCTCTCTACGTCGACGCGTTCTCAGGCAGTGTTCAAATATATAGCGGAAAACGAAATTTTTGTATGGCAACCCCACGAAGGAGTTGCCCGATTTGTCTCATTTTCGAACTTAATTTTACTTTTTTCTTTTTAAAGTCCGTGTACAAAATTTCAGCTCTCTCAGAAGTATACGCGTTCTCGAGTTATCGTGCGCACGGACGGACGGACATGCAAAAATCAAAATAACTTTTAATATTATGCGTGGGTGTCCAATCCATTTTGCTCTACCATCATTATTTCGAGGTGTTACAAACGGAATGACAAACTTAGTATACCCTATAGATTTCATCTAGGGTATAAAAAGTATATAGGATGAAACAGATTACACTTTAGTGCGCGGCGCGATAGCGCGGCAAAATGTTAGAGAACATGTGTTTCCTATTGTGCATCACGCATTGAACGCGGCGCGACAGCGCGGCGAAAATTTTTGCGGCGTAGTCATTTCTAAAGTATAGTTCACACAAGCGAAGTTACTGTCCCAAGTAGCCTCGTTTTCAGTCCCTCACCTCCTCTTGGCATACCCACCAGCTTACTTGCGCCAGTACGAAAACGAGTTCCACTCACTTCAACTTTTTAGCGAAGTGGAACCTGAGAATTAGTCAAATTGTTTTCTGCAATTGGTACACGTTTTGATGTGTGTAGTCATTTATAATATCATCTGGCGTGGATCTTGTGAAATGTGAAATATTTATTTTTGAAAGCAAACGGTTTCAAGTGAAAAGTTACATATTGAAAAGGTCATTAATTGGGCAATTACGGAGGAAAAATTCTAAGAAAAACGAAAGTGCGAGTACGTTCCTGGCATATTGATTGCTGAGGAATAATATTTTTGCGATATTTCTTACTGAAAAATAAAAAGCACTCCCTTCGTATAAAAGCACAAACAAAAATATGTTGACATTTTACAAGTTCCACACCAGCTGATATTATTAAAGACTACTTAAATCAAAAAATGTACCAGTTGCAGAAAATGTACTCAATTTGATTATTTCCCAGGTTCCACGTCGCTAAAAAGTTGAAGTGAGTGGAACTCGTTTTCGTACTGGCGCAAGTAAACTGGACGGTATGCCAAGAGGAGGTCAGGGACTGAAAACGAGGCTACTTGGGACAGTAACTTCGCTTGTGTGAACTATACTTAATCCTAAATTTGCTGCCCACTTTCAGTGGTACCAACAAAAAAATTATATTTGGGATAGGCAACTTAACTTCTCATGAAAATATATATTACCAATATAAGAGCGCTGTATCTACACTGCTGCGCTCTTATTGCAATGTGTGTTACAGCGCGGCGGAACTAATTCACCGTTCATTTTGCCGCGATATCGCGCCGCGCACTAAAGCATAATCTGTTTCAGCAATGGAAAGAATATATGTTTTGACATCAATTCGTGTAATCAGAGAACATGTTCTCATATCCTCTGGAGCATATAGAGAAGATGGTCAGAGCATGTTCTGTGTTATCTGGGATGAAAATTCATATTTTAAATTAAAAGTTTTCAAAAAGAAAATTTCAGTGCATCCAGAGAAAGATTTTATGCGTATTTTCGGATGACAACTTCTGCTTTTGAGTATATTTTATTTCTATTGCAACTTCATCCCATAATTTTCTAGATCTCGATTAGCATTATTATTATGTGGGGATAGCCAGACAGTTACGAATACCCTAAATCAGCTTACTAAGGACGTTTGCCAAACGGGCTAAATGCTGGCTAAATTCCAGTTTGCATTGAAAATTTAGCCAGCTAATTCCAGGGCTGTGCCAAACCAAAGTGGAATTTAGTCAATTGCTCAGCTGTCACTTTTATTTCAAAAGCAAAGCAATTGTGGCATTTACGATGGATTTGCAGGAAATAAACAAGGAAGTTATGGCCGTAACATTATTTTTTTTTATTTGTTCATTTTACAAATAAATACTTCTAAAAATCTTTCAAATAAACCGCACTTGTCAAATAATTAGACGAATGTGAAGAAGAAGAATTAGCAAGCTCGAAAATTTACTAAATGGAAAAGTAATAGATTTAGCCAGCATTTAGCCCGTTTGGCAAACGTCCTAAGTATCCATCGTCCAAGATTCACAAATTATCACTCACCTAATGTACAACCAGTTTCACGTGACTGAAATCCAAAGTTTCGATCTATCATTTAATCGCCTATAAGCGCTCTGGAACGAGTCGTAATGCACCGCCCTTAAGCTTGTCAGTGACTTTTTCAGCCGATTGCGAAGCTTTAAAAAACTGTATAATTTCAGCAATCAGACAAAAAATTACTGTATACTGCATGGTATTACTGTTTTACTGTACGGGACCCGAAATTACTGTCAAAAACAGTAATTACTGTACAGGTAACATTACTGCGACCAGCCATATATAAAAAAAAAAATTCGTGCCTTCAAGCCAAAAAGAAGCACACACTCGGTCTTGAAGGGACCATTACACCACTTACCTTTACCTTAATGAAGGCGCAGATGTTATGCCTTCAGCTGTATTACCCCATATCCACCCAATGACACTGTGGGCACCAGTCATGTTGTTCAGTGTCTCTAATAAAAAAATTGGTTTGCGACTGCCCTAACTTTCACTGATCCAGTTTCTATTCTATTCCAATAAGATTTGAAATTATCAAGGTGGACAGACTCTTAAAAGGATGTTTCGTTCATAGTGCTTTCTTTTACAATGCTAACTCTAAAACAATTCAAACCTGACTATGTTAACTGGTCAGAAGGTTCTGACCTTAAATCCAAATATTTGAATTTGCCGTAATCGTCGCTTATTTTGTTGATAAAGGATCTGAGCTTAATAGTAACCTATTTAACAAATGTGGCTCTCCTAGATATTTTGTGCGTGCTCCGTTCCGCAAATGACTTAACATCTTTAGTTGTTAAATCCGCAGCTTCTTCCTTCAGCTGTCCTATAGGCAATATTGCATGGCGTCAAATTTGTGTTCCATGTATAACTACCTTGTGGATAGTGGCTGGTATTCAATAACAATATCCCTCGCTATTTGCAACACGTATTGTTCAAAGAGCTGGGCGGGGGTCAATGCTGAACAAGGTGAAAGCTGTATAAGAGGAAAGCATGCATACTTTGATAGATGAAATTTGTTGGTTTTTTGTTTATGGTGGTATGATTTTAAGGGTGTTTTTGAGCATTGGTATATCCTTCTGGAAAATAGTGTGAGCACGTGGAACGGTATGAATGACGTTGAAGTCATTATATTTGGAATGATGTGCACGCATTGTTGGGTACAGCCCACAAGGAGGATACTATTTAGAAATAGGCATATGCTTCTGCGAGATAAAAATTGAGATTTTTGACTGTGTGGTTACTGTAGTAATGCTAGGCAAGTAGTGGGCCGATTATGCTATGAAGTTATGTGCTCATGTAAGTCAGAATAATAAAATCTCAGACATAACTGTGCGAAGTGCGAGGAGTGAGTTTGAAAAGACAGACATAGCCTCTTGGGCAGGGGGCGAAATGATGTCTAAGATGATGAATAAGTTGATGAATAACGGAAATCAGGTAGGTATGTTAGTAGTGCTTATATGGTTAGTATGCATGGTCAGCTATAAGATCCAAACGGTGAATCTCGAAGCCTATCCAGACTGAATTGGGCATATCTTAATCTTCACGTGGTCCCCTTTGACAGCGCCCATAAGATTGTATTACCTGTATAGGCCAAGTACAATTCTTTTAGACGTTGCTAATAAGATCTAGGCCCGAACGTAGTTACCAGTACCGTTTAAAAAAGAATATCTTGCATGAAGATATGAAACTGGGAGTATTCATGGTCCGTCGATCATACTTTACGAAAGCTATACCAAATGGGCGACCCGACATTGGCTAACTTGGTACTACGGGGTTAGGGGAGCCCTGGATAACAAGGTTTTATCCACCTCAACTTGGGATGGCCCTTTATGGGAGCATCGTAGTGGCTGTGGTGTAGGGTGCCGTGACCCTAGATCGGCAGAGATTGGATAGGTCTCGCTTCTACCAGTAAGTTGATGTCATGTCATGCTCTTTTGCCATACTGGTACTCGTTGTTTCGACACGAGGAACTTGATTGTCAATTACAATCCGAGCATGGAAAATACCGTGAGATTAAGCCATACTTGGCAGGTGCTCACGTAAAACCCTGACAACTTTCTGTATACGTTTTTTTTTGCTGTGAACAGTGAGTTTACTTCTTGTCCCTATCTTGAGCCCGTGGCTCATATCTGGAAAATGTAGATAATAGGCTTCTAGTTACGAGCCCTCCGAATGTTAGCAAATTGATTATTTTTATCAAAGAATTTTTATTAAATAAATGTCTAGATTCATAAAATAGTATCTGGCTTACCCGCTTTTGTTGCTTTAACAAAAAAATATTAAATTACAATCAAAAATCCGAGTCCTGTGTAAAAACACTAGCACTACCGACTACTGAATGAACTGCTCACTTTCTCGATCAAAAACAAAAAGAACCAGTTCTCTGCTTGCTCTTAAGCCCACGTATTCACTTCAGATTCGAATAGATTTGTGAAGGGATGTGTAGGCGTTAGCCTCGCAATCACTGCTACTATTGAGAGTCCCCGTTGCATTTACTCCCTTTCTCGGTGCAGACTGTTAATAAAGTCTAGAACCATTTTGGGATTGAGGTTCCAAACGTAGGTTGGTGGAGGAAAAGCATGTTCGAGGTGCGGAGCAAGTGCTCCGAGGTTTCGTGAGCATCCTGACATAAACGGCAGAATGAAGTCTCAGCCAAGCCCAGCTTGTTTAGGTCATATCTCAATGGACAATGGCCTGAGAAGAGCTCAGTAATCATTTTGAGCTCTGTTCTTCTAAGGAGTAGGAGTTCTTTTGTTTTTTCGCCAGAGGTATCGATAAACATCTTTAGCTGACGAAATCCTTGTAGTCTTTCCCATTAAAGGGATTTTTGTATATTCTTCCAGTCATTTAGGGCATCTCTGAGGTAACACTTTGAAGTGCCACAAAATGGCTCTGGTCCGGCAAACTGAGTTTTCGCTCCTCTTTTGGCTAGGCCAACAGCAATTGCCTTTGTGGCCCTCATGTCCAGGTAACTTTGTGTTTCCTTGATAATTTTTTGAGGGTTTGTAGATATTCCGAGACAATCCCTTACTTGACAGTGTAGAAATTTAAGGCCTTGAGGGCAGCTTATATAAAACGGATAAGAGAATTCAAGTCATTAACCATATTTCCATTCTCTAATAAATATATTAATGTTTAGTTTTGATATCGCTAACCATTTATTAAAAAAATGTAATAATATTGAGAAACAGTGATTAGGGACGGTCGTAACAATTTCTTGTATCTTGTAAGAACTGGGCCTATATGAGGCGTGCACTGCTGGAGATCGGTATTATGTGTACCATAATTGTCATACCAAATAATCATAGACATCAACTTTTTTGTTTAGCTTCGAAAATTGTTTTCTTTATGTTTTATTAAAGGTAATGAATGTAGTTTTAGTAATCCAAGTTCGAAAGTCCTAAATTTTAGTTCCTAAGAGCTGTAATTGTCTTAATTGTGTTAATAAGCATAGTTTTTGTAATAATTTTGAAGTTTTTCGGTGTGTGCTACAATTGTCCTGATGATGGAGTCAGTTGTTGAATTGTACCCTTTATACCTCTCTTGTAAAGCCTAAACGTAGTTAGAAGGAACATAAATATTGTAACTTTTTTAGTCAAATAAATACGATTTATGGAACAGTAATCAGTTTTGATCTAGCTGGCATATAAACGTTTTTACAAGCATACAACCATACCCAGTCTCCCTTACTGCTGGAAAAGTACAATCAAATACTAAACCACACGTTTGCGATAGTAAAATATAATATCTAACTACATAGAAAAAAAATATTTGTATTTCGAAATTTCATATTTCAACTCAAACTTTCGCATGTGCGCACTAGAAACTTCAAAGAAATTATGCAAAAAAAATATTACTTACTTTCTCGGTGCCGTGCTTTCATGTTCGCTCTTCCTTTAGCTCCCATCTGTGCAGCTCTAGAATTCAGAGAAAATTTCTATACGCAATTGACAAAAGCACTATTCTCAGAAATAGTTGCAATGAAAATTATCGAAAAATTGGAATATGCAAGAGAGCTAGATTTTTTTCTCTTATCGTTACGTTTGTGAGGGTAGGCAGGGAAAGGGATATACTTTTACATATTCACAAAAATATAAAACATATATGACCGAACAGAGAACGTAAAATAATAAAATAAAATCTTAAAAAACTATAAACTCTAATGCACACCTTAATTACTGGGAAGAACTAGGTAGGGTAGGTACTTTTACTCTCTATCTTATATTTGGTATACAAATCACCAAAGCAGTCAAATTTTTATATTTCTGTCCTTCGGTACAATAATGAGTTTTTGTTTTTTTTTTGTAATCCAACTGAAATGATGATGTTTCAAATCATTAATTCGTTAATTTTTGTATTTTTCAATAGGTTAAAAATTTCAAAAAGATTCCGATTTTTCATTACATTGTATGCATATATTTCATTTATGTACTTGCTTATATTAAGACTAATTTTATATTATAATTTTATTTATTTATTCATTTATAATATAACATAATAGAATTTTTGGCACAGGAAAATATTGGGCCTTATATAGCTTATTACAACATTACAATTTGTTTTTTTTTTTTTTACTTATTTCAGGTTCACTACATTATATATATATTTGTATATATATATGTATATAATGTAAAACGACACTCGCAGTCATTTATATATTGCATATTTGAAGTGTTCTGCTCACACGTCTTCCGCTTAAATAATAAAAATGAGCACTTTTCGACATACCTACATATGTTTATAAGACTTTTATTAATATTTTTGTTTTCTTAATTGTACCGAGATTACGCATTTCAAATAAGTTTTTTGTTTCTTTTCTTTTTTAATATATAATATATAGTAATATATAAAATAGATTTATATAAATGGAAAACTTCTTCGAGTTCTTTGTTATTTTTAATAATTGTGAGGAAGTCTGAAGATTTTGTTTTTTTTTCCTTTATTTTTCCTTTTATAAATTTAATAAAACAAAAGTATACAGAAGAGTTGATGAAATTATCTCTCATTTTCTTTTATGTTTTATGTTGGAAAATTTTCAAAATATTTAGAACTTTTTTGTATTGAACAGTTTGTTTTTGTTATTGCTTTACAAAATTCCTAATACTTATAGTATAGTATGTGCACTCTAGTCAATAATATTTACTCATTATTTGTGTAAATATATTGTATTTTAATTTTCTTTAACATGTAGTTGCTGCTAGTGCTTTTATTTTTTTTTTGTTTTTTTTTTGTTTTACTTCATTTTAAAATTTTCTATTCTAGATTTTAGTAAACATTAATTTTTAACTATAAAATGTTTTTGTATTTATTTAAATATATTTATATACACAAGTCAAATTTCGCTATATCGAAGTGTTCTTGTAAATTGCATCTGTTTTCTTACCTCAAAATTTATATGCACCTTGAATTTGGCTTAGAAAAAAGTAGTTCTCTAATCGTATGTTAGAAACAGTAAAGAAGCATCGCAAGTTTCAACGTTGACTGGTGAAATTCGTTGATGGATTTAATTTATTAGGGGCGAACTGAGATTCTTTAAGGCATGTATCAATTGAAGAGCGTGGATATCGCGTGAACTTTACACTACGAATTCAGTCCGCCAGCTTCTAGAAAGCTTGAGAAAAGTTATGCATCCTCCACGTTTATCTACCGAAAGAGGAAAACAAAAAAAAAAATTGTTATACACAATGTAGTAATGCAACTCGCAAACTATGCTAGCTTTGGTGAATACATCACATGAGTGTTTTATCGGAGTAGCATGTAGTCTGCTCCATTAAAAGTCCACCTTTGTATTGGGATAGTTGACGGTACTGATCGTTTTCACGAAATGTGATATCAAAATGCATAAAAGAGTTGTAGATTAGGATAGGTTAGAGTGGGGGCCATCGCACGAACACCTGCGATCAGCCTCACTTAGACCGTGCACTGAAACCAGATACAAGAGTTAATGAACCTTACCAGGCCCTCAGCACCTTGTCTGATAGCTACCAAGTTCGCCAAAGAATGCTGAATGCTGAATGCAGAGAGCTATAACAAAGTTGCATCCGTTGCAGTTGGTCTTCATTACAAATTTCTTCATACATAAAGCAAGCTGATAGAAGGCGAGCGCTTACAGAATGCGAGCACTTCAGTAAATATATGTCAATATATTTATATACAGAGCTATACACATATTATGTATATCCAGTGATCAGTCACTCATCGAGTGTTAACTGATTGGAACCAGTCAGTCACACTTGTTTCCATCGCTTATTAGTGCCAGCCATTTATATAGAAGGCAGGCCAATAGGCCGTAGAAATCTCTTGATCTCCACAGGTTGACCGGAAAAGATCTCTCAGTGCCACAGATCAATTTTAGTTGAGAATGAATATCCAACCAATCATCCGCCAGTACAGTTAAGGTCATCCATCTAAATAGAATGTTATATAGAATACGAGACCATCCGTATTCTGTTTATTGAGATATGTCTGCATCCACGTCTATTCTAGTGAAAACGAGACCATCCGTATTCTGTTCACTGAGACGTGTGCATATCGTCGTCTGCTATAGGGAATACGAACCAATCCGTATTCCTATACGATACAGCTCAAATGCGATATGCAAGCTAGCAAGTTGCATGATCGTTCTGCTTCTTTTGGTGTTTTAGACCGTTAGTTTCTTTCTACCAAGCACGCGGATTGTACGCCAGAAATTTTTCGATGGATAGATATATATGACTTTAGACGTCAACCGCATTACGAATTAGACTAAATCAATCTCCGAGAATATCATACAGTTCGAAACGGAGTACGGTACGACGAAACTAAGAATAGGCATACAGAGAATACTTCACAAGCTATAAAACAGACTCCCTCACTACCACATGAGAGCCCCAACGGAGTCCTGATATTCTAAACTATTTGCAGTGTTCTTATGTAAAACATTCAAAAGTATGATTTAAACAGCTCCTCTGCCCTAAACTACTCTTCATACAGAGAAATGAAGTTGTGATAATCTTAAGCTTGCTTTCTTATCTTCCCAATCGAAATATAATTTTTATACCTTTCCTAATAAAATTATTTAAACAAATTTATTTGAACCAAATGGTTACCATTCCTCAAACAAAAACTCTCAATTTAGTAATCATTATATACCATATGCGCTGTGTTGTCATAGCATGCCGTAGGCTGATGATATCGAATGTAGCTGCCTACAGATTCGGACTCCGGTTGCACATACACACATGTAATTGTTACTCAGCTGAGAGTTAGGGAGCGTAAAATTGTAAGGTTACTTTGCGATCAAAATTATTTTATTATTTTGTTAAGTAAGGTGTGTAGTAAGTGTAACCTTTGGGAAGGTAAGGAAGTAAGCTGTAAATTACTAGAAGACTATTTTCCTGTATGGATAGTAGTTTGGGCTCTATAGCATATATAAAGTCAATGTTTGGTACTTTTCCATAAGTATCAATATAGAACATTTTAGAGAACCGACTCCCAACGCACACATGTAAATTTCTGTTTCATGGCTTGGGAAGTATTCTTAAGGGTTTTGGCAGTGGATAATAAGACGTTAGAAACTATACAAATCTAAGACGTCATATTTTTATTTATTTATTTTTCGTTTTGTCAAGGCAATCGAATATGGTGTATTCTAAATAGGTAATTCGGATACGACATTATCGAGATATAAGATAAGTAAGTAAGTAAAATTATCGGAAAGGACATTGCTATCCTCTAGGATAATCAGACAGCCTTGATGTCTCTGAGTGTTCATACATTTATGAACATAAAAGCGGTGTGTTACGACACGATAACACTTCACTTCGCTTCTCTTTATCCTTACATGACCGCAGGTAACTGACGTTACGACATTGATGGCACAAGAACTACATGTCGCATGCAGTACCAAAAAAGTATACAAAATTTATATGGCTGGGTGGTCCATTCCGGAATGATCCACAACATTTGAAATGATGTATACGTCGGGGGATTCATATTTTTTCGGTATCTGAAGTGTTGAGGAAGTCGATCAAATGTATACAAAACTGCTATTATAAAAACATTTGCTTTCGGCACGCTCTAAAACATGTTATGGTCCATTCCAGAATGTATTACCCATTTCACAATCTGTATACTCGCGCTCTAGTATGCTATGCGAAATCTAGTTGTTGTGCCATCTATGTTTACGAATATTCGAATAAAATATGATATCAAAATTATGCGATGACGAGTTTGTTTTTTTTTTTTTAATTATTAAATTATATTTGAGCTCTTGATGTGACTGTCCGGGTGCATTCGTGCGTGTGCACGTCTCTAACTAACCGAAACATTTTTTTTTCCTTTTTACGTGCATGTACTTTACCTAATTGCGGTAAACGGGATGAAACAAAATTTTAAGTTTAATAACAAGATTCCAGAGAACAAAAGCTTCTCCAGAGGATTTTCAACCGATTAAAATAATGGTTCATAACTAGTATAAATGAACCACGTACACGTACCAAATGAACTTATGGTTTTCTTCTATAAATATAAGCTTCAAAGCTTAAAACTAAAGGTTTGCGCAATGAATATCTCCCGTTATTATTCGGACTCGTTTCGGATAAGGAAATATCCCAGCTTTTGTTTAGCTTAGTTCTTGGACGCTTTTCGGTAATTTCATTTATTCCTCCCATGTGGAAGTCTGCTCCTAGTAGGAGAACTTTTAACAAAGCTTTATAAAAATTGCAAAATTACACAGTATGTACATGTCGAATCAGATTTTTTTTTCTTTCAAGTTTAACGCTAGGTAGATCTAATATATATATATAGATATATATTTTTTTATACTTAAATATATACTTAAAAATAAAGTTTTCCTTCCATTTTATACAATTATTAGTAGCGATAGGTTTTAACGTTTTTTTCTTCACATTCTTAAAGTATATATGTGTATGTATGCATGTATGTACCTAAATTTATAAAGTTGTTGCTTTTCATACTTTTCCTGAAATTTTCTTTTTTTTTTCTATGACACAGGCGATAATAATGTATTAAACATTATATTAAAAAAAAAACATTTTTTTTATGCTACACAAAAATTGATACTTTATTATTTCCTATTAAATTTTTCCGTATTAATAATATAATTAAGTATGTATAGGTATACAAAAAGGTAAATTTGTATCTATACCCTTCCATTTTATTTATTTATTTATTTTTTTGTAATATATATCATATATGTGTGATTATATACATATATATAATATATATGTATATAGTAAAAGGTTATGAATAAATATATTATGCAATAAAACATATTAGCAATAAAAAAATATAGATAGAAAAATTATAACACATAAAAAATGAGTATTATGGTTATTTTTTTCCTTGTTTTTGTTTTCTGTTTTTTTTTATTATTATTCTTTACGTACTTACATATCTTTTGTATTTTATTTTATAATAAAAACTAGGCTCATGATCACTATATTATATATCAACAGACAAATTATATTCCACTTATTTTTTATTTATTTTTTTTTTATTAAGTTTCTCTCCGTTGATGCACATATGTACCTGTATATATATATATACAATGTCATAAATTTATATACTCGTATGTACTATGTAATACGTACTATATATTTATTTCATTTTCATTTTATGTATGTATATGTTTTGAAAATTGTCATGGTATTATAGCTCTAATGTCTCTTATACACTGCGTTTATGTATACATTATATTTATATATATATAATGATGAAGTTATTTGAATTTTTTTTTTACTTTCTACCTTTTATGTTTGACATCATTAATATAATAATTGTGTTTGTGTGTTTGTGTGTGTGTGCGTGTGTGTGTGTGTGTGTGTGTGTGTGTGTGTGTGTGTGTGTGTGTGTGTGTGTGTGTGTGTGTGTGTGTGTGTGTGTATGTATGTTTGTTCTTTTAAACTATTTTCATAATTATCTATACATTTTGTTTTTTTTTTATTTAACTTTATATCGATTTAAATTTAATACGCAGCCTTCGTCATGGTTTTTATGAAAAAATTAAATATCGGGTTTTTTTTTTATATATATAAATTAAAAAATATTTATAATATAAATAAATAAGAAAAAAAAATACATTTTATTCAACGAGTATTACTCTACACAAATAAGAAATATCCATACATATTGTGTGTGTGTGTGTGTATATATACAAATATATTTATATTCACCTTTCTCTCATGAAAATTTCACTAACATAAAAACACACCTTTATATATAAAATTACTGTTTAAAAAAAGAAGAAAAAAAACATAAAAATTGCAAATAAATGTATTTAACTGTATTCGTTTGTATATTTATTAATAATATAATAATATATATATATGTATGGGAAAATATAAAAGAAATATCAATTAATGGCACGATACTGTATTTATATTATTATTTTTATAAATATAATTCTAAAGAAAGAGCAATTTTGAACGCATAGAAAAAAGTTGTTTTTTTCTGTTTTAAATTAAATTAAAAAATAAAAAACAAATTGAATGGCACCGATTCCTTGATAAATTTTACATTTTCTTTCATGTGAATTATTTGTAAATTATATATTTTGGCTTTGTGCGATAAATTCACAGAACATTTTTATTTTTATTTATTTATTTTTTTTTTTAACAAAACAAGATTTACGTTTTAAGTTTTAAGAGTTTTCCTGGTAAGCATATACACATACATACATATATGTAGTTAGCATATTATTTGTGCGAAGGGGGAGGGGGGGGTATAACTCGATTAATATCATCAAAGATAACAAAAAAATATATATAAAGTTTGCGGGCCTACGGGCTCATATGGCACCCCCAGAATTTTCAAATTGTCTATACTTTCTCACAGTTTTGACTAATTATATTTAATAGTATATATATATATGTAGATATTGAATGGCATATGGGCATGCATATTTTATATTTCAATTAGTAATCTAATATTGTACAGAAGAAAATTACATCATGCAACATTACATACACATACATACATACATATCTCATTTGGCTTGAATTTGAGTTTTGTGTGCACCCACCGCGACGACGCGCCTAACAAGCCACCCATAATGATAATAACATTATTACCATTAATATTATGCGCGCTTTGACTAAATTTAATTAATAATATGCCCATAATTTGGATGCAATCTTGAAGGATTATACAGACATATATTGGAATTAGGGTTCTCGATATCCGGGAATATATTTGATATTCGAAAACAATCACGACAGGATCTTAAACACTCTTCTTTTTTTTTTTAAATGTGCATATCATTGTTTCTATAGCAAAAAACATACATATGTACATATACTCGGTGACAACTGGTTAGCCCCTTGGATAATTTCGTGGAACACCTTTAAGAAAGGACTCATATTTTCTCTACTTTTAAGAGATGGTAGTCTCATAGATGAGTAATTGTTAGGAGGAATTTCAAACTTTATCTCCTAACGGTATACTTTCAATTTAATATTTTCCCATTATGTGCACTTTTAAAAGTATGACAACTGGATAGACACCTCACATTTGTTATCAGAGCTTAGAAGTCATTTGTTTTTATGTAAAACTATTGTCGACGTTTTATTTTTATAGTTAATTGAAAAATGGGAAAAGGAAACAAGCTGTCAGCAAAGGAAATTGGACAAATTAAGGCTTATAAAGTAAATAGTTCGCCAATAAAGCGACTAGCGAGAGAGTTGGAGATTAGCCCTAAGGTAGCAAGGAACTTTTTTGAAGAATCCTGAAAATTATGGACAAAATAATTCTGATGGAGTAAAATACACCACAACTCTGAGCGCAAGAGAAGAAGTTTGCTATGACTGGCATCCAACAACTTGTAGAGATCAAGACAGTTAACAGCGTCTGTTGAGATAATGACGAGCGAGAGCACCGTTAAAAGGATATTAAAAATGTGTGTAACCTTGAAGCGTCTTCATTGTAAAAAAATAACCGGCGTTAACTTGCCGTCACCAAGAAGTTAGATTGGAATTTGGCAGGACCCATATGACATTAGAAAACTAATAGCTGCAGCAGATTGCTTTTTTTTGTGATAGAATGAGGTTCTGTTCAGAAGAAGTTTACCTATCATGTCACCTTAGCAGGGGTCATGGTATGGAAACCCATATCGTATATCGACACGATAGAGCTACAAACTTTGAAGGGAGCACAGAATGCCCAAAAATATAAGAAAAATTGGAAAGGGCTAGAATAAAAATTCGGGATGGATGGGGGGGGGGGGGGGGGGGGGGGTCCGCCAGTAGATTTCGCAGCATGATAACGCTACGATTCATACCACCAGATCCGTTACACAGTGGTTTCAGGAATGGAACGTTGAAATTCTTGAATGACCTTCGTTGTTACCTGATCTCAATATTATTGAAAATTTGTGGAGCTGGTTAACCTGGAAATAGTGCATTTTAATGGCAGGCTATAGCACACCAAAGCCGAATTAATTCTGATGATAAAATGGGAAGAATACAATTTAAATAACAACAGCATATTTTTTCTGACTTACTACTAAATAAGAAAAATTAAAGTTATAAAAATGGAATACTTTTAAACGTGCACAAAATGGAAAAAGATTAAATTGAAAGTACCGTTTGGAAAGAAAGTTTGAATTACTTTATAGCAATTAATCATATATCACTCTATAACCATCTGTTAAAATTAGAGAAAATATGTGTGTGCTTTCTTAACGGTTTTCTGCGAAATTATCCAGAGGGCCTAACCAGTTGTCACCGAATGTATATTACCCAGTGACTTTTGGTATAATAATGCTAGTGTGGAGATATCAATAAATGTACTAACTATGTAATTACTACACATTGGAAGAATTTCGTAGAGCTTCTAGGGGATTCACAAAAAAAAAAAATACCAATATTTTAAACACACACACGCACACACACATAGTACACTTGCCAGTTCCTGCTTGGATCCTCAAGTTTTTTTTATCTAAGAATCAGTTTCATAAAAAGACAGGACAGTGCCACCACATCTAGGAAATTTTTGAGGAGCGGCAAATAAGTAAGTTGACGCCCCCTCTAACAACAATCTTTACAAGCTTTATTTCTGGCAAATTTTGTTACAGAACCATATGATAGACGACCTATTTTATATATTCCCGGCTAAAACTTTCAAAAAAACTCTGGATAGGAAATCTGCCGTACTGCCGTTCAGGTTGAAAGGATTTAGCCGATTTTTTAGCCGGATTCAAAGGCCTTATCTCCGGCTAAAATGGCTAAATTTAACTGATACAAAAATATTTTTTCTGGTAACTCTGTGATTGTGCCTACTGTCCAAGCCAAGGTATATAGAATACAAGGTATTCCCATTAAAATTTTGGGACATGTGCTGTGACGTGTAACTTCGTGACTAATGTATATACATTTCTATAGGAAAGACAGAGAGAGTGCAGAGAGTATTGTGTTCTCTGTACCGTGCTTTCCTATACATTTTCACGATATTCGTCACTAATGGCGGAACGTGGTTCGTAATGGGAATACCTTGCCTACTGTCCTTAGAACAGATAACTAAATGAAGCGAAATCTCATGTAAGAACTCTACCGTTGTCAGGGAAACTGGATTTTTAGGCGAAGGGGCGAAAAGACAAAAATAATTTAACCAAGTTTAACCAAATTAACTTGACATTAGTGACATGTGTCAATTCGAGTTAAACGTCAGATTCGTGTATTTCCGCCGGGTGTTGTATTTTGTGTGTTATTTAATTAAAAAACGTTAAATTGTTCCAATAATTGTGTTAATCTTAAATAGGAACATTCGAAGTGATAATTTAGTGACTAAACCCTGCTCTTAAATTAATAAACGGGAGAATATATCAACAATGAATTGTGCTGTACGGTGCTGTTGCAATAATCGCAGAAATAATCTCGGGAAGGCGTTTTTCAGGCAAGTTGATGTCTTGAAATTTAACTTGAAAGTTTCTTTTCCGCAAATATATGCAAAGAAAAAGTGACGGGAAACAAAAATATCAAGATATGTGTTCAAAATATATTTTTGTTTACGTTTTTCTGTTCACAACTTTGTTCTTTGTTGTTTAATGTGTCAGTGGTAGCACACAATTTTGTCTTATTTTAAATAAATACGCCAAACCCCCCTTCAAAAATATACCAGATTTTCTGCTGCCATGAGCGTAACGAATACATAAACAGAATTCCACCACATATACTGAGAAATGCCGCAATTTTTCAGGCATAGTGTGCTTCCTTTTGTTATATGTTCTAAGCCACTTTCTTATATTCTATCTACATTTGAGATGGGATTGGTGGATGATAGGGTACATAGGGTTGCCAGTCACCTTAATACATTTGTAAAATTTTTGCCCCTCGTGCCCTCTCATAAATTCGGGCTTGGGACAAGACAATCTTTATTCTTTCCATAGTTACTATTTTAACCCTTGTGTGGGTGTACTTCTATATCCTAGATAAACTGTCTCCATAATGACTTAATTTGTAATTAAATGGAGTCAATTTGAAGTGAACCACACAAATGAGGTGCATCAAATACCATTTTGCAAAATTTCCATTTAATTTCAAATGAAGCAAATTAAGGAACTGTCAAGTGACATTTCAAATGTATTAAATATCGTCCGCATAGTCAGTCTATCACATTTTGATTTCATTGAAATTACTGGATTTCAAATTAAGTCATTATAAAGGCACAATATACGTCTGATTTTTACAGATCTCCTCATAAAAGGTGTGTTAAAGGCGGTAAGAAAGGTATTGGTAGTCCATTTTTCTCGAAAGAACCAAAAGAAGCAACAAAAAATATTCCATACAATTGTAGTACAAAATAAATAGTTTTGGTCTAAACAGATCTTTTCGTTTTTTAGTCGAGTTATACGTTAACACCACAACTAACCCTCCACCCGCTACCACCATATTTGAGGAGTTTCAAAACGATTCGACTTATTGCAAACTGTAGTTATATTAATTGAAAGTTGAGATGATGAAGTTTAAGATCTTTCTTTTTCGTTTTTTTTTCTTGTCTAAAAAATCAAGAGTTCTGCATATACCTAAGGGTCCCAATAAGGCTTAAGAACGAAGGTAACAGATCTTGAGTGTACATACATATAAAAAAAAATAATCATGAATTTTATCATACCTCTTAGGGATTGCCAACATAACGAACTTATGAAATCGTGTTAGAGTGATTATAAATTTTGTTTTGGGAAGCGTTCATGAATCCGCTTCTTGGTTTGAAGAAAAACGGCACACACACACACATGCAAGCATTCATCCTTTTGAGGGCTTTAATTATCGCATGATCAAAATGTTTTGATTGCTGATATTGTTGCTTTTCAAAAGGGTGGGGGGTTGATCACGTCCTTTTAAAATAGTACACTCTATCTTGTCCTATAAACTCAAATTATACTTTTTTAGACGGCACGAAAAAATTATTCTTTTATTTTTTCAATGGATTAACACATCCAGATCATAGGTTAAATACGCACTTTTATTCGGGAATCTGGGAAGTCGTATGTAGTGCATCGAATTTATTGATCAGATCTTATATGTATGTAGGTCCTGGAATGATTATGCATTTCCTTAAGGTAAATGGAACCAAATCCTTTCAGAACGTATCGATATGCACTGTAATACGGAGTGATACAAATGAATTTAAGAAAAATTTCAAAATCCAATTTTTGAGTCTCTCTGATTACATACATATGTATATGTATATGGATATGTTTCCACACATTTCACATAGATGAATGATTTATGCTACCAGTTTTGAATGTATATAAATGCGATGTAAAAATGTTCTGTCTCTGTGGTTTCCCATAATATTTTTTGTTTGTTTATAACGCCAATGGCAAAAGAATGAAAAAAACGAGGAAATTTAAAGAAAACTACCTACTTAAAAAGTTTCGATTGGAATCAATCGGCTAAGAAATTTTTTTTGCAAATGCGGTGGCTATTTAAGAGCATCTTACTTACATGTTTTTATATGTAATAAAATAAAATCACCAAAACCCCATACTATGTGTAGGCGGAACTGGCGGCCACCGCAAAAGCTCGGCTCAGTCATCATCACGTGAATCAAAGCTGGTCGCATTACCTTCTGAAGAGAATCCCGATGGTGATAAGCTATCAGGTGGATAATAATAGTTCTGTGCTCCAACAAGATTTCCATTTGGTGGTGTAGATGGGCGTACTGAAACTCCACTGGTATTTGTATTACCGCTAGTATTGATTCCGCTACCGCCACCGCCGATGCCGCCGCCACCACCGCCTCCGCCCATATTTCCACTACCTGGTCCAGCCGATGTTGAAGCTGCTGCAGCCGCTTGCATATCTTGAAGGTAGGCTACACTTTCGGAGCCGTCTCGACACCACAATTGTCGCATTTCTGCACGCCTCGTACGCATTAACATTTTATATTCAGAAATTCGCATCTTTTTACCATCAACAATGCATGTCCGCTTTGGTCTCGGTCGATATCGATAGTCTGGATGCTGTTCCATATGCAATTTTGATAGCCTCGATTGTTCCTCGTAATATGGCTGTTTATCTGCATTCGACATGGCTTTCCATCTTGCGCCTAAGATTTTTGAAATGTTTGAATTATGCATATCTGGACATGCTTTAAGAATTTTACGTCGTTCATCTTTTGCCCATACCATGAAGGCATTCATTGGGCGTTTTATATGCGGCTTATTAGCCTCACGTTCAGCATTATTAATATTCCCGCTATTTCCTCCACCTCCCGCTCCACTATCACGACTAATTCTAGCTTGCCTAACTAGACGTACTTTTTCTTCATCAATTGGCGGCTTACTATTGTGATGAACTATGGGATCAGCCCATAGTCGACAGGCTGACAAAAAATCTGGTTCATCAAATTGTGGCGGTTGTTTTGGAACGACAGCTCCCATTGCTGGTGGATAAGGAAGAAAACTTCTCGGTATTCCGGACACTGATGGTATTGAATTGTTCATATGAAGATTTTGTGTAGGTGCCGCTGCTAATGATGGTAAATTAATTGATGATGGCGTAGATGATGCTGAATTCGATTTAGGCGAACTATTTGGCGATATTTTAGGTTTCGACAGATTTAATGGTGCATCAGGATCGACAGGAGGAGGTGTAGGCGAACGGTTTGGTGGTGATATACTTCGGCATTGGCTACTATTACTACCACCACCACCACCACCGCCACCACCACCACCACCACCACCACCACATCCACCACTGGCTGCATTTGTTACACCACGTTCTGCTAAAGCGGCTTGAATATGAGCTAAATGTGCAGTTGTATCCCACATTGGTTGTACTGGATACGGTGGTCGTAGAAATGGTAAAAATGGCACCAAAGGATTCTGCTTTGCGGAAAATTGTGCATTGATTTGATTTTGTAGCTCTTGTAAACGATGGTCATGTTGCAGTCTCTGGATATGTTCTGCTTGTAGTCTTTCCGGATCCGTGTTTTCCAATTGTGTCTGAAAAGAAAACCATCATTATGATTTGGTTTTTAAAATGAAATTTGTTGTTGTTTTTGTTGCTATTATTATTATTGTTATCCAATGGATTACTCTAAAACTCGATTTGACAGTCTTTCAAATTGAGTAGGCACAAAAATATCTTCTCACCAGATGTTCATATACCACCCCACTGAGGCGGATCCAGAGCTCATGAAAGGGGGGGGGGGCGCAGCTGTGGCTTAAAAACGGTATAAGTTGGAAACAAATCAGAAGTTCGAAGACACTTGCCACCACTAGCAAATATCAAATCCACAAAATTTATCATGTAAAAGAAAAATAGAAGCGCTACGTACTTTACGTCTATTTCCGATGTGAGTACTGCGTGCAAGAATTAGTCTAAAAGGGATCATACTGGATATCTCATCAGAACATTGACCATACATGTAGCGATAAAGGAGCGAAACGAATCCAATATTGCGGCGATGTTCGATCGAGTGAATATGACTAGGCCTCTTTGGACAATATCCAATGATGTGTGATCAGACTCGGCCCATATATAGGAATTCCATTTTAGGTCTAATGTAGGACTAGGCGCTAGATTTGATGGGCTGAAATTTTTCTCACACCTTTTCAGAAGTCCAAGCTATTTCGAAGCTTCTTTGCTAACAGAGAAGATTTGATCTGTCCAGATTAACTTTCTGGAAATATTAATGCTAAGAAAGAGTCGGTGTATCGGAAATTAATGCTGCATCAAAAGAAATGAGAGTGGCAGCTTTGGGTTTTAGATGCATTGGATTCAACCCGATGTACTTTGCCTCAAGCCAGGATATTGTCAACATGGGTATTAAATGATCAACTCTCAAATGACACATTCCGTCTGGAGTCCTTAAGAGCGTCAAAGGAGTAAGTAAGAAATCAAGGGTACTGTCATAAGCGAAACTATGGATGGGATTGATAGAAAGGGAAAGCAGACCATTATTGAAAATTAAGAAGAGAAACGAAGCGATAACAAAGTAATGGTAATTATATGTTGAGGTGCTGATGAAACGCCATCTTGTATACAATCCATATTTGGCGACCAGTAAAAGACTTTTAGTCCATATTAGAAGAGGAGCGGAGAGACTAAGTGCTTTAAGTTTGGCTTAAAGGCTTGAATGCCAGACTCTATCAAATGGCCTTCCAAATATCTAGGGCAACGATTTTGGACTCTCGAAAATTCTGAAGAGTATGCTTCCAACGTTCCATAAGAAAAGTCAGCAAGTCTCCAGATGAGCGTCCAGTCCGGAAACCGTAATGGCGATCGCTGATAAGTTTATTGGTTTCTAGATACTTCATTAATTTGGAGTTCATGACAGATTCAAGAACCTTTGAAAGTATACAAGTGATCGCAATTGATCGATAAATTGAGGGATCGCTACACATATCTTGGGAGCTGGACGTTAGCTAATTTCCAACGAGTTGGAAATTTTCCTGTCGAATAAGACAAGTAGAATAGTTTGCGCAGATCTTTAGCGAATGATGAGGCACATCTTTTCATTAACAAGAGCTAGAAATCATCAAGACCAGCGGCTTTGGAGACGTTGATCTCCTTAAGGACTTTAAACACATCTCCCGAATGGATGTGTATTGGCTCTTGTATACATTCACATGGGAGATGCAAAATAGGTGTCTGTGATGTGAATCGAAAATGAGAATTTGAAGCGAATCTAGAAGCCAAAATATTAGCTATATCCAAGGAGTCACCATTGTTAAGTAGTGAAGATATATAGGAACTGCTAAAGTTGTTACTGATGGTTTTGATCAGAGACCAGAAACCTTTGCTGCCTTTACGCTTATGCTGGACAAACCGAACTTTTTCTCTCTCTCGATAATGGGCTTGCAGGTATTCCGTGTAGTATTGTAGACTTGTTTCAGTTCTGGACATGGACAGAATCTTTCGCTTTTATTGCTCGGTTAAACTCACCGTTAAACCAAGAGAGATTTTGCTGTGGTTAAGATCTGCTGCAGGAAAATGGAATGTGTTCACGCATGTCAAGACTTAAAATTTTACTAAGTTCTTTACCCCAAATAGGCTCTGTCCTGCTTGTCCTGGAGCGAATGCTGAGCCGCTAGCCTTAAACGTAGAAAATTGTACGCTTTAGAAAAAGAACAGTAGAGAATAGATTTACTGCGCAGTAAATCATTTTGTAAGGAAAAATTCAGAAGGTCTACTGCAATTTTTTTTTTTCAGTGGTCTTCAGGAGGGTTAGGAGCAACCCCTAGCTGGATCTGCCTCTGTCAGCTCATGTAAATTATCTAAATTATTTTTATATTATGTTACGCATATGTGTACTGCATATAACATGCATGTGTACCTCGCATATAACTGATCCACACTCCCTTGTTATTTATCTGCCTGCTGAGATTTTTAACCCTTTTCTTTTGCATCAATAATAACAATGATTACGTATTTATCTAACAATTAGTCTTTTTCGACCAACCATCATATCACCCCTCCTAATACTTTAAGCATTTTAATTTACATATAACAGAAGCCTAAGTAGCTGACGTGATACACTTTACATGTAACTTTGGATTGTCTAAAATGCAAAATCCAGAGAAAGGCCATGCCATAGCGGCCGGGTTGAGGATTTTTAAGTAAGTGAAATGCAAATATGCGCATGTATACACGGTGAAATGCTTAGAGATATATAAATGATATACAACCTCCGCTATTTTACTAGGAAAATTAGTCCTAGTCATCCCTTTTTATTGTGCAGCAGAAAAAAAAAAACAGAGAAAAAAAGGAGTAACTTTCATTTTGAATAAGCTCAAACCATAGGCAAACGTACAAGGGGTTTTTATTTAAAGGCAAAGAACAAACCAAACATGCTCCATCCTTCCAACAGATATATGTATGTATGCCCATCAGCAACAACAACAAGAACAGAAAAAAAGGGTATCCCCCGTGTATCTAGCTATCTACTATCTATCCTTACCCTTATCTATCTCTATGTATGTATATGTAAGTTTTCCTTGTGTTTTATCGTAATCATCCCTCTTTTGGTTGGCTGCTTTTAACAACGTGATGTATATGCGTATTGAAATTCCTTAAGGTGATTAATAATGTAAACAAAACAATAAAGCAAAATAGATTCAAATAGAGGAGAGAGAGTGCAGAGACAACGACCATATTGGAAGGCTGGTGGATTGGATATGCGCGCGTATACAGACATACACACATACCTATTTACATAAAAGAGGTCGCGTATAAAGTTATCTTTGAATGGATGGATGGAAATTACTAAATGAATGAATGAATGAATGAATGAAGGATAGATGCGGGGGTGCAAAAATTTTGTACACACACAAATTAAACAGGGGATGATGATGACAGCAAAGTATATCACAGCAGCAAAATAACAAAATCCTCAACAAATAAACTTTGAAGGCTTTGAAATTGGAAACAAGAAGTTTTCGGGTAGGAGAAATAATGGGGAGTTTCTTCACTATAGGAAGGTATAAAGGGTCATTATCGTTATTCATGATGATTGGCTACATTGAATAAAATGGATTGAAAAACTACAACTCATGAGCTATGGATAAGGAGTATCTAATAAGAGTGTATAGATATGGAACGAGGACGATATGATTTTGTGAGAGCAACAAGGCGATTAAGGTGAATATATAGTTATAATGCAACGGCTAACTCTGTGCAAATATGGTAATTCATGTAGGTAGTCCAAAATTTAAATACGAATTAGTTTAATGAAAGTTGATGGATTCGGTTGTATTTTCAAAGAAGAAAAAATTGAAATTTTTTCGACATTTCTAACTTAAAATATGCATATCCAGCGAGAGTATAGGTACTACATAAACGCCTTGAAAGGGATCTACTTAAAAAATGAACTAAATTTCGGTTAAATTTTTTTTTTTTAAATCAGCTAAATTTAATGGGATATCTCAACACCGGGGGTATACACAGAATTTTTTTTATGTCTTAACACAAACACTATCTACCAAAAAGTGCAATGAGAAATCTTGCCATCATATAATTCATACTTACTTTTTATAAAAAGTATTTTTATGCGCAATTGGTGTGCCCTCCATCATTGAACTTCTATGGTAGGCAATCAGAGACCATACTGATGAGACCTCTCTGATCGCTGGGTCGAAAAGTTCAATCATTTTTGTTGCACTTAAATGCATTTTGTAAATTTATTGAAATTATTTTCAATAAATTTCACTCTGTTAGACGAGAAATCTTCTTCGTATATCTGCCAAAAGTCCAGTCTGGACCACCTGGACGCTGTCGGTTTCTTCGTCAAGGCAGTTTTAGCAAAGCCAGATATGTAAACAGTAGAGCGGGTTTTTTGTGCGTAGAAAAAAGACATTTGTGAAAAAAAAATGGCAAACGTAAAACTAAAAAAGTGCGACATTGTTAAATTAATTAATTTTTATCGGGAACGAGAATGTCTTTGGAATTTGAACGCCTTGATCTCAAAGTAAGAACCGTAACGTGTTGACGACATGTAACTATATGAAAAATTTAACGACAAATGAGCTACTTTGACAGAATTTGTCCACTCGTAAATTTAATTCAATACTATGGTGACAGTTGTGATCGCCCTCTTGCCAACAGGAAAAGCCTGTGTAGAACAGGTGTAAAGTCAAGTCACCAATCCGAATTGCACCTAAGTTTTAAGATCATCAACATGTGGAACAAATCAACTTAGAATTCTGTTTCTAAACCTGTGTTCTAAGATGTTCGGCTCTTAGATTACCCCGGAAATCTCACCGTCAATTTAAAGAGTTGAGAATCTGGATATAATTGTGAATCTGGCAGGTTTAAAATTGGGTTTTTCTTTATAAATTTGCGAATAATTTGTCGGCCTTGAAATTAATTTATTAATGGCAACAATAGAACTAATCGAATGCCTGATAGCATAAGAAAAGTATTCATCTCGAAGAAAAATCTGTAGATAAATTTTGACATCTATTTCTTGAAACAGTAACTCCTGCAGGAAAAAAAACTTAATTTTACTCAAAAATGTTGCTAACGTAGATATTTTTAGTTTTTTTTAATAGTTTCGTTCACGTAAGAGAGATAGGATCAAAATAGCTAATTGATCCTTTCAGCAGAAATGTGCTGTATACAGCGGCCAAAAGGAATTCTTTCCTTATGAATTCTCTTTTTACTATATGCTTAGTGGTCCAAAGTTCAAAAAGTATCACCGTTCAGAAAGTGTCTTTCGACGTAGTGACATTGTTTGTACAAAACGAACTCACAACTTTATCACATAACACAATTATTCGGGGCGGTGTGGTGTAACCAACCAAACCCCTAAACCAGTTCATCGAGCGACCATTGACATTCACACGTCATTGCGTTTCCGGTGCCGGTTTGCCTTTGCGTTTCCGTCTTGTCTGCGAGCGAATTAAATTGGCTTGGCCACGTTTTTCTTCGTTAGACGTCCGGAATCAACTCGAACGCTTAGCAAGAAAGGAAGTTAATTCGTTTTTCGTTGTCGTTGATTCTGAACTGGAAAAAGAGGAGCGCTGATTTATTCCTAAAATTTTTCCGTCAACTCTGGTTGCATGCGGTGGTATCTGCAAATATGTAAGAGTTTCATTCATTCTCTGGCACATCGCATCGCTTGCTAATCAGGCCAGCATTCCTTAAAGTCAGCTTTGTTTTGTTAACCAGCTATTCTTGAAAGTGTCTAGAAAGATTAGCATATCAGCAGTGTCGATATTGGTATAGGGCTAATTATTGACCACAAGACTTTGCATAAAGTTGGGTACAAAAAGAAGCTCAATGTATGGGTACCTCATGACAGATAAAATTAACGTCTGCAATGCGATGCTGAAACGCAATGAAATCGAGCCATTTCTGAAGTGTTTGATAACCCACGATGAAAACGATGATCACGTACGATCGAAAGCGTCAAAGATCGGGGACAAGGGACGGTGACCTGTTACGCGTTCGCTAAGCTAGAATTGAAAACGTCCCGAATTGAATAATAAGAAAGGTGTTGTCTTCCATCACGACAACGTCCAGCAACACACACTTCTTTGATGACCCGTCAATGAAATTGCGAGAGCTTGGTTGGGATGTTTTGACGTATCCACATATAGCTCAGACATAACATTCTCGGACTATCACCTGCTGCTCTGATCTCTGCAGAGCTCTCTTAATGGAATTAACCTAGCTTCAAAAGTACTGTACCACTTGAATCAGTTTTTCAACCAGAAATCACGGAAGTTCATCACCCCGATGGCATCATGACTCTACATGACAAGAAACCCAGATAAATTTTACAAAAACAAATGCCACAAACTATTTCCTGAACCAAATATTTAAAACGCCTGTTCCCTCGGCATACTTAAGGAGCTAGTATGAGCGACGCTCATACCCAACCCGACGCTCCTATAAATTTCAGTATTGGTCCCCAGACCTCCTTGCAGGCATCGTGTAACTCGTCCAGGAGGTGTGAGCCAAGGAATCTGTAACGTATTCCTGACAGTGCTGGGCACTGGGCAGTGATAAAGAAAGTGGGTAATTGTTTTGGACTCCTCTCCGCAACCCCTGCATGCAGGAGCATCAACAAGTCTCATCCTCTGAAGGTGACCCCTGAGAGAGGAGTGCCCTGTGAGAATGGACACCAGACTTCTCAGGGTTGGCTTGTTAGGTTCTTGGAGCTTATTCGTTTGATTTGGGTTTGGTTTACCCAACAGTTGCTTTGGTGTTCTACCCGAGGGGTCTTCTAACCATTGGCGGTGAGCCCGGCTTGAAATGATTGAAACAAGGTGTTTTGGTGCAATCCCGACTATAGAGGCTGGTTCCCCCGAGGCTGCACCAAGACGAGCAAGCTCGTCCGCCCTTTCATTTCCGCTTATGTTGCTGTGCCCCGGCACCAACTGCACTATCACCCTGTTATTCCGAGAAAGGGAGTTCAGTGTGGTTTTGCATTCCATTAATACTTTGGAGGTCATAAAGGGTTTACATAAAGCCTTGGCATCTGCTTGCATGTCTGAGCAGATGGATATCTTCTTGTTCTCAGTGTCTGAGTTAAGGTGGTAGTTTTCCGCTTCGAGAATGGCCTTGACTTCTGTCTGGAATACGGTGGCATGGCTTTCAAGGTGCATGGCAAATTTAATCTAATCCTGCAATGATTGGCGAAGTCCATTGCTTTCCACCACACCACCGAAACATAGGTTAGCATGGGTCGAATGACGCTAGTCTATATCCATAGGATCATCCGCGGTTTGAGTTCTCACTTCCCTACCGTTCTGCGATACATTGCGAAAACTCTAAGAGCTTTGTTCGCTCTATCTTCGAGGTGTGGTTTCCAGTTTAACTTTTTATCTAATATAATACCTAGGTATTTCGCCCTGTCCTGTAACTCCAAATGCGTGGAGCCAATCGAAGGAAATTTTAAACTGAGGATATTCCTTTTCATTGTAAAGAGGTATAGGGTAGCTCAAAAATTATACTCATTTATGTCCATTAGGATTCACGAATATTAGAGACATTTTTAAATAGTTATAATTCCTAAAGGTACGTCCACGCATATCAAACATTCCTCAATTGTTTCACAAATATTTCACAATCATTTTGTCAAAAGTTTGTCAAACGCTTGTCGAATATTTGTCAAGCATTTGTGGAATATTTGATGGGTGTGAACGCAAATATTATAGTTGTGGATTCATAAAGAAAAGTTCGAATTTATTCCCAATGAAATGGAAGACATAAGGTGTTTGTTAAAGTTTGTGCAGGATTTTCAGTGAGTTTTCAACAGGTGAGAATAGTGAAAGCTCATTTTGATAATTTTTAATAATAAGGTCTTAATCATGAATGAGAAATGGGACAAGATAAATCTAATAAAATTCATAGAATTATTAGATTCTTACGAAATTTCGAAAACCGGAAACATCGTATTTATTTTTATTTCTGTCTAAAAATTTTCTGTTCCAAATGTTCGTCAAACGTTGCGGTAAGTACAATGAAGGATGCTGCAATGTACGTTACTTTACTCGTAGAATATATGATTAAAATTGAACATTTGGAAAACATTTTTCACACAAATATCCTATCAGATGTTTGACAAATGTTTGACAAACAATTAACAAACATATGACAAATATTTATCAATCATTTTATCAAATATTTATCAAATATTTGTCAACTGACTATAAATTGTCTGTCAAATGTGTGTTATATGTGGATGCACCTTAAGAATCCTAGGAGTTAGTATTCTTTTAATTTACTTTCTTTTTTTTCTTTGTAGAATAGCCTCTTTTGTCTATACTAATAATACAAAATACAAAAGATTGTAATATCTTGTATGTGTATCACCAGAATTATGTTCTATTTTTTATTCTATTATTTCGACACTTATTCGAAGTGCAATAATTGAAATCCGTCGTCAAAGTGAGTAGAAGTTGTAATTTCTATTTTTTATTTTTTTTTTTCAAATTACACTTTAGTTTTCCTCCCCCATCATTTACTAATTGTGTAATACTTGAAAAAAAAACGCCCAGAAAATTATTTTTTATTATTGATTTTATGCTAGTGGAAATATTGTTTCAAGTTAATTTTTATATGTACTTCATCACTTCATACATAGTTCCAAAGAACATTAACAAATGTCTTTATAGGTTGATTTCTCCATCGCACTGTTCTCTGTTGTCGGGGGGAGGGGGTTTGAAATCTCTTTGTAGTATTATATGAGTACTTTTCCTCACCTCATCAGTTCTGTGTGACAGTTTTAAAGATCTTTACACCAGGGAGACATACTCTTACGCACTGCAGTGGTAATAAAATCGAGCATTCTCGGAATTATGTATTAACAACAGTAAATTGCACAGGAAAGGAAAAGCAAGCTGACAGAATTCACTGAGGAGGATGTATTCAGAAACCAATCATAAAATCTTACTTCACACTTATGATGAAGGGGAAAGGAAGGTCGTGAAATATGTGCCTCCTCAACACTTATTGACTGTAAAAACAAAAAAAACAAACAATTTCAGAGTACAATTTACATTTTAATATTAATTATTTTATTTATGATAATTCCAAGTCAAAACAAGATTTTTTGAGATTATTAGTGAATGTAAAATGAGATCCAGTCAATGAAATTAATATTATTTTACGTTAATTTTATAATTACGATGTTAACGGGAAATTACAATCCATAAGTAATTTAGACTCCCCGGTAGTTTTACATAAGAAATTTTTCATATGGAACCGTAAAATTGTCCTTCTCTTAGTATGAATAGCCTGAGAGTACCGGATAGTCTTAAGATAATAGACCCTTCCATATCTTGTGCACTATCCTGACATTAATTTAATTTATCAACAGGATAACAGTACGATCCACATAAGTATTCTTGAGGCGGCATTATAATAATATTTATTTGGCAACTATAAAAAGATTTTAAAATTTTATTAATATACAGAAAACTATAGTTGGAAATTTATAACTACTAGATTTAGTTTTAGAATTGAGCGGGACGAGTGACCTTTGCACTGAAGCCATTTACTGGCTGATTGTGGATCGCTTTCTTTTTTATACTTAGTTCATCCAACAATCCCACTCTTCCTAGGAAGAGCAGTATTTTTTTTAATAAGATTTCTCAAAGCCGCCAGGCTTCAGGAAGTATGAGTCAAAGGCCTGTAATCTCTACATTGTGCAATGGCCTCGCATTCGCATAGGAAGTGCTCCGATGTTTCATCCTCTTCGAGAAACAATCTACATACATCAGTGGATGACATGCCTATCCGATGCATGTGTGTTTCTTTAGTTTGCAGTGTCCAGTTAGGACTTCTGTGACGATTCTGAGTTGATTCCTAGACAGTTTAAAAGATTCTCGTTCTTTTTTGGTAAAAGTCCTCTGATGAATCTTTTGGCTTATCTGGAGCCTATAACTGAATCGTTGGTCCATTTGTTTCTGGATCCAGTTTTGGAAGGTAAGCTTCACGGTGTTGTATGAAATACAGTTCCGGTCCATGTATCCTCTTTTTTTGGGCAGTAAGTCTGCCTTATCATTCCCATTAATTCCCGAGTATCCTGGCATCCACAGAAGTGTTAGGTGGTTCTTTGTGCCAAGGTTTGCTAATGCATTGAATCCATTCCCACATTAACTTCGGTTTGACCTCAGCTGATGAGATGATTTTAAATTCTGCTTGGCTATCTGTATAGATGTATAGGATCGGCTGAGGTTTCCGTATGCACATCTGGCGATGGTGTATACTTCTGTCTAGAATATTGAGGCGTATTTTCCTAAGCTTTGATAAATATAAGTTCTTGGTTTTACACCATATATTTCTGCTCCTACTCCTCTCCCGCTTTCAGACCCGTCGCTGTACCAGACAAGGGCTATATCTACTTACTCCATCTTTATTTTGAGAGGTAGACAAAGGTTGTTTTTAACGAGCATTCTATCTGATATCATATCCAGTATTAAATTTGCCTTTATTCTTTCGGTTATAGTGCAGAGACTTTTAGAGTCCCATTTACCATAGTCGTCTTTCCGGACTCTGTACACTATTAAAACGGCCTCTTTTTCAATAACGTTGCTGGGTACTGGTAGGTTCAATAATGCCTCTAGAGTGCTGCTAGATGTCGTGCGCATGGCACCAGTTGTACATTGCTTGGAGCTTGTTTAGCTTCTTAATTCTACTTCTTTGTGAACGTAGAAACTGTAGCTTATTATATGAATTGTAAATGAAACCCTAGAAAACAAATACAATATGGGGAGATTTGGGAGCTACGGGGCAGTCTATACACATATCTAGTACAATTGCTGAAAGAAAGTAGCCATGACCCGTTTGTGGCAGATTGAATCAATCCTCGGGAATCAAGGCAATGTGGAATTATCAGATTATGCACTAATTTTAGACGCATTTCGGTAAACAGATGATACGCAGTGACCCATAACTGATGAAGGGATCCATAAACTTTTCCGATAATATTACTAACATACTTTTGCAGCAATATTCCTACATTCCTAACAGTGTCCCAATATGGGCATAGTGGTCTTATTAAGTAAAATGGAAGGTAGTCTAGAAGTAGCAGTTTTGTTTTTATATATTGGAATGGAATTAGATTTGCTTGGATTCAATACCAACTCGTTTTCAACAGACCTTTCATATATTTGTTGCAATTCATCATTTCCTGTAGTCCAAGTGGGCCGCTCAGATATAATTGGGCATCATCAGTGTATAGATGAATGGAGGAATACTTAATCATATTGGTCAGATCATTTATAAATATGCTAAAAAGAAATGACACAAGAATGGAGCCCTGAGGTATGCCACAATAGATAAGAAAAAAGTAGGAAATAAGTCACCTACTTTTTCTGCTTGAAGTCTGGAGGATAGATAGGAAGTTTCTGAACAGCTTCAAAGCTGCGGACGAGAAATCGAAACTTCTATTTAACTTATTAAGAAGGGGAATATGGTATACGTGTAGCCCAGAATTTTCATCTTTGGTGACAACATGATCAATCAATACGGACTTATGCGTTAAGGAGTATCCTAAGAAGCATCTACCTTCATTTTAGTTCTATGTAGTTCTTAGTAATGCTATACGACATTTGCACAATTTTGCTACTAACGACAGGTGGACGGGCGGGATGTTATCTTTTCAATTTGAAGAAAAGAATTTTCTCCGGTAAAAAGAAAAATTACATTTTAATTTAAGTCTTAAGGATATATGGTGGCAGTAGAAACGTAACTTTATTTAGCATGATGCATCAGCTTTCTTTTGGACGAATTTGGCAACTTGTCCTTATTTCAAAAAAGTGCTGAGATTTAGAGTTTTTGGCGATATTATGTAAGATGGACATAAATGTTGCATAAATAGAAAAAAACTTATAATAAATTCTACGTTAGACTGATTAGGAAAACGCGGGGTGGTGCGGTGTACCGGGGCGGAATGGAAAAGGGTTGGGATACTCGCTAAGGACGACAGAGATGCGCCACGTTCGGTTCGTGCACAGCTGTTAGTTTGATGTGCTGTGTTATAGAGAATGGTCGCTGTCCATAAGAGAAAGGGCTTGTTTTGGATAACATATTTACACCTTACACAATTCTTTGTTCGGAAATTAACATCACATGTTTGTTTCAACATACTTTTGAAAATCTAGTGATAACTCAAGGCCAGAGCTGGGCAATACTTAAGTAAAATAAGACTTAAGTATTACTTAAAGTACATTTTCGTTAATTAAGACTTATTACTCAATACTTTTGAAATGCCCTACTTAGTACTTGAAACATAAGTACTTCCTTCTATTTACTTGTACTTAAGACTTAGTTGTGTACTTAAGTATTTCTGAGTCAATTAAGTACCTACAAATATCTAACTCCTTGTAGTAAAAAAACAACACAATCTCTAGCGCAACTCCTTTTTTGTTGAGTTTTGAAGCACGCAAAGAACTGTCAAAGCATGTGCCGCACTCACGATTCTGGGCAAGTAGAACAAAAACCAGTAACGTCTCGCTCGAATATAAAATCGACGATGCCTCGACTTGATGACATAGCCAAGGGTAACAAAACATGCCTCGCTTCAATATAAATTTAACAATGCCTCGATTTGATGCAGAGAAGGCCTCATTTTTTTCTCAGAAATTTACTGGAAGTTTTATGCATTATTGGAAGCGACAATCGATGTTTGGGCGGACCTCTAATAGTTTTTATAAGTGTAGCAATGAGAGGTGAAAGTTGTACTCTACGTGCAGTGCTGAAAACTATTAAAACTATAAATAGTAGCCACTGGTTATTATACATATTATAATTTTCAAAAGGAATTTTTTCATTAAATCTATATTAACTGAATTCTATAAACTTCATTATATTACTGCCAACGTACAAAGATTTTAAAAAGGGTACTTTAAAAAGTACTTCAAAAAGTACTCAGTACTTTTTATAGTTAGTTACAAGTACATTTCATACATGCGGTACTTGTACTTACATTGAAGTACTCAGATCTTCGATACTTGTACTTAAGTACTTTTTCTTTGATACTTGCCTACCTCTGCTCAATGCTAACAAACATAAAGGCCATAATACTCTTGTTTCAAAGACAGTTAGGTCAGGCTCGGGGCACAATGTGGTATTCCCTATTCCGCCCCTGATAATATTTGTACATCCCAGATTAGTAGGAATTTTATTGCATCATGAACTCTCATCTGTGAACTGTGCCAATAATTGGTACCCCATTGTACTCCGGGGTCGGGGAAGAATGGGAACTTTTCTTCTTAATTTTTCAGACACTGATTTTGGATAATAATTATTAATTTCTTTGTAGAGAAAGATGTAAATAAACGTACAAATTGATATTTTCCCAAATTGTAATCAAACCTTACGTACACTGTAAAAAGGCACAAATTGTTGCCACAAAGTTTAGGGAAAAAATCCCTAGAAATGTACGGAATATTGCGTAAAATGTAGTGCCTTAATGTAGTGGAATATTCCCTACATTTTAGGGAATATTCCCTACATTTATAGGTACTTTTTTCGCAAAATGTTGTGCCTTTTTACAGTGTACGCCGTCCGCCCCGGGTTCTGCTATAGTTAGTAATTTTTTTTTTTTTTTTTTTTAGGTAATAATCAATGTGTGAGTGCCCGATTATAGTGTTTGTTTTTATTTAAAGCTAAGTAAACGAATGCGATATGTTCAACTAAATAAATGAAATCCATTAGAAAGAAAAAAATCCCCCAAAATAACTCCAATTCTTCTTTCGGCAAGTATCGCCCGCCCTCCCTTCTCACAATCGGACAATATTATGTAAAATTTCTTTGATCCATGCCCTATTTTTGTTATTGTGCCCGGTATTTGTTTGCTTTTATCTATTTATTTGTATACATTTGTCATTTGTTGTTTATTTAATTACCCTGCACATTTGAATGTTCATCAACGTCATCATCATCATCATCATCCAAACAACTGCTTAATTTGCAACCCTCTTCGTATTGTCAGCGAGCTCCCTAATAAGAGTAATATGTATGATGTTTGTATGATGCATATGTATACCTGTATATGTGTGTGTAGTTTTTGAGCAAAGATAAAAAAAAACAGATAATAAACAATGATGAATTCATTAACGAAGAGAATTAGGAAATACGAAGGCCGTCAAACAAAGTAATGGGCAGACAAACAATGTTGATGACCTAAAAGAAAGCATAGCTTCTCTCATCTTAAGCTTTTTCCATTCATTTAACACAGAAATGAAAGTAAGATGTTTTTTTCTTTTTTTTTAAATCTACTAGACTCTACCCTCGCTCAGTATATACTTAGTCCTACTGCTTTTTTTTTTTTTTTTTGTAAGCAAGTTTTTCTAATTGAGCTCCTCCTAGAAGGAATTCCACCCCTAAGAAATAATAAATAAATAGAAAGAAGAAAAAAAAAATCGTTTTGTGTTTGTTGTTTTCTTAAAAATTTCGCATTCATATTTTCAATTCGCTACCATTTTACCTTAGCTGCTCTACCTTGGCCTGCTCCTGAAACCCTGGAATGGGTATATTTGATTACTAGAGGGTATCCTCTTGGTAAAAATACTGGTAGCGATTCCTGTTCCTGTTTGCTGCTAATGCTGCTCTGATTTGTGAATCAAGGACATTTTTCATTGGTTAAAATTTCCTTTGAATTATATTTTTCATCACCATGTTGTTTAGATTTGTATTTATTTTTCCATTTTTTTTTTATGTACTACGCACGCATGCATATTATTTGTGTAGAATGAAGCTATGGCTATAAATTATGTGGATAGAGAGAAGTCTTTAGAAACGTTAGCCTAGCCGCCTGCTACTGCTATGGTAGGCTACTGTACGTTCCAATCTCTCTCATCTTGCCTGAACTTGTGGTTCTGGAGAATTAAATGTACGAGATTTCGCTATTTTCCATCACCGATGAATTTAAATTTTATTTAGAAAATTGGGGAAATTTCTTTGGATAAATATTTACCGTTATTGGAAATATACCAAGGTACAACATATAATCTGTCGTTTTTTCTTTTTGGATTAGAAATTGTGTGTGATTTTATTTGCATACTTTTTATGATTTGAAAGAATTCCCAATAAAAGAATTTCATCTTTTATATTTGGGGAGGGAGTTATATTAGTCGATGGCTAGGATGGAGTTTACACCACAAAAATCATTTTTCCCATGCCTGTGTATTTACAAAATTTACAATATTATATTTAGTATTTGTTTGTGATTATAATCTTTCATCAATACCCATCCACGTGGGTCTATATAACAAACTTACACATATTTAATACATGCGTATCCTTCAATATATTCCACAATGTTTAATGTTTGTTGGCTAAATACTGGGCCATTGCTAATTAGGAGAAGCTATAAAAATCGAAAGAAAACTATAGATAGGAGGAAAAATCACGCGATACCTTGGATGAAAGAAGAAAGATTATCTTAGAAATAAATAAACATCTTTTCCATTATGTCTGGTGTTTATATTTTCAGCCAACAATAACTATGTAGGTACATATGTATGTATGTATAGTAAGGTGGAGCGAAAATTGCCAAACAAATTTGTTTTCCAGTAATCACTTGGCCTATATATGGAATAGTTGACTCTTTTAGAAGTGAATTACTATACAAAATATTGGTTTGCTGAGACTTCATCTTCGGCTGCCAATCTGACATCTAAACTAAAAAAAACAAAAAGTGAAATACTTTTACGCAGCTCTTCGCGTATTTTCATAATAATAACCCAGAAATCATCCCATGGAGGTGGCTGTAAGTCGAGTTCACCACACATCCACCCTTTTAATCATTTTCTTTATATTCAGTTATCTTTAAAAACTTGGTGATACTGATCTTTTGTCTAGAATTTTGGTAGGGATATTCTGGAGGCATTTCTAGTCCTAATCCTAATCCATCTCTTGCTTCATAGCCACATACTGCCGCTGATGCTTCTGTAACTATAATTTTATACAGCGTTCCACGGCTTGGGAATGACACAGAAATTTTAAAATATCAATTTCAGTAGGAACGTTATAGATCATTTCCTGGAGATCACTGTTCAACAATTTTACTCTCAGATGCGGCTTTGTAAGTGTTATTGACTGCCAGTTAACTAGTTCAAAGTAGTCATCTGCATTCAAAATTAAAATGGGGAATATCAAATTGACGAACTTGGTTTTCATTATGTTTTGCTTGCCTGCATTTTAATATCCTCGGAAGACCTACTACTTCTCTAATATGCTTCCTTTCTTCAGCTTGCATTGTGAATAACAAATTTTCAGGGTGACCGTAGTAACCATTTCTTTGCAGTACTTGATCTGCTACCTTTCTAGGCTCTTCAGGCGAAAATCTACTTTTTTTTATATTGCCAAAAATGTCATGGCGGTCGGACCTTAAGTGCAAATCAGGTGGGTGCGCAGACTTTCATAATATATTCTGTAATTATATTTAAATTGTATGAAGGATTTTCGGTAGAAACATACAATCTCAAGATTCTGTTGGCAGTTGTTAACCATCTTGAGTATGCCATTTTGCCTGATTCTCGTTGTGTTAGACTTGGCGAAATTGTTCGGTAAGATCCATATCACGAAAATTAACATCTATTTTTTTTTAACTTCACAACGTGTTGTTTTTCGCAGTTTTCTAATTTTTTCCAATTTCCAATTTGGTCCAGTAGTTTTTCCATCTAAATACTGCAATAGATAGCAGTACATTAGCGTGGACTAAACACACAAATTACTGCAGAGGACGTGCTAAAAAATTTTCAAGTTGCCGTATTATTCCACTTTTATAACCTGTATTTGCCGCTGTCCAGTAGCATCCAATTGCTTGCACCTCGGAAATATCTCTATGTTTTTTTCCAGAAATTCCAATAAGATTCTTTTAATATTTTTAGCACTTACAGATGACGGAGTTATGTGACCGAGATAAACCGAACCCGATTCTGAAACTAATACTATATATTCTTCTGTGATTGTCTTTCTTGAAAGAGTATCTCCTTCCTTTACTTGAATCAAAGTTTTATCATTCCTTCCATCAAAATATATTCACATAGACACAGGTTATTTCTTCTTCATGCTTCTTTTTTAAATTCTTACGAGTCTTAACTTTTTCTCTCCTAATTTTACTCCGGTCTATTATTTTGGATGATTCTTTCGCTGTTATTATTTCCATGTTTTTTGGGGCAGCATTAACAAGAATTCCAGATCTGTCTGAGGCTCCTGTTCGATAACAAGCCTGTGCTAAAGAAGGGAGTTTTAGAAGTAGAAGGCGCGTTTAAGATTTCAACATTTTTTGAAACTTTAAAGTCGATGCGCGGTGGACGAACCACTGGGGCTCCTGCGGTTCTTGGGGCAATCTTTCCAGGAATTCGATGTTACTTGACAAATGTCATCGTCCTCTTTGGATTTATGCTTCGTTCTCTGGTCAGCATTCTTTTTACGCTCTAATCTTTTTTCAAGGATTTTATTTGTCTTTGTACCAACTTTGCCAATAACCATTTTCATTAAAGTTCTCTGGTTTGTTCAAAAGCTCCTTTCATTTATAGCTACTTTAATTTTACAAGAACACTTCAAAAACGAATAGTTTTGTGACATATTTAACCTGTCATCCTTTTTTTTATAGGCTTTTTAATATCGTGATATTTCTTGTGATACTCTTTTATATTGTGTAAAATTTGTTGGTCAGATAATACAGAAATTGAACTTTTTTCCAAACTCGGCTCTTGTTTATTTAAATTTAAAAGTTCTTGTCTTAAAAACAAATAATATCTAATAATGTCGGCTTAGGTTGGAAGCATATTGTCTTTAAACGTTTTTGGATCACCAAACATCGGACAGAACGAGTTGAAACGCGTTTGAGGCTTTTTTTCTTATAGATATAATATAACAATAAACTTATTTTGCTACTGCTAAATTGAAGCACCTTGCCCTGCAACTAGCCCATCCGCTTGTTGCCAAGGCATTTGTATTAAAATTAAAATAGTAAGAGCTCGAATCGGCCCAAATATTATGTGCATTTACTTAAAAAACTATGCAAGTTTTTTGGCTATTTATAGTACAAAGCTAAAAAAACAAGGTCGTTTTGGCAGCCAAAGGACAAATACGATTAAAATGAGATTTTCCACAATAATTACATTTAACCAAAGGCAATTATTCCGCTACATGAAATTCAAAAATGTTGTTTTTCGCTCCACCCTAATGTACAGTACAGAATATGCATTTTCTCCTATAAGTCTCCTTTATTTTATTTTTCGAACGAAATTTTGACATTATGTTTGATATGGTTGCTCTAAAATGCGAATATCGTTTACTTTAAATATATATAGGTATAAGTAATATCTGTATTCTTTTGGTTTTGTGCAATGCATGTTGTGGTCGCATGCGAATCTGACATCAGGAATTCCGACCAGATTGCAACATCGACACAGCTGATCCAGTGACATCTGTGTGTCAAAATTAAGTACTGCACAGCTGTCAAAAAGTTCCACGTTGGTAGGAATGAAAAAAATTAATTGGGAAAGAAAGATATTGGAGTTGAGATGGAAACCGCTATGATGGATAAGAAATGCTCGTTGTACGTCTGACATGCATAAGTGATTATGTGGGTGGAAAATTTTTCAGAAAAAGATGGAAAAGTAATAATATCAAATTTATATAAAAGTATATTTCAATCTCCATGAGAGTTCTGTGAAGCTGAGTTGTCGTCTAGAGATCCTGACAGAAAAAGACAAATCCTTACTATGTTGAGTACCTGGATACGCTTTTTCCTTTTCATCCAAAGGATGTTATTGAATTTGAATTATAAAATTAAAAAACAAAAAAAAATGGGCGGGAAAAGACAATCAAGTATCGAAAACACACAAAGTATAGGCGCTAACTGTAGGACTTAGAAAAATTGTATTCAGCATAAATCTCGTTCTGGAAATTGTCAGTAGCATTATATGAGGCCGTTGGGAAGCTCAATAAATTCATCGATGCGATGTTTCGTTAAGCACTAGATTTTCTCTCTTTTCTCTCACCTCTCTCGCAACCCCTTTCTGTAATAATTAAGTTTGACTAGATCAGCTTATTCTCTAGTTTGGGGTTATAGGGGCATCAGAATCCAATGTCGACTAGTGACATGATAGGTTGAGGCTCGACACGCGGATAATTGTCATCATTGGATCCCATCAATATTTCAAAAGGTAAGTGTTGCATAGTTCCTTCAGAACTGAATGTGTGTGACCTTTTTGGTTTTGAAAGACAAGATTTTTAGTTTTTGCTTATGGTGCGTCAGGTTTTTCTTCCCACCTCACACTCTCGGCAAATGGTAGAGGTGCTGCTAGTGCTACCACAGAGTGAGAGTTTCAGCTGACAGACTGGATTCTACATAAATCATCATTCACTCTAATAGCTATCTTAAGTTGGACTACAGAACACAGGAGATTGCGAATTTTGAAATTGATTTGTAGGGGGTGCATAGAAGTACAAAAGTTTTGAAAGTATGTATAGAGAAAGTAATCAAAGTGACATGACTTGAATCCTTGCAAAATGTTACAGTCGAACTTGATAAATTTCGGCGGAAAGTATGGCAGGCTCTATGTTCGCCGTAATAGATTTAATAAAACATTTCCATTTGATATATAAAATATTGATTTTATCTTGTCAATAAATATATATATGTATGTACTAGAAATATGCTTTGTGAGAGAATTTTTGATATAAGTTTTTTTTCCCCATATTTATTTTTCTTTTCAATCAAGCGTAAACGAAAATCACAATAAAAGTCACAAATAATCATGAAAAATCATCATGCGATGACAGTTGTCAGAAATAAATATAGAAAACCACTTAAAGAATGAACACATGACCTCATTTTTTTACCCAATGCAATTTATACGGGTATGGGCTCCAGAAAAAAAAAACCAAGAAATGCGATAGTACCTTGAAAAGTACGAGGGAGTAGTACCTATGTATGTATGTTTGTGTATAGTTACATATAGTTTTATGTGTTCGAAAGTGCCTTTCTTTCGTGTAGCAAAACATTTCTTGAGCTGACATCTTATGAGAAGATGACAGACTCTGGCACTGTACATAGTTATTGTCATTGAAAAAATCTGTATAATTACTTTTCTTCATAATACTAATCCTAATAATAATAGGGAAACATTGGTTTGGAGTCCAGTGTATTTTATGGTGAGAGAAAAAAAAATTCTAAAACTGTTATTTACCCTTCACATTGGGGCACATGAGCTCCCCTATTCTCTTCTTCGGAGTCCCTTCAGGCAATGTTAAAGTTCAATACAAAAAATAATTTTTATTTCTTTATTGAATGGCTCTTTAGATGAATGGTGCCAAAGAAAACCGAGGGAAAACGTTGTTGTGAGGAAGTGCAAAGAAATAAAATGGCAAACGAATTCGTACAAGCAAAACGATTTATTTTGCTAGACAGGAAGTCATTTGTCTTTTGTATGTGGTCCCATTTGTTTTTTTTTTTGAGTCCATTTCGTTTTTCTTTAAGCTTTGTATCTTAGCGCGCACCGATAAAAATTATTTTTTCTTCTTCATCGATATTTTGGTGGCTAGGCTAGATTTGGTAGTCTACCTCTTATTTATAGACAGACTAGTATACAAAAGTAGTGCAAATTCATATCAATTAAAGGGGTACCTAGTCCTATCCAAAAGAGAGCTTATGTATGGCATATCTACTGAGATATATTTAGTTAGGTTTAGCTTGAGGTATTAGAACTCGTAATTAGCAGTTGGACGGAGTTGAACAGATAAAGAGTATTTATGGTTACATATTCTATTGAAATGATTGGAAAGAGATTCTGTTTTGAGACATAAGAGGCATATAATAAAAGATGGATAATTCATATCTTGCATTTATATTGTACGTACATACGTACATATAAGGTAAGGTTAGTTGTAGTTCAAGTAGTTCGTCATAAGAACGAGAGCGGTATGTGGTTGGAATTTCAAGGGTTTAAAATTCCAATACCGTGTCATAATCATATCAAAAATAGTCATAGATAAAATAAAGAAATTATACTTTGATTCTGGCAGTATTCTTTGATTTGTAACGCATCCACTGCCATATAATTTCTATAGTCAAAAATGGCACAAATTTTGATAAAAAATCTGTTTGTCTCCTTCAAGCTCAAAATGTACGTTGAACTGTAACCAATCTTGGAAACAGTACGATTGAATTAAAATTGACATAAAAATTCCGACAGATATATTGTTTCAGTGCGTGTCTATCTCCTTCAAGCTCAATTATGTTTGACATCAAATCTGCAGAGGAGCACATTTTTCAGTAAAATTAAAAATTAATTTTTGGGTTAATTAAAGCAAGTCTAACCTTCTAAGCAATTTTTATGTAATGCAATACTTTTTCGAAGCATCTTTAGTGTTTCCAATCGACAAATAATAATTAATTATGAATCGGTGTTGAATTGTACGAAATAAACAGTTTTCACAGCCTGTTCAAAATTTGTGCCATTTTTTAAGCAAGAACGCTCAATCCATTCTTATTATAATGTCAGGGATTGTATCTATCGATCCAGCTCTTGAAAATAATTGATTTTCATCAAATCTATATACATACGTAAACCTGGGGTGTACCCAAGGCTCAATTCTTAGCCTACTTGCCTCCTTATTATATGTTAATAATCTGCCCAATGAATTATGTTTTTCGTCCTGAATCTATACCGATGACACTAAAATCTATCGAGTTATAAATGATTTATCCGATTGCCAACACCTGCAAAATGACAGTCAGATGCTGCTTTCTTGGTATAAAAAAAATCAACTATCAAGGACATTTGCAAATATATTTCCTTCTCAAGAAAACAAACCACATTATATTGGAATTACAAGTCAGACACTGTCCTCATTATAGGACTTTCAGAAATCAATGATTTGGGAGTACAATTTGATAGCAATCTTCTGTTTGAGCAGCAAAATCCCAATTTGGAAGTTAATTGAACGACTAGTCATAGACTGGGCTATGGATTTTGGAATTATCCATCAATCCACTGAAAACCGAACTATGCCTTTTTACTAAGAAATGGAATATCCCTTGATCGAACCTTCCCTACATTGGCTCTACACACTTGGAGCTAAAGGACAGGGTTAAATATCTAGGTATCATCCTAGATAAGGAGCTGGACTGGAAAGTACATCGCGAGGACAGAGCGAATAAGGCCCTTAGAGTCTTCGCACTGTGCCGCAGAACTATAAGGAAAAAGTGGGGAGTCGCAAACCACGGATGATCCTATCGATCTTAACTATAGTGTCATCCGACCCATAATAATCTACGGTTTTGTGGTGTAGTGGAAAGCAACCATCGCCAACCATCATTAGTTATTGGAAAAGATTCAGAGACCGTCTCTTCTTAGCGTAAGCGGCGCTCCCAAGTCAAGTAGCCCTCGGGCTCTCAAGGTTATACTCAAGGGGGCATCAATCGCAGCGCTGAGGTTGCATCTCACTCAGAACTGGATTCACGCTGGAACAATAGTTCCACACGAGTCCATCTTTGAATTCGTGTAATCCATCGCACCTGATATCGACAGGACAGCAACCTCCTTCTCGAGACTATATTGAAGAGCAAATTTAAATCAATAATTCTATCTAGCTAGGGTAGATTGGACGGAGCACTGTGTGCTTCAACCCCATTGACAAGCCCTATTATGTACATGGAAGGCTCCAAAACTGAAGAAAATACCGGAGCAGGCATTTCTTGTGAGAAGCCTCGCATGGAAATTGCCCTACATCTTAAATGCCATGTTACGGTTTTCCAGGCGGAAGTCAATTCCATTCTTGAAGCAGGAAGGTGTCTCTTCAACTCAGATACTCTGAACAAGCATATTTCCATCTACCCGGATAGCCAAGCAGTTGTAAAGTTCTTGTCAAAACCCTTCACAACCTCTAAACTGGTACTGGAATGCAAAGCCACCCTAAATTCCCACTCGCGGTGTAATAGGGTGTTCGTTCTTTGGGTGCCAGGTCACAGCGATATCAGCGAGAACGAAACGGCTCTTGGTGAAACCTCAGAGGAATCATCCTCTACAATCGGGGTTGCAACAAAAATTCTTGCGTCAAAAATTTCCGCCTACGATTACTGCCAACATATTCGCTTCTGGCTGGATTATCGCTTGGGTAGAACTACTAAGAAACTGTAGGGCAATGCCGAACCTAACCGAACTCTGACGAAAAAGATATTGGGACTAAGTAAGGCAACTACGAGAATACTAGTGTCTATTCTCAGTGGGCACTGTTTTCATAGGGGCCACTTACACAGGATGAGACTTGCAGCTGATCCTATGTGTATAGGATGTGGACTCAAATTTCATTTGCTTACGGCTTAACGGTTTGTGAATATATTCAGTGACAGCTTTGTGATTTTTAAACGAAACCTCTTGGCTGAAATAAATATCCTAAATAATTTTTTTGTTTTCTGTTTTTTCTTTACATTTTTCCTTCCTTCCTTCCCTTCCACTTTCTATATATTCTAATCGCTTTGCTTTAATGCTGTTTATTATTTTGTACTTTTTATGTTATTTTTTTTATATTATTTCTTACTTTTTATTTCCATTATCTTTATTTCGCTTAATATTAGATTTTGATTGAATTTTTAGTAATTAATAGACCTGCTACTTTTCTTACGTCTTATTTTGAGCTACTTTTGTAGTTCTTCTTTTCCTTTTTATTCTTAATCAAAGTTCGCGTTAGTTTAATGGTAGTAAATAAGTGGATTTATCTGTTTACTATTGCATTAAATTTTAATATAAATAAAAAATAAAATAAAATATACTATCGCTAAAAGGAACTAAACATGTAGAGGTAAATCCGATTAATAATGTAAATTAAGAAGGAAATAATGAAATATTATTAAACTAGAGACCGCAAACGACTCTATTTTAAGGTAAGTTTATCAATGTTTGAAATCGCGTTGTTTTAATGTGAAAGATCTTTTCGAAAAATGGAATAATTTTTTTTTGTTTCTTTGAAAATGAGATTATGATTTCTCTCACGAAGATCTATCTATCTATGGCCGGATTCTATATCCTGGGGCAATTGAGGAGATGAGAATTCTAATTTTCTCCGATAAATCTCTATTCGCAATACTTGGAGAGTTAGAAAAAACAAAGGAAAAATGCGAAGAGTTATCTTAATTCAGACCGGTTCAAACGCCGTATTTAAAAAATCACTGCATTCGTGACATTCCATATTTATTATTGAAAATGCTATTGTGTATGTGTAAAAATATTATTTTAAGACAAAAAGGAGGTGAAAGAAATACACTTTCTAATGTATCGTCAAGGCATACTGATGTTAGATATTGGACCACGACCACGTTTAGTTCCGAAGAATGATGCCATGCAAATAGCATAGACATTGAAATAAGAATTTCAAAAATAAGTATAAATAAATGTATAATAATAACACAATGACACAAAGAAATATGAAATAATGTAAAGACATTTTGATTTGTCCACGAAAAATCGTCATATTGATACACAAACATACATTTATAAATGTAAACATTGGTAAAATTGTTTTATAGTACGGAAAAGCTAGGGCAGATTTTCCAAAATGGAGTATGTAATGTAAAAATAATTGGAGAACTTTGCCAGATAACCGCCTAACCGCGAAACTAGCAATATTATATAACCGCATAAATGAAAAGAGTAGAAAAATCCAATTTCAGGCATAAAAATATGATATTTCTCGTCCTATCCTAGAATTTAGCAGCACTAATTTTATGGTATTATAACAAAAAAAAAAAAAGAAGAAGTTTAGTGTCTGCTAAAAATTTGACTTTGACCTTAACTTACGCGGTAGTGACAATAGTAGCCTCGCGGTTATACAATATCACTGACGTATTGGATATAATAAAAATTTCGTGCCAAAAGCGGAAAATTTCAAAAATCGCATTACGGTCACATGGGGTCAATGTGACCCCAGCTCTCAAAAAGTGCACTCAAACTTCGACAATTATTTCTATAATTCTAAAAAAATATTTAGGTATTATTTAAGGAAAGGAAGGTTATTTTATAGTCTTTTTAATTAAAATTGTTTGTTTAAATATTGTAAAATATCGGTTAAAAGAAGGAAAAAACCATTTTTTTTTTGAAAAATCGTGCTTCTTATTCAGAATTGATTACGGTAAAAAGAACTATAAAAATCTATTATTCCAACTTGATATTTTAATAAAAAAAAATCATTCCAACATTGACCGTTTCAAAAAGTGTATTTATTTTGAAGATCGAAAGTGCAAAGTGCATGTACGCTCGATGTTCGTCGCACGTTGGGCGTTTACAAGATGGAGAAAAGTATATTGTTTTTTATCTTTGCAAAAGTTTTACAAATTCTACAACGATAGCGTTTGGAGAGGTATTGCTTTTCAGCATAAGCTGGTAAATCCTTTTTCAAGATCATCATGATTCCATATCTTAAATTCACTAGCAAAGTTGTCATAGTGAGCCTCTCTTCCAACTGCGGCTGTACTAATTCTAAACATATTAACTCGCGTAGACAATTCTGAACGCTTACTTTTATATTTAGGGCAGTTCTCAGTTTCTGACATTGAAAAAGAATTCGCGTGTTTACAGCAGCCTGGTCCAACATACAATAAGATATCTGCATCGGCTAACGGTTCGTTTTTCTAGAGGTGGTAAAAGAATAGCTTGTCGAAACAATCTTTACCTCCTTTAATTTCATTATAATGCAATATAATATCTGGCTTTCCATCAACAATCTCCATAGAATGCGAATAAGAGGAAGCCAGAAGAACTATTTAATTTAATTTGTTCTTTTTGTGTAAAGGACAGCGTTATTCCAGTGATTAAGAAACAAAATTTTTCATAAGCGTAGATTATAAGCCATCTGCAAAAAAGCATTAAAAACATATAACTACTGCACCGAAAAAATCTTTTCACTTGGAATTTCGTACTTACGTTACACAAAATTAATTTTAATAATTAGCAGCAATAAAAATGTTCAGTCCAAAATACACTTAGGTCACGGGGTGTCACCGTGACCCCATAATTTTTTAAGGTTTACTTTGAACGAACGCTAGACGAACAGTGATGACTCCCAAGCTACACTAACAGCACAGAAGTATTGTTGATTAGACGGATTAATGGTAGATGGTGGCCAAAGACCTTTTTTTCTCTATTAGAAGTTTAAAACAAAATTGGGTCAAATTGACCCCCCGTTGATCTATTAGGGTTAAGGAATTTTGGTATGTTTTAACACCTTTTCGTGTCTTTTTTTACATTATTAAGACAACCTCAGGGAATACCCTATGATGCAAAGCATAGCATGGCAGGAAGGAGACAATATGTTCACCAGAATTGAATTGTCGACTGAATTTTTCATAAACCAAGATCACGTGTTTTTTTCCAGAATATATAAACAGAAATCAATAATCTTCAATTAATAATGTATTTACGATTTCTAATAATAATTTTCTTACAGAAAGCTTTTACCCTAAATTAAATGCAAGAACTGAGCTAAACTAAAAAAAAAAAACAAAAAAAAAACAGAATCTTTTTTCTACAGTTTTCTTTCCTTAATTAATTCCGTCATCAAATAATCGTCAAAATTTTAAATAACTCTTGTATCTATGTTTTTATGTATATGCATGTATGTCATTTCAAGTAATTGTAAGTAGAGAAGAAAGCAACGCACAATAATTAGAAAATATAATGAAATTAGGAAAATCTAATCAAAAATATTTTCATCGCTAATTTCATTTTATAAGCAACAGAATTAATTAGCCGGGTAAAATGGACTGAATACATTTAAATACGGATGATGTCGCTGCTGGTGCTGGCTTCTGCTGTATCTTCTATCTAGTTAAATATATACATATTGTATACATAGGTACCTATGTATAATTAATCCTCGCACAGGCTACCACCCTAAGTTTAAGTTTCGATGAACAAGAAAATTTTGTCTTTTCATCATATATTAATAAAACGATTATCCTTTTTGGAGTGTTCTGTTAATTTTTAATGAGTTCGTATACAATTGATTATCCGTTTTGTGGCGCACATTATAGAGTAAAATTTAGTATGTATGTATTTATGTGAAATAAATATATGTAAAAGGAAAGGAAATATTGCGCTGTTATATATATGTTTTTCTAATTACTACATATTGACAGTGCAATCAGTAGTGCATAACGCGCAAATGCTTTTGTTGTTGTTCAGAAATGGAAATTTACAATTGGAAAACAAGTAAAGAGATTAAACTAAAGTTTTGTATGGCAACACCACGAACGGGTTGCACGATTTAATCGATTTTAAAATTGTAGTTACTATTTTTATCAAAACACCAGTACGTCTTTACGTCAGCGCGTTCTCAGGTAGTGTCCGAAAACGTAATTTTTGTATGGAAACTCAAAGAACTTTCGAACTGAAATTTGTTTTTATTTTTTTAAATGCCGTATGTTAAATTTCAGCCCTCTAAGTATACGCGTTCTCGAGTTATCGTGAGGATGGACGTTTTCATTAAAATTGTAAATACATTTTCAAAAATCTACTAAATCAGGCAACCCCATCTTGGTAGTTCCATACAAAACTTTCGGTTTTCACTTTTTATTTCACTTTTATTTCCCTTTTTCTCATGTTTTATTTAAAACTTTGAATTGTCCAAATTAAACTATTTCACCTTGACGTGATTATATGCAGCTTTTCTTGTTATTACGGTTAGATTGTATGGAAAGAATGGGATGATGGATAGGTTGATTTTAGCATGAATTTTGGTTTTGTTTGCCTCGATGGCTCTGAGTAGGCCTCGGATAACATCTAAGTTACTGGGGGACTGCTGGTCGTCTAGGGATAAGTTGTATATCCACAACAAGGTGTCCCTGCAGTGGATTCCTGGTCACATTGGGTACATGGGGAATGAAAGGGCAGACGTTTTAGCCAGGGCGGGCTTCGATTCTCCGTTGTTCCTCGGACTGGAACCTGCCGTAGGCGTTCCACTTCAAGTATTAGGTCTCTCATAAAAGCGCATGATCATAGGAAGCATCAGCAGAGATGAGCGAATCTGAGTACTTGCAGGCACACAAAACTTTTACTTGATGGGTCCAATAGGAATATCTCTGATTTTCTCATGGGGCTCGGAAGGAAACATTGTAGAACTGTGGCATCATCACCGGCTAGAGCTCGTCTTACGCTTATCTAACAAGGATGGGAGTTATTGACAGCCCTAAGTGTCTGTCCTATCTGGAAGGGATAACCGAACACTTTTTGTGTGTTTATGCGGCCTTCGCCCGGAGTAGGCTGGATACACTAGGTTCTGCCCGCCCATATGTAGAAGAGTTGAAAATCTCTTCTCACCAAGACCTGATGGACTTCATTAAAAAGACAGAAAGGTTTTGGTGATAGGACTTCTAGCAGGGCAGCACAATGGACCGTTCTGGCTTCCGTACTTAGGATCTATTGTCCCGATGGTCCCACGATGATGTAAACTGTCAAGTTCTTTGATCTCTCCTTTCATCATTAATCATTAATCATGGATTATAGTTCCTTTCTTAGCAAATCCTTCGTCCAGGTAATAAAAACCGTTTCTAAGTGTATGAGTTTGTGGATGGGTGACAAATACATATTTAAAGTCTGCTGCTAACAAAATGGTGGGTTTTGTTTAGAAATTTTCTGGAGTTGTTTCCTGCAGAAATTTAAAAGGTAGTCTTCGATTGTGGTAATGGTTATGCAATTTCATAAAAGCGAGTATTTCGGAAGTAGAGTCCATCAGGTCTTTTGTACAGTCCCGTACAAGCAGCCAGCAGAATTTTCTATTTCGGAGTATCAATATTCTTCATGCCCGATGTGCCAAATGGGGAGGTAATACATAATTATTGGCCACATTAACTGCTTAACTGCTAAGACCATATTAGTAACTATGGATAAACAATTTTTTCTCTAGATTCCTCTAGGTTTCGTACATGATAGCAGTTGACTATAAAAAAAAAATGGCGACAACTGAGAAACATTAAAAGACCGTCGATAAAATGGAATACATACATTGAGATATTTTTCGGGCTCAGTTTATTAGTCGCCCAACTAGAAACAGTCTAGTCCAGTGGAATGACAAAACTAATAACTGCACATTGCATCAATATACAGGTGAGTTTTATAGTCCTTAATAATCGCAAAAAGGTCATTCATATAACATACTGAATAGCAATGGACCCAAAATAGATTCCTGAGGCATACCATAAGTAAGAGGCAAAGTATTAGAAACTTGTGTAAAATTATTTTCGAATTGTAGATTTTTCGACTTAGTAGTCAAAAGTAAACATTAATTTTCAGAGTAATCGAAGATAGTTTGCATTTTTTTTAATACTCATTAATAGCGCTAAGTTTCACGTTGTCTAAACTTTTCAAATTCTTAATTAGTACAAACTTATGTCATAAAAATAATAAAATGTATCTCCCTATTTATCTCTTTTGTAAAAAGTTATTTTATCTTTTTGTTTTGATATATTAAAAAATAAAAATAATAATTACGAAAACTCCTAATTGAAGTAATGTTCGCCTGGTAATTGAGTGGAATTTATATATATATGTAAATTACATATTTATATACATACTTATATACATATATTATATGTATGCTCTTAAGTAGTTTTCTTTTGCATAAAAAATACTATATGCATTGGGAGAAATGGACAGTAGAGACACAGAAAAGGACTTGGTCCGAGATCCGAGTCCATTAAGGTTTCTACCGGCAAAAAGAACGATGGTTGGTCATACAAAGTGTGTAATTCTGTGTGCCCACAGGAAAAATATTTAAAGTATGTTGTAGAGGATAAAAGGAGTTTTTCGAGTTTTTATATTTAGCATGAAGAAAGGAGAGTGGAAATCTTTCAGCGTGCTATTCGTACTCTTTTCATTTGGCACACGAACATTTTTGCCTTCAAAAAGTATTTGCCCATTTTTTTCTTCAACATTTTCCCATTTTTTTTCCGTTCTATTTTCCTTCAGCTGGTTCTTATGTGCTGCATAAGTATTTTTCTGCATATGAGACCAAAAGCACTAAAGCAGTTGTATGCCCATTTTAGTTAGAGGATATGCTATATGTATATATGTAAAGGAATCAACCCCATATATAGGCTTGGGTTTTATTAGATGTGCACGGTCTTTTGAGCTTTCTGTATGCTCTCTCAACGTTGTTCACTTTGTTGGCCTGCTGAAAATTCAGAATAGAGATGCAAAAAAAAAAAAAAAAATTTTTAAATAAAAGCAACTGAACAACAGAAGAAAGGCACAAGAGAAAGGATGCAAGGATTAGATTAAATCAAAGAAATTCTAGTGGGCGGTAGACTAGCCAACATCTCCAGAGTAGAATGGTCAATATTCTGTGTATGTTTGTAAGTAGTGTGAGAGTGAATTTACGAAGGACGATGGATGTAAGCTCTTTTTGATTTTGATGTTTTTTTTTTTTTTCTATGTGGACCCTTTTACTTCTCCTGCTTACGAAGGGGGTTTAAGAGAGAGTAGTCGGGGAGCTAGCTAACCGGCTATCTATAATAGCAGAGTGTATATATTAATATGAAAACGAAGCAGGAGCATGGTCCTATTTAGATTTATACAAGAGTCCTTTTGTTCAATTTCCCTGTAAAGATTTAGTGGAACAGAACTTCACTCATAGAGTGGCAATACAAAATCGGAGCAAAGCTATATTATATGCTAGGCAGGCTCCTGCTGCTGGCACAAAAGAGCAGGATGAAAAAGAGGTACATAGAGGATCGGTCAGTTTTAGTGGTATGATGGGGGTGGATGGATGCTGTTTGTATTCCATTATTGCTTTGGCTGGTTTTGCTGTTACCACTCTCTGTTGCTGTTGCATCTAGTAGGTATATATATATAGTCCAGACCAGACTAAAAACTTTTTCAGAGATGTGAACGAATTGATTATGTTGTTTGACGTTATATGCCCTTTAATTTGTGTTTTGTTTTTGTTTTCTTTGAAAATGTGATAGGAAAAAAAAAACATTATTCATCAAAATATTATGGGCCAGATTCCATGATGAATGTTTTTTTTTCTGTATGGATCATCTGAAAAAATATAACAACCTGAATGGCTTAGACAATGACCGTAGGTATATGGTGAGAAAAACTCTATAGATTTGAGAATTGCAACGAAATGGACCATTCCAGATTTGTTATTTCAAGATTGGATTTCTGCCATTCAAGTTATGTTTTTGTACGAATGTATTATTGGGATCGTGCTCGTAATTAATTTTCATTTAATGAAATTTTTTTTGTCTAAGCCGTCCTCTATCACAAATTAATTTCGTGTAATAATTTCCTTTCAATAATGCTTGCTGCACAGGCTGGAGTTGGTACGGATTTGTCCTGTGTGCATTTAAAATGAAGTTAAAGTCTCCAATTTGAGACCTCTACCCCAGTTTTGGGATCCCAAGAAGAACAGTTATTATTAAAATTGTTAACTCTGAAAGTATCTCAATATCATCATCATGACGTAGAAATGTGATATTAGGTCTTTGTGCAGCGCATATTTTTCGACAGTCAAAACTTATGAAATATGTTTTTTAAATTTTTAATGGGGTTGAGTTAAGACTCATAAAAAAAATTATTTTGTACCATGTGGAGTAGGAATCGGGCTACTTCAAGGATTCCAAAAAATGTTTTTTCCAATATTTTTTTGGTGTATTGGTTATAATGATAATAGGTCAAAATGTACGAAAAAACATCGTGTGGTATATGATTGATGCCACCTTGCTATGACCTTTTATTATATGAGGCACAAATGGTACACGCTGCCTGCAGTTTCTACTACATATCCCACAGACAAAAATGTAGAAAGAAGCATTGCTACTATCGCAAAGACGTATAGCCGCGTAGCCGTCAAAAATTCGTCCTGAACATAACGTCGGAGAAAACCATCTTGGCGCAACAGATATGGACAACATCATAAACCTTGTTGCCTTCCTCTAATTACGGGTAAAATACATGGTATCGGTACCTAAAGAACACTAGGAAATATTATTGGAATTTTGTTTGTGCAGCGAAGTTTATTGGATGCATTTATAGATTTAACTTAGATTTAGCTGTGATGTGTGTTTATAAACGAGGGTTTGCATACTGATTTGCGAATGTATAGTACGAGAATCAATCGTCGAGTTATAATTGAGAAATCTACGAGTTATAGACATAATGTGTGTTTCATTATGAAGTTTGCTGATCAAGATGGATCTCAGATGAGAACTATGATTATCTTATTTTTCCGTTTTATGGCGGGTGAACGAAAGATTCCAGGATTGTGTAACGAATTTGTGCTGAACTTGTAAGTAGAAGAAGCTATACAGTCGAAAGAATAATATAGATCAAAGAAAAAGCGCAGGATCATGTCAAGGTTGGACTCGTACCCACGACTTCTATTACCCAACTACCTCCACTATGATTATTGCTTGTACGGCTTTTTCCGACTGAAAAATTCCTCTCTGTACAGCTACTACTATCCGATATCCGGCAACAAGATTTTTCAAATATCTCGTATTTCAGATTTCCTACTCACACATTTGTGGGTACAACCTGTAATGAAAAGTTTGCCGCAAATTACCCCTACCAGATTTATCAAGATTAATTTTTGGGTAACCTATGTCAGCCATTGTTACCCTTGACTGCAACGATATTAATTAGTGGATAACATATTTCAAGAGAAACTCGTCAGCCTCGCTAGGTAGTATCTAAAGAATAGCTCAGATTCAACCATCCGACTGCAGAATCTTCGCAACCGCCAAACTTGTCATAGGGAAAACTATAAATTCTATGCCATGTACTTCAGGCTCTCAAGCCCTCAGTTTCTGTAACAAAAAACTCTACCATCCTCGCAGAATAATCACACTGTAGGCAAATACTGTGTAGCAGCTACCGTGTCATTGGAGCAGCCGCCAAGTCGTCATAGGGATGGTTAGATTCGAGGCCAGAACAGTCACGATGCAAGAAACTAAAATGCAGTAGCTACTGCTTCAAGCGACTTCTTTCTAGCATCTACTTCCTATTCATTCCCAGGACATAGTAATTGAGAGGATTTCTTCTTCTTCAAAAAACTAATATTTGTATTTTTGAGCGCTATTACTATTTGAATTTTATTTATTTTATCTACTATCTTTTCTCTTTTTAAATTCGTTGAAACTTACATAAGATTGTAAATTTTGCAATAATAATAATTACCAAGGTCACAAATTATGATTATTATATTTAAAAAATAAATATAACACCGATTTTCCATTCTACTCTAAAATAAATAATCAAAATTTATTTCCCTCCCTTATTCAGCTGCAAGATTTATGTTCTAGTTGAATTCATCCATATGTTTCACCCCTTGTTCAATTCAAGTCCAATTACACGCCACCCTTGGTGCAATTATTCAAAAGTTAATTGTTTTAATAAAATCATTACACTTTGATTCATCCTTTGGATTTTCTAAGATTTTAATGTAAGAAGAAGAAGAAAAAAAATCAATCTATACAGAAAATGCATACCAGGTTTTAATTTCCTTATTATTGTCCTTCTTGCTGGATGATGCGTCATCATCACCATCAAATCAAAACATACATGAAAATTTTCACAGTGATGTTTCTTAATTAAAAACAAAATTGAACCCATTTTGTCCAAATACAATAAAAATGGGAAAAATCAATTTCCGAGGATTTTTCAATTCAATTACGTGCATATATATACACGCATTTCAAATACGTATGCAAAGATACACGCTACAGATCTACTAACAGGCAGAAGGGGGCGGAACTGGTGAGTGCCACAGAAGTGATATAGCGTGAACAATTGGATTTTATTGGATCTCATTAAGTGAATTTGGTTTGCGAAAATAAAAATAATAAAATTCATAAAAGAGGAAAAAGGAAATTTTAGGAAATATAAAAAATACACGAAACAAATTGTGTGCGAAATGCTTGGCTTCATGTAAATAAGCTCGAAACACCCCAATAAACCACCCATCCAACCACCATCTATATCTTCACATCATCGTCGGAATTTGCTTCTTCTTTGCGTCAAGGAGGAAGAAAATTCGATTCAAATGAAATTTTAAATTGTTCCTAATAAGAATAACAGAGGGGTGGCAGTACCAGCAGCATCAACATCTTTCAACGCTTGCCATATTATTATGAATGCTGTTAGGGGATGAATCAGGATAGCAGAGTCAGAGTGCAGCGTTCCTTAGTCAAACAAATGGTTTTACTTACAGTAGTAGGTATATAGGGAGTAAGTGCGTACTATATGGGAGGTTGCGAATACAAATCAAGAGCTGGTTTATGTTTGGTGAAAAGGGGTTTTGCGGCTTACACAAAGCAAAAAAAAAAAAAAAAACACACAGCATAAGGTTTGCGAATAAAATGGTATGGTGTCAAATATTAAAGCAGGTGGTCTCAATAAAAAAAAAAACACAACCATAAGACCAATCAAAATGTAACTGAGTTAACACCAATTAATTTCAAATTTCAATAATTTCTAAATGTTAAAATGCTTTTTATCTAAAGATTTTTTTTTGCTGTCCTGATGAGATCGGCCTGCACTGCTGATCGAAACACACAGTATGCTTGATATTCGGCTACAAAGCCACCTCGGTAGTTGTCATTTTAAAATTTCACACAGTAGGTAGAAAATTGCCTGGAAACTCGTATATTATACTGGTCTTGAAATATTCAACCCCCACACTCCCTCCCCACCCTCTGCAATTTTATTTTTATCTTTGGGGTTGTCAAAATACTTAAAAATTTGGCAACCTTTGAATCAATATGGGAGTACTTTTCGGAGATTTAGAGTTAAATTCATATAAAAACAATGAATACAAGTGTTCAACATTTGATCTGCAATATATACATAACTGCGATTCGTGTGTTTTATTTTATGAATTAAAGAAAGATAGGAATGGCAACAATTTGCTAGAACTTTTTAAGGAAGTTTCTAATTTTTTTCTATGGAGTTTGACGACCTACATTTTTTATACCTTAGATGAAATCTTATAGGATATAAATTTGGCGATGCGTCTATACCGGATCATACATTTCCGAACGCTTGATCCAACCAACCACTGGGTAAACCTAGCAAAATTTTACTTTTAAAATCACTTCGTTGAAAGTAGAAAAGCGTAGGTAGCTAAGCGTTTGCTTTTGTAAAAACCGAAAAAATGGAAATTGTAAATAATCTGGTGTCAACTGCGTGAACCTAAAGGTGCATCCACACATAACAAACATTGGAGAAAAAAACAATTTTCAAGCATTTAACAAGCAATTTGCAGGCAGTAGACAAATATCTGAGAAATGTTTGTCAAGTGTTTATGAAACATTTGTCAAACATTTTATAGGAAGTTTTTGTGAAGATTTTTTCCAAATGTTTAGTTTTAATCTCCGAGTGAAGTAACGTGCATTGCAGCATCTTTTTTCGTGCTTGCCTCAACAACCAAAAAGCAAAAATTTCGGAAAAAAAGATGGTGGAATCGAAAAGTTTTAGACAGAAGATTGCAGTACAGGCTTAGTCGTGACTTATTGAATTAAAAATTGACGATCTTTCCGATTTTTTGAAAATTTCGCAAGAATCTAGTAATTCTATTAATTTTATTATATTTATCTTCTCCCCCATTTCTCATTCATGATTAAGACTTTATTATCGTTTTTTTTTATGTATGGATTCGCCTTAAAACAACAAAAGCGAGCAATCAATCAAAGGACTAAGGGGATGAATTATTCTATTGCATCCCATCGAAAAGATACACGGTGCCGGTTCAAGATTGGACTCGAATGTTGCTTTGATGACACTGGGAAACAGCAATCTTTTCTCAATTCAGCTGTTATTAGCCATCCAGTCCGGCTGTCATTAGGATAACCTTAAATCTAAACTTATTTTCAGAGTCTATAAATTTTTTAGTCTCGACATATTAACGAATTGGTAACCTGGTGTTGCGTCCTTAAGTCCCTTCATCCTTTCCCAATGAAGGGATTTTTGTTTGTTCTGCCAGCTATTTAGGATAGCTTTGAGTTAACATTTTGAAGTATACCACAAAATGGCTCTGGACCAACAAAGGAAGTTTTCGTTTCTCTTTGGCTAGTCCGGCAGCAATATCATTGCCTTTATGGTCCTCATGTCCAACGGGACTCATATGAGATTAATTTTTATTCTCCTCGATAAATTTTTAAAAGTTTGCAGACACTCCCAGACTATGAAGGATTTTAATGGCTAGAGAGGGGCTTGACTATCCTAGAGGATATTGATAGTTGAGTCATTTACGGGTCTTTTAATACAGGTATTAGCTGGCGCATTCTTCCATGGTTAATACTTTAGCTTGGAATACGGTAAGCGTAGAACCCAGGGTCTTTGAGATATGGCATTTGGGGCCGCATACCATAAGTCCGACTGTATTGATTCTTTCTGGAGGGACGGTTTAGTGGAACGCCATTATTGCCGGTCTCCTAAAACCAAGTCAAATAGTCTTCCAAAATCTACCTTAGGTGTGATTATATCAGATATTGTCATCATTTGCTCGAAGCACATCTGTTTTGAGATACTTAAATGACCAACCAGATCACCTGGCTTGAACTTGATTCTAGAATGATACATACAAAACTGTGTAAAATACTTGCGGCCATTTTCTATTATAGTATTACAACAGACTCTATAGAGTCTCTCTCTCTGTTGTATTACATTTGAAAAGTAGTACATAGTGTGAGGTTGTCTCTTATGGTTTCCGATAATCGATCGATTTTTTGAACTAACTCAAAGGATATCTACAGCAAATAGAGAAAAACTATCCAAAGAAAATACTACCCAGGTATAGGGTGTGTATAAATTAAGCACAAGAATTCGTAATCAGATTACATTTGAACTAATGAATTAAGAGATCGTATACGACTGCACAAAATGAAAAGCCCCAGCTTCGTTCATACATAGATAATTCGCGAATGGAGTGAAAATTTGGGGATAAATTTCAAACTGCAATCGATTAACAACTGAAACTTTCATAAAGGTGAAACTACACACATTTCAAATATAGAGAAGTATACAAAAAATTACACATCTGTGTTTACGGTGGAAAAAAAACTAGCCATCATCATCAACTCTCAACCTGGTTACCACCACCCCCCACCACCGCCCCAAATCAATTTTTCGCGCTGCTTATTTGTCATACAAAGTGGAGAGGGATAGTAAGGACTGTATTCAACGTCCTGAGAGTCTACATATATACACCACTTAGGTGGAAACGTTTTACCAAAAATACACCAAAAAGTTATTCGACCACTTACTGCGAGTTTTACTTTGTTTATTTTTCCGACTGAATCTTTTTTTTTTTTAGCTATTGGAAATGCGAGAAAAAGCTAATTTTTTGTGATTTTTTATTTTTTTTCCCAGGATAGGAAGGTGAAAACCAGATTGGATTTTTCCAATCAAATGGCAAATTCTCAATTTCATTTTAAATTAAGCTTTGAATTTGTCCTCATAAATATTTTCGGTGAAAGTTTTATCCCCGTCATGGATCCGCCGATGGACGACTTGCTTGCCGATAGAGGGAGTGAAATTTTTTTATTCGTTTCGATATACACAGTAGTTGGTGTTTTTGGTTTTTTTTAGTGTAGTGAAAAATTGTTGATTTTAATGCAATCAGGGTGTACACATATGGGACAAGGGTTGATGATATAAAAAAAAAAGAATAGAAAACGAAAATAACTAACGACAGTTGAAGTCATTAAGTTTGAGGTAAATATTTTTCTTATAGAGTACATAATTATGTACGCCTATGCATTCACGTCGTATGTGTATCTGATTTGTTGACTTAAACAAATCGAAATTTTAGTCAATTATCATATACATAAGTGATGTTTGTAATGTTGTAATGAAAAGGGAAATCATTAAACAATAATTGCATCTCTGATAGAAATAATATCCTCCCCTTTAATTACTTAGATAGGGTTAGATTTTTTATCCAAAAGGACGTATAGTAGAGGATGTATCTAAAATGTAAAAAACAAAATTTGGAGACATCTTTCTCTTTTCATAACAAAATTTTTGGTATTTACATTTTTCCCAAAACATAATAAGCGTTGATTTTTAGAATGTCGGGAATGCATTATTCCAATTTCAATTCCCATCATCTACTTTCCACGATTCACCAAGGTCCCAAGCAAATTTTTATCGGGCCAAATACCTACAGTTTGGTCTAATAAGGGTTGCCGCCGTTTGTCAGCAAGATGACTGGAAAAAAAGTGTAGTAAAACTATTTTTGTGTGCTCAACAATGTGAAGAATACTCTAATATGACTCGACGAATGTTCACAAAAAAAAAAGAAAACTTTTTTAATTAATCATTTTCTTATTATTACGAATCTTATCAAAATGAAGGATATTTTCATCAACGAATCAATCGAAAGATTAGGACTCTGCTCCTCATCCATCTGTTTTGAAAAGCTCCGCATAGGGTCTCAGGGTCACCTAGCTTGAACAGGACGCATCTTTTATCCTTTAAAAAGGTGGTAAGCCGTTCACGTCAGATAATAACAGGCTAAAACGGTTGTTGCTTCTCTTTATCTTTAAAGGCTTACTGTTTTCTCCGAGTCCTCGAAGCTTTTGAAAACCGGAAATAAAAATACCTACTATTCCTTACCAGTAGTGCGCCATCTTTAAATTAAAAATTTTAAGATTAGCCGAACTAACAAGTTTTCAAGGTCTTCTCTGTCATATTGATATTCAAGTTTGAATGTTTCAAATAAGCAGTTATATATTTTATTCTCAATGTCATTATACAGAGGTGGTAGAAGGTATGATCGCGTTCTAGCCCCATCCTGTCGTGAGAATTTTTTTTCGCCCGTTCTAATGCATTTGTACATACATAAATTACAGAGATGGAAATCTCATGTAATTGTGCAGCTAATTACCTCTGATTTGATTCTACTAATATAAATCACGGTGTGCCTTTAGGCTCCGTACTTTCTCCGTTATTAGTTTTTATATTTACTGATGTCCTCTTTTCTCTTGATGATGAAAGTGAGCTTTCAGTAGATATAATTTAAAATTAATTGACTTTTTAAATTCTAAGCTTAAATGGTCTTCGAATTATGTCTCCTATAGGTAGCCAATGATCACTATAAATGTCCGCTTGACTGGTTTTCGAACATTAAATATAATCAATTGGATTTTTCGTGTGACCATATATATTTATAGACTCCGATATATTTTTGCGGCCGAATTCTGTGACATGGAGACTTCGAGAGCTTCGGATTTTTGAGAAAATTAAACTTCACAATTGTCTTATTTCTATATTAATTAACATTTTCTAAATCTTTAGGGAAAACATCACGAGAGTTCTTATTTTTAATTCTCTAGTAAAAAGAAATATTTGAGAGATTTCAGTTGAAGTAAACAATTTAGCGACTTACTTTCCAAATTTTAGAATACAATAAAATTACATAAAAAAATAAAATCAATTATCTTCCAAAATCTCCGAAATACAATTTTCGGGCTCACCGGCTTATTTTCGATTGTCGTCCCTGTTCTTCTTTTTGGTACTCTGATGATTAACTTTGTCAGACAATCAGGGGCGGTTAGCTATAATTGACTAAAGCCCAAATTGAACTCAGAATAATCTATAAGTTCTTAGCTGAAATTGCGGTTGAGCATAAATAATATCAGAGAATGCTTTATTGAGCTCACTTACATGGGTCTTTTTTTTTAAACGTATTTTCGTGCTAAATTTGAGACGTAAAAGCCTTAGAACGATGAAAATCAAATGTGTTAACATCCATCACAAGTCAATGATATTCACCTCGAACAGTTTATATTTACCACGAATGTTCTATTTTCATTTATCCAAATGAAAGGACAAACATGGAAATATATTAGTTACTCTCACAATAGTAATATTTCCTTTAAAAAATACTACGAAAGTACACGTCTGAAGTAATACAAAAACCATAAATGCACTTGTTTTACCTTTTATTATTAAAACATCACAAGTGCATTTATCACTTGCAAATCGAAGATATAAATAAAAAAAACATTTGTTACTTCGAAATTTCCTTAGCGAATGACTGATCTGATAGTGGAGGCACAAAATCGTTTGTCATAATCTCAAAGAGGTGAAGTCACCAAAAGCATTTAATTGTGGTAATCAACGAGTCTTCATTGCATACATTTTACACCTAGGTAATCCTTCTCAGTACGACAATTCACCTTTACAGAGGTATTGTATTTACAGCTGTAACAAATAACCAGCGAAACTTGTAGAATACGTATTGATATATTGATAGACAAGAAAAAAACAGTGAGGTAATCCTGACGTGATTCATCTACGACCAGTAGATAATCTGTTCTGAGCAATATAGCTGCTAAATTGACCCACCCATATCAAGACAAACTTTTGAATATCGCGTAGTCACCGCCAACTACAATAAAAGATCATCTCAGAAATGAGTTCAGAAATATATTTTTCAAGAAATTCTTCAAGAAAGTTTTTATAGGTTAGGTTATTTGGTTAGATTGGTGCCGCCACTAAGATAAAACTTCTTTCTTCAATTAGAGACCATTCTGTCGGGTCGATTATGCGAGCTCAGCTCTCAGCTCTGAGAAAAAGTGGATGTACACCATGTAGCTGACCTCTTTTAATCCCTAGAGCAGGATATTTTCTGAGCACTAAAGAGTTTTACAGATTTGATAGAAATCCTTTCAATTTAAATACTATCTCTTAACACGGTTACCTATATGGCCCAATTACCCGTTACCACTTTCTACTACATAGTTTCCTGGTATCGGTTCGGCACTGTTTTTCTCCTGTTGCATAATTGCCACGAAATACAGCAGATATCCCAATTAATCCATCCGCTTTAATTTTACCACCACATCATCCAACAACTTAAGGGTCATCTGACTGTCAGAATATATGTAAGTATAGATCTTTATAAGTTGGACTCTCTACACCACACATAAATACAAATAGTATTGCTTGGTGAATTGCAACGAGGTAAGAACTAAAGGAGATTCAAATGAGAAAATATCACGTACCCATTTCTAACACATTGACACTGATATTGTTTGTACACAAGCGCCGTAAAATTTTTACACCTGTTCACAATTCTAATCACTTTTATTTTCACATACTTAAAAGTATTTACTGAATTTGCAAACATGAACATAAAAAAGTTAAAAATTAAGAAGAAAAGTTGAGTGATAAAAAGTTTTTGAGTAATATTTGTTTCGTGCCCCTATACGGTTATTTCATAATTTTTCCTGCGTCAATGCGCCAAGCCCAAATCAAACCAAACCTAAGTATGGATCTGACAGCGAAGACCAAAAATGGCGGAATGAAACATACCCTTTTGTTATTACCTCGTTGGTGAATTGTCACCAATTCTGTCTGTGAAAATACTACATTTTCTCCGATAGCTCTTACAAGGACAAAAGTTTAATATCTGTATTTCTCCACATATTTTTCAGCCAAGGGAAAACACTATGATGAAATGTACAGCCCATGACAGAAAGGACTTAGGGCAAGGATTTGCAGATATTAGGAGAGTGACGGCGGTGCTGCTCTATGTCAGTTTGGAATCTTGGCAGATTGTGAGCTGTAAGATGAAAAAACAGAAGATAGTAGACAGTTCCACATTCGCTCAGTATTGTTTGTATTTATTGTTTAGTACCGCAGCTGTGTAAGAAATTCCCTCATGAATCTGATTCAAAAATTTATGCAAATACAACATAAATATACAGAAAAGCCCAGACTCTGTCTGTAATACGGACGATCCCAGGATGGTTTTTGTTTTAATAAAAAATATATTAAAAAAAAAAAAAAATAAATAAAAATAAATAAAAAAAATTAATAAAAAAGTAAAAAATAAAGTAAAAAGAAAATTTACAAACTTAATCGCGTTCTAAGAGCGGGCAATTTTAGCCAGCTCACAATAAGGTAAAAATGCATATTAAATGCATTGCACATGCGCATATATTCCGTATTAAGCTCATCTTCTTAATATAATATGGCGCTTGCAAACAATTGTGATAACACTTTGGCAATAATATATATGTGTGTGTTTAGGTTTCCGCAGTTAAATCAATAAGTTTCATATTACGATTATAATTTCTATACTGATCACCGCATACACTGTGCGTTATCACAAAAGTATTAAGTAATATCAATGATCAGAATAAAAACGCGCTTTAATGATTTTATGCGCGTCCTTCAAGATGAAATTTGTTTTGTTGTCCGACGACGACGATACTGTGTTATCTCTACCTTGACATAGGCCGATTGCTATCCTTATGTACCATACATACATACATATATATTGAAATACATTATATATTTATAGCGTGTTACATTTTAATACTAACTAAATATGGAGAGTTAAATTATTCCTGTGTTTATAAGCGCAGCAATTATTGTGCGGGGAATGAGATTTACTTCTTATATTTTTTTAAATCGTAATTACTTAACTGTGTGTTAGTTTAGTACAAGTGCAAGTTCATAATAAAAGGTCAGCTCGTGTTATGCAGAAGACTTTTGTAGAGATTTCTATTATTATATTATTAATTAATTCCCAGTATTATTGCGCTAATGAATGTGCACTTGTGAGACAGCCGATAAGGGGCCGCTTTAAGTTAGTAGTTCCTTGTTATGATAATCAAAAGTTTTATTGTTTTTAGAATAATAAGATCTATCGAATTACATAAATAGAGTATGGGATGAGGAGATTATATATATGTAGGTATATGACCACAAAAAAAATAAAAAAATATACTTTGATTTAGCTCCGAATTAGTTAGAATAAAAGTTAAAATCTATCCGCCACAAAAGAAATTCATATTTATTTCAATGTTATTTGAGAGACCAAATGTCTAATATTAGAATCGTGTAACTCTTGTTCTTTTCCCTTGAAGAATAGGAATCATCTACATTACTACAAATTGCATCAAAACTGTCTCTTCTCCATATGATACAAATATTTATATTACACTTCCAAGCTGACCTCCACATAAGCCTTCGCTTGACCGTGGAAATCTGTAGCGGTCTTTAGTTTATAAGTTCATTGTTTGTGAGAAAACTTCAATTTATTATATTTTTAATACTAATTATTTACATTATTCTTAACCTACTCTGGAAAAGATTCTGAATAATAATTTCTGTTTTCAGATAGAAAAAGTTTTAGTTTTAATTTATAATTACTAACTGTACGCTCATTTTTAAATCCAAGAGGCAATTTATTAAACATTTTAGGACCTAAGATGCTAGCATGTCTTTGAGTAGAAGTTTTATGACATTTTAGTTCATATAATGGGTTTGATAACTGATTTCGAGTAGTATATAGCATGTACGATGAAGTGGAAACTTTCTTAGGTTCTTGTAAACGATTTAAAAGCCACAAAAAATGTAATTGTCTTACATTCATCTGCACACTGAAGTCCAAGAACACCTGAGTAGTAAAGTAATATTTTGATTTTTTCAGGCAAATCTTAACTATTTTATTTTGTAGATTTTACAACGGATTAATAATATTAGTGTAAGCTACACCCCAGCCAATTATGCCATACTGAATAATAGATTGGACAATTGCAATGTAAATCATTCTCATAGTTGGCAACCGGATCATATTCCTTATCATAAGAATTTTATAAACTACCTGCTGCAGATATGCGTGATGTGCTTGTCACCCTTCAGTTTGTTATCAAAAATTACTCCTAAGTATTTAATCTGTGCGACTTGAGATAGCTGGTGCATCTTGTTCATACTGTCATCGTAGATTGTTATGCTATTAGGAGTATCATCACCAAACTGCATATATTTAGTTTTTTCAATATTTAAAGAGAGTTTTAGACAATTCAACCATTTTTAAATCTTACGGAGACCTTCATCAGCTTGATGTGCTGCCAGTACTGCAGATGAGGCCTTGAACAAGATGACAGTATCATCAGCAAAGGTAACTAACTACGTGACCTAATATGTCCACACCCAATTTACATTTACGTTAACGTATATTTAAAACAAAATAGGTCCTAGTACTGAGCCTTGAGGAACACCAGATATAATGGACATTGGTTCACTAAGTACGCCTCCTATACTAACTATTCGACTTCTACCCATTATGAATGATTTAAGTAAATTGAGAGAAGTACCCCTAATTCCAATCCGATTAAGTTTATTCAGTAGTATTTAATGATTCACCGTGTCAAATGCCTTCCTTATATCTAAAAAGACAACAACTAGCTTTTCATTTTTATCTAAGGCAGAATTTATAAAAGTCGTTACATCATAGAGGGCATCACTAGTACTGCAATCGTTCTTGAAGACGTACTGATTAGTCGATATTACGACCCTATTTTCAAGGTATTCCATGAGTCTAACCTTAATACATTTTTCGAAGATTTTCGAAAAATTTGAAAGCAGGGAAATAGGCCTATAGTTGGTTGACACTGTTTTGGAATCTCCTTTATGTATTGGTACAACCATAGCACATTTCAGCTTTTCAGGATATGTACTTTCTGCGAATGCTATAGGTTGAAAATATATGAAAGAGGCTCACATATATAAGTTCCAATACTCTTTAATGTTCTTGCCGAGTAGCCATCCAGACCTGAGGATTTTTTATCATCGAGCATTTTCAAGTTCATTTCAATTTCCTCTACAGATATTGGTGCAAAATTAAAAATATTATTTCCTTCTAGGTGATCATCAATGCTAGGATTTACGAAATCATAAGGTAGTATATGTGATCCAGACATGAACTAGTGGCATTAAAAAACCTGCGTTAGTTAAAGCATCTAAGTGTTCGTGGGAAATTGGTGTCATCCCTCCTTCCATAATATTAATATTAATGTCTAAAATAACTATATGGCTCTCTAGTCCCCGTTTTTCTTGAAGATGTAAGTCTAAACAATTTATAAAGGGTGAAGGATCTGTATTGGGTGATCTGTATACTGCAGTCACACATATTGAGTGCCCATTAGACAAGGATAATTGTACTTCTAACGAATTGCACTCAGCGATGTCACAGGTAAAAGAGAAATGGCTATGATCTTCTTTAACATAAATTACCAATCCGTCACATTTACTAATTTTATTTGGTTTGTTTTACATTGCAAATCCTGGTATACTTAAGCAGTCGCATTCATTTAGCCAAGTTTCAGTAAGTACAATTATATCAAAATTATATCAAAATTCATCGTAATGAAACTGAATCTTTTTTCATGCAGTTGTTGTTTTTGCATATTTTTGGTTTTTCTCGCGAGAGCTTAAGGTGCATGTTTGAGGCGACGTGTCCGTACCCGGTCATACATTTCCGAAGGCTTGACCAATCATTTTGTAAATTTATTTCGAAATTCGGGTCTATTAACACTTTACTGAACTTAGGAAGGTCTAGCTAGGTAAAAGCTTTGACTTAAGTGTAAATAGAAAAAACAACAGAATTAATTATCGTGAAATCAACCAGCAGCAATTCAGCCATACTGCAGAAAATTTTTGAAAAGACAACAAATAATTAGGTTGAAGTATATTAAACAACATTAAATAAGGAAACAACTTTATAACTGACGATCCGATATTTTATTTAATGACTCCTCAAATAAACTTCTCTTCAGATTCCATGTTTTCTTAGTCCTCTCATAAACAGGCTGGCGATCTGCTGCAGAAACAGCAAATTCCTCTATGAGTTCCAACAACGTTTCTAAGACTACCACAACGACATAGGATCAACTTTATCCCGACCATTAGAAGCAAGCCCTGCAGACAACACTAGCGTTGTTATTGCTGTTGCAGCAATAATCAAGACGACATAGGATCGGCTTGCTCAGGCTGTCATAAGAACATTCTGGGCCGGAAAATTCACTTGCTCAACAGATGGAGCTTGCGTTAGCTCTCAGTTTCCCACAAAAAGACTCGGGGCCACCGCACTACTTTTTAGCTCTAGAATTTGAACAACCATAATCTGGCTGCTAATTGACCGGTAGTCACCCTGCAAGCAAAGGCTACCGAAAACACAAACACCAGCGTCAATAATTTACTGATATCACTGATCTTATGAAATTGTAATAACGAGTAGTGTATACATATATCGGGTAATTTTCCAGGTAGTGTTAACAGGAAAATTAACCTGAATGTGATGACGAAGGGTGTCCCTAAATTGATATAAATAAACACATGGGAAAATTGCAGAGGAGAACTTCACAGCTTCAGTATGGAGTTTTCAGAAAATATTTACTTTTTGAGGCCAGCCATTCCCTTTAATTCGTACACGAATTTGTCTATATATTTCTTTAATATTTTCGACACTCTCGTAGACCCATCATCACAGCGAGCTGAAATTTGGCACACAGGTTCATGTCGCGTGACAATTGAACCTATCAAAATTTGAACAGGAAATTTCCATGGAAAACCCGGAAAATCAGGAAAAATCATTTGAAAATTTGGTACAAATTTGATTAGTGATAAATCCGTTTCAGGAAAAATGCAGAGTTTTCCGATTTTCCGAAAAATTTTCCGGAATTTTCCGGTAAAAAAGTTTTCGAAATTATGCAGGATCAAGTTCCCTATCAACTGGCATCATTACTTTCTCTCCGACAATGGTGAAAACCTGCAGAAAAAATAGAGGAAAATTCATGTAAAACGCTTTACCGGAGGTTTTCCGACCAAGGAAGCGTTTGAGCGTTTTGCAACCTAAGACAAAGTTGTAGAGCGAAATGAGTTGCATAAAGCTGATTTTGTGGAAAACTCCATGGAAAACCCGGAAAAGCGGGAAAATCATCGGAAAAATTTACATCGATATGATTAGTGATAAATCTGTTTCAGGAAAAAGGCAGAAAATAAAATAAGTAAAAAACGAGTTTTCAAACAAAACTGAGGCCAAGCCGCATGAAAAAGTAGAAAATAAACTTTTCTTCACACACAGAGGTGGACTCAGATTTTATTCGCTGGCAATCACCGATATATTTCAGTATGATCAATCAGAGAGGTAATAAGTGATTTGATTCATGAAGAGAAAGAATATTCAAGAGAAATGTCCCAATCAAAAAATCTGCGTCCACCTCTGTGTGTGAAGAAAAGTTTATTTTCTACTTTTTCATGCGGCTTGGCCTCAGTTTTGTTTGAAAACTCGTTTTTTACTTATTTTATTTCACTTTAATCTGAAATCGGTATTAGATGAATTTTTCGGAACAGGTATGACCTTTGAGAACTTGCACTGTTTTGGAAACTGAGATGATGTAAAATACGTACTACAAATGTGTGCAAGAGGAGATAGAATATAAGTCAGGAGCATTTTAACAAATTTCGGGCTTAGACCATCACATCTCGTGCTGTCTAGATTTGATTTCATAAAAAGCCATGAGAACGTCATTAGCTGTTACTCGGGTAAAATTAAATGGTGAAAAGTTGCGAGAAATTCTAGGATTACGCAATTCAGGGCTGTTTTGGGAACTCGAAGTTATTGCAGGTACCATAAGAAATTTCTTGTTGATTTCTTCCGGGTCAATGTCGATATTATTTTTGGTTGAACAAACTATGCCGGCAGAACGTAAGTTTTTCCATAATTTTTTTGTAATAGTTCAGTTTTGAGCAGTGAAGCAAAATACCTCTTTTTGGCCATTTTGATTTCAAATGGTTGCTCTATTACGAAGAAAACGATAGTCATCCCAGAGTTTGGTAGCCCGATATCGTTTCCACATGTTAAATGCTCTATTCCCCCGACAAATGAGGCTCATATTTCTAGGAGAAAACCATGGGCAGATAGGGTTATATATAGAGTTTTAGTTACCAATGGAATATACTTTCCGTGAATATCAATAAATGAATTCAGATAGGAAGTCAGTTTGATCCTCAGCGTTACACATAGTGTGAACATTATTCCAATTATTCCATTATTCTAAGTTCGATAAATCAGCGTTCGGCGGCTTATAAACACAACCGATCCGGCATTTATTCAATCCTTGTCCAACTCACAAAAGAGATATTCAGCCTCAAAATTAATATCTCCACTAGATATCAGCCGTCTGCAAGATATACTAGAGTTCATGTATATAGACACGCCACATACCTCGACGAATAGACTTATCCTTCCGAAAAATTTTAAAACCAGATATAACGACAAGCTGATCACTAAGATTAGGCTTTAGCCACGTCTCTCCCACAAGAACTACATCCGCACCTCCATCACGAAATACCTCACGTACCAACCTCATAAATGTTAGGAAGCAAGCTTCTTGCATTCATATGATAAACCTTCAAACCTGCGGTTTGTTAGTTAAAGATGTTGGTCAAAATTCTACAAACGCCAGTTCCCTCCAAGCCACTACTATAAAACATAAAATACCATCGAAAAGTATTCTAAGTCAGGCACATAGGCACATTTTCTTTTTTTATTTACTTTTTATATTTTTCAAAAAAATTAATTTTCAAAACTCGCCCCTTTTCCGAGAGTATTTTTCAAAACTCATCTTTTTCAAATTTGAATAATAATTTTAGTTATTTTTTCCTTTCTTTCCTTCCTATTAAAATTTTCATAGATATTATTTTTCATATTAAAGTGAGAAAAGGCAGACACTCGTCCTATATTCAAGGATTAAAACTTGTTGTTTTTACGTGGTTGTGTATAAACCCATTTGAATGGAAAGTGATTACAAAAGGTAACTAAATTCCTAGAAAGGATGAAATGTACGCCTGAGTTAAATATAAATTAATTACATTGCTGGCAATTATGAGGTAGAAATTCTGAATATTGTGTTTTCTTATAAGTTTTCCTTCCTAAAGGATTAAAATGTATCGTGGGAGGTACTCATAGCAGTTGATTATGTATTATTAATTCGCAGTAGGACTTGAGCACAGGTTGAGACGTATTAAATATTATTTTAGTTTTTGATTAAATAAATGTGCTGTATCAACTGGATTTAATTAGTCTTCTAGGTTTAGCTGAAAACAGTTTTTATCGTTTTCCGCAAAATCCATTCACAATATGGAAAACAATGAAATTTTGATTATAATCGTTTCTCATTATCATAATCAGGTTTTTATGTCTTTGAAGGTTGGACGAATTTCTAAATTATTAAAAATATTAAAAAGCGTTTTTCAAATTGAATGCAGGATAATGGATGGAAATTTTTGAAATAACACAGAAAGGACAAGCAAATATATGTATACATATAAAACCATGTATATAAATATCTCTCTAATATCTTTATATGTTCAATTGAGATAAATATGCTTATGCTAATGTAAGCGTAAAATCTTAATATATTAATTCGACCACAAAGCTCTGTTTATCCTAGCATTAATATCCCTGAGGCTCTTCAATTAATGACTTAATGCCAAATTAATATTTGAGCTTAATGCATGAAAGTACATATGAATCTATAATTGAAATTTACCCTCGTCTTTGTGAATATATATATGTATGTATGTATGTATGTACATTTGACACACACACACACTCATACATAAGTATACAGAACGAAGTGAACTGATGAGAATATTATATTTAATGAATTTAGATATTTAGATATAGGCTCTGTATTTGAATAAATATCCATGCGGCGGATTCTGGCATTCAGGGCAGATTAATAGCTCCGTATAGATTTGTATAACTTTGTATGAACTACCACATACCTATATACAGAATATAATTGGTAATAATAAATGGAATTGTGAAATGAAAATAATATCTATAAATGGTTGAACCATAAAGTTCCGACGTAGAACTAATCATTGAATATTATATATGTGTGTGTGTGAGAATAAATAACCCATTGAAATAAATTGAGGTTGGTTTTAATCTTGAACGCTTCGGTAATCAAATATATTTTTTTCCGATTCTTATAGGGTAGGTATCTATGTATGTCTACATACATATATGCGCATGAGAGTTCGCCTTTTTTGAAATAAAAGCAGAATGGGAATACATCTTTGTCTTGTAAAATTTGGGAGTATAAATGTAAATCCATCGTTACCCAATAGATGGCACCAGTAGTAAATGCTGTTCGAAAATGGAGGATAAGAAATGGCACACGGTAAGGTTTGACATCTGTCAATAACTCCTCATCATTAGATTTGTGAACTTTTATCTGCATCATATCCTTTTTTGTGCGCGAATATGTCATAGTTTCAGCCAAATAAATGTCTTGCGGGAAGTCTTACTTTTTGCCTTCGATGCAAAAAACCTGCGACTGAATGATTGCAGAAACTTATAGTGAGGCTGCTATTAGTGAAAGAACGAATCACGAATTGTTTTAAAGGTACAAAATGGGTGATAACGTCGTGGAAGACAAGGAGCGTCTCGGACCAGTGAAAAAGTTTGAAAACGCAGAATTGAAGGCATTACTAGACGAAGATTCATATCAAACGCAACAAGAACTTGCAGATTGATTGAGCGAGACTCAACTATCCATTTCACATCGTTTGAAAACCTTGGGAATTATGCAAAATTAAGGTAGTTGGTTGCTATACGAATTGAAGTCAAGAAACATCCAACGACGTATTTTCACATGCGAACAGTTGCTCTAACGGCAAAAAAGGAAGGATTGTTTTTTGTATCGCATTATCACTGGCGATAAGAAGTGGCTTCATGGCTCGAAAATCATATGCTGTATATTTGGTGAGACCAGTTCGGCGTGGTGTATTATAAGCTGCTGCAATCGGGTGAAAAATCACATGAGCTCGCTACCGAATACAACAAATGCCGTTGAGCCGAGCATTGGACGGCCGGAATATATGGGCAAATACACTACAAGGATCGGCCACATATTTCTCAGGTTGTCACAACCTACATGGAAACACTGATATGGGTTATCTCACCCCACCCGCCATATTATCTAGACATCGTCCCTTCCCACTAAGACCTATTCCGATCGATGACGCATGGCCTAGCTGAGAAGCACTTCCGTTTTTACGAAGAAGACAAAAATTGAATCGATACGTGGATCGATTAAAAAAAAACGGGGAGTTTTTCGACACGGAACCCGTATGCTCAAAAAAAAAAAATGGGAAAAATGTGTGACTAGCGATGGACAATAGTTTAAAGAAAATAACTCTAATAATATCGTTTTTGGGGCTCTTTCAACTTCAATTGCTGGCAAAAAGTTTGTCTTGTGAATCTCGTGTCTGTCTAGGAATATTTCAATAAGGTAATTTGGATCTTGTCTTAAGGACTTTCTAACTTAGCTTTCAAGCAACCTCTCATGTGAAGTAAGTTAGGTGTTCTTTGGGTAGTCTCATCCTGGTCTAAGTTTTTTTTTAATGCATCAACATGCGCTAATACCTCGGATATGCAGGAAAGTCTTGAACTAATAATTTCTGTTATTTCCTCAAATAGCTTCAACAGCTATATGCACAGCTTCATTAAGTAGACTACTGTTGAGTCTTTGAATTAGTAAGTGTGTCGTGAACCAGCCACATAAAGAGAGGTAGTTTGTTTCATATAGATGGTAGAATTCGACCTTGAGCTGACATCTGGCACTTATCGCTGCTCTATTAAACTTAGCTCGTTTTAAATAGCCAGCAGTTGTTCTTGTGCTAAGCCCAAATGATTGAAGTGAGCTGCAAGACGTCTATCAGTGGCAATTATTTCTAAAAATTCTGGCTAGACTTTCAATGACACATTCAGAAGTGAATGGATGAAATATCTTTTTTTTTGGGCTAAATTAGAGAATTTAAGCTAATTTTGGTTGGCAACTATGGTCACGAGATTTAATAAAGCAATGAGTCGAATATGTCGAATCTTGCCGGATATACGGTATGCGACCAAATAATTATCCGTTTCATCTCTAGTTTACATACATATATTAGGTACAATCCTAGATTTTTTTATTTGAAATTCACCGCAAAGTTAGTAATTCAGGCGAACGATGGCCTGCCTTTCCTCCTCGAAGCTAAACCTGTATCGCCAGTCCATCAGCAACAAATCTGAACCCATAGGATATAACTCCTGACTTCAAGTCTTTGGTGCGTTTGTGGAGCACCAGACAAGTGGACCCTAGACAATATATATTGGGAATAGATCTAGTAGGTAGTTCCCCATTTCGACCTTACATTTTTGGAGCATTAAGCAAAGAGACACTGGGCATTATCTATTGGGAATAAATCTATTAGTTACCGTTTCGTAAGCTCACACTTCAGAGCAACACTCAAGTGGATCGTACACCTTATTCAAAGGGATAGGTCTAATAACTCTCAGACACAATTGATTGACGCGAAAAGCAGTCTCTTTAGCCTCTTATAACTTGGTTGCAGTTATCATTAAACGTGCCAGAGTTGTGTGTGCTGTTGTTTGTAGAATCCTTTGCAGGAATACGGAATATGTATATTCACGCATACCATGACTTAGTATGTTACTAAGATCCAGAGTGCATTCCTTGATTTTGATTACCAGAGCAGTTCTTTTAAAACCGTCAGATTCCGAAAGATTTCGTACAAAATTTTTAATAGTTCTGATAGTTAAAAAAATTTTGTTTTTCTTAAAAATTCCGATAAATTCATAAATTTCTATCTATTTTGCGGGTGAGGAGGGGGCGGGGTGGAAATGCTGCCGAAGGATTTTGAAATAAAATCAATTGAAAATTTCTATTTTCGATATCATTTCACATATTAGTTATACATAGATAATAGTAAAATATCCTAGTCAAAATAAACACACAAAATGTATTGTACTATATCTATGCAAAAACATTTTATACTTAGCAGAGCAGGTTTATAAATACATTCGCGCATACATCAATCAAAAATAGAAATAATCCTCGATGGTGAATGGAAATGAACGACCTTTACAACAAATCTCTAGCGTGTTCCGTATTAAATCAGCATAGTGCAGAGAATTCGTTTTCTTTTGTTCTACAAAATAGGCGCACTGAAAGGCTCCTTTGTGTCCAAAAGACCCTTTCATCTCGTCGACGAATAAATTATACGTTTCGGTAGTCACAATAAATTTTATATTGTTTGTTGTTGTATTTGTGAGAGTGTCTCTCTGAAGATGTTTTATTCGTATATATATTCGAATATTCTTAGATTGCACAATGATTGTAAATGATTGTATGGATGGATAGATGTATATATATGTATATAACATCATACATGTATGTATGTATGTCAGGGGTATTATCCCAGATTCATTTGATTTTAAGGACAAGAGAGACCTTTTCTTCTTCTATACTATACTATACCATACCCCCCTGATGTATTATATTTACGATGACATTCATCGTATGTTTTTAGGAATGATTCTTTCCTCATCCTTATACTTACTTTGGGGTCTTCCTTGAATCCTTGTTGTTTATCACAAGTCTCGTCCTTTTACTATTTAATTTAACATTATGAGCGCATATAAGACTTGAATAGATGCCACGAACAATACGTCATTAAGAGTTTTGAAGAATGAAATATGAGCTAGAGGCACTTGTCCAAGGGATTATGAATGGAAACAGAGAGAAAAAGATGGGAGAGATTGTAACTATGTATAGCCATACGTACATACGTACATACATACATATCAGACATATTCGGGATTATAACTATCAAACTAACGTTTTTTTTTTTTTGTACAAAAGGGTGTTACTATTATACTTAATTACTATGCGCGCGATTCTTGTGACGGATGCAGTTAAAGGACGACAAGTAGAAAGGACGACGATAGTAAATAGTATATATGTATATGTAATTATGTAACAGATTGAGAAAATTTCTCTGTATACGTACATATTACCGCAAAGTTTTAATAAGTATACTCTACCCGCCCCCTCCCCCTCCCCCACCACATATCCTTACTTGAATTTGTAAAATTTAAAAACTCAATGAACGCTTGCAGGTTCATATGTCGATGATAAATTACACTTTATGATCCCCTTGATAATCACTCCTCCTCCTCCTAGTACTTAATATAAAGTCAGTCGAAGGGAGCTTAGTTAATCCTATGTTGCTGGGCCGTATATAGACCCCAAACCCCCACCCCTAGATCAACCCTATTATCGTACATAATACTTGTGATAATAGCATCAATTAATTTGTAATCTTACCAGCTATTGAATTTACAAAGAGAAGCGCCCGCTTCAGCGTTGTTGAATAGTCCTTCATATTACTTTTTTCCCTATTGATGGTGGCGCGTTTGGTGAGTGACGATGACACAATCGAATTGAATCCAATGAATAAACTTAGTTCAACCAACCAGAAACTTTCAGTCACAGTCAGTACGAATCAAATCAATACTTTTGCTGCAATTGGAGCGATACTGGATGACTGGTAGATGATATTGGTGGTGTAAAATTGTAGAAAAAAGAAAAAAAAACATTGGTAAAAAGCATCACATGTAACAGAAACAGATGCGATGGAAAAATAAAAAAAAAAAATAATGAAAAAATTATACTTCGCTGTCTCAGTATGTCCTCATGAAATCCCTTTGTCCTTCCTTCCTTTTTCTATAGGCTATGGTTCCCCATAATTTATTCATTTGTGCATTCGAAAGGTGTAAAGTTGTAAATAAAATTCACGCGCTTCTATTCACTTATAACACACTATGGTTAGGTAAGTAGGTAGGTGGGCAGGTACTACACAAAGTATTTCAACAGACAGATTTTTTCGCATTGTTCATCGGTGTTGTTGCCATCATCATCAACTTCGTTATCAACATGCGGAAATCATTTTCAATGAGCAATGAGTGCTTTTGCTTACACAATATCTTGAATCCTTTTGTATTTTTACAAGAGGAGGGGGGCGTCATAATTAATAACACTCTAATTAGGTAGATATTAAAGGAAATCCTTAATTTTTATCTGAAACAATTAACCTAGGCACCTAATCTTATGAGTGATGGATAATTAGCAGAGTGAGAAAGCAGAGCAGAATAATTAAAGTTTTTAATTAACTCTCATTTATTCTTTTACACATACACACGAAAAACGGTTTCGGATTTTTTTGTAAATTTAGGATTTATATAGTTTGTTAGGCTTTCAAAAGGATATTTTTTATGATGCCTGATTTGATAGGTTATTATTGTAAAAACTAATTCATTTTGCTCGTTTTGTGAATCTTTTTTTTCAAGTTTTTAAATTTTTTTTAAATTTTTGTCTTAAATAATATTTTTATTTATTTTTTATTTGATTTTATTTTTTTACTTTTTTTCAAAAGTTTTTTATTTTTTAAATATATTTTTTATTACAAAAAAACTAAAAGCATGGTTGGATTTGTCCGCGTTACAGACAGAGTATGGGTTTTTCTATATAATTATTATTATCCTTCTTTTTTATTCGTACCATAGTTAGGACAACTTTGGCAAACATATGTAGGGAATTTGAACATATGCAGTTGCAGCAAATAATTGTTAAAGAAAAAAACTAAATGATGGCAAATTGTTCCACATCTACTATTCTATCATTAGAAATGAAATGTCACAGTGTAGGCAATTATAATTTCCAATTGGTGGGTGGGGGTGGACATGACTCGGGTTAAAGTAAGATTGTATGGTACACAAAAGAGAAACTCTACAAACAACCAGACTAAAGATTTCGTCAGAATTAGAGCGATAGAAATAGTGAATACCACAAATTGAAAGAAATTTAATGTTATGTTGGTGTTCCAAAAACTAGAAAAAAAAACTAAATTTTTTATTCTGATGTTAATCGGCGCCGATTCAGCTACTCAGAAATTTGTAGAAAAAATTAAATAAAAAGAAAATTATAATTATTAGGTGCAACCTCACCGGGATTTCGAATAAAAAATTAATCTCAAGTGGACTTGAAACCGATGAGCCTATGTGTGTTAACTCATCCCAATAAGTCTCTTTACAGGTTTGTCATTATTTAGGCTTATCAATGTAGGATCGACTTAGGCATAGTCCACTAACTGCTGGTCTACAAGCAATACCAACATTGCAGATCTTCCGTATGCAGTCGTCAAAATGACATAGCTTCGACTCAATCCAGCTTACAAACTGCTGGTCTACGAGCAACACCAGCATTGCAGGTCCACCGTACGCAATCATCACGATGATATAGGGTCGGCTTGATTCCAGTACATGCCCAGCCTATCATAGGGATAATCTGGCATGGAGAAGCAGACTTGTCCAACCGATTAAACTGCCGTCAGCCTTCAGTCTATATCAAACAGACCTTGGGGCCGCTAATATAATTTGAGGCCCAGAAAATAATTCACGCCTTGATCTGGGGTGTTTTTTCGACCGCCGCATCAATCAGTAGTGCTCCAGCATTCAGAACACTTGACTATCACGCCTCAGAAAATCCGTCAAAACCATCAATTGCCTGGGTTAAGCAGACTCTCAAGGTACACTCCAAGTGTTGGGGGGCGTCGTAGCCCAGCCTTCAAGACAGCAGTTAACCACACCAAACAGGCACTGCTGCAAGCGTCGTTGCCAACCTTCAAGACAGCAGTTTTCCACACCAAACACAGGCATTGCTGCTAGCGTCGTTGCCAGCCTTCAAGGTAGTAGTGGTCTGTGGCGACACGGCCACATCATTTGTCACGGACATGCGTCCACTTGATGTGTGCCGCTATTTTGATCTTAGTAGGTAGGCGAATTCCGTGGAAGTAATATAATTTTTGCGGCGAAGGTTTATTTTAATTAAATTTTGATAGTAGACGTTTTTAGTTGATAACTCGAAAACTGTTAGCTCGTAAGTTAGTCTAATTTAGAACGGCAAGTCGAACGGACCAGCTCTTTTGACTAGCACCAGATTACACCTTTGTAAATTTTATTAAGCTACCAAATAAAGGATCCTTTAAAAATCACCAGCGGTTGCTTTTCATTCCGCCAAAGCCGCAGTAATTTTATTACCTCCACAGCTTTTGGGAGAGAAACTACCAGAAAACCAACCCGGTCGCCAAGGACTGGTCGGGCCGACGTCTCATCTCAAGGTCATCTCATCTTCTAGTACTGTCTGAAAAGGCGTCCCTTATCAAGGAGTGACCTACATCAGACCACAATGGAATCCCGACAGGACTGGCGCACCGCTGCCGGCCGACTTTCGCTCTCTCTATCTATCCCCAGGATCGAGGTACCTTCGGCGGACAGCCCGGGTAGAGAACAGATACCCAGGCCTGCTCGGTCAACTAGAAGAGTTCCTTCAATGAACGAGCTGCCGTCAAGAGACGAATCCTGTAAGGCTGTTCTCATTGCACTGCGTTACCCAGTTATTAAAAACTGATGGACCAAGATAAACGCAAATAGACTTGAAGACATATTATCATCAACGTCCACAGGTCTATCACAGACATTCGTTCAAGACCCAATTTGCGGAAGACACACCATTGTGGTCGTAACTCCCATGATAAGAATTGGCATCCCGCCAAAAGCCCATTTTTCGATTAGCATATTTATAAAATTGCGATTATATGGATTTTCTCATATTACAGCATGGAACTCATCAGTCAGTAACAAAGGGCACCCTACCTAAGTGATCGGTTGTAGGGATTTTCGTGAAATACTGTTTAGAATTTTTTCTTCTAGATGAGTTCTAGTTACTCAAAGGATGGAATTAAAATAAGATCATACACCTTGAGAGATTTTCACCAGAACTTTACTCCGTATTCTCTCTGCAAATTGCTAACAACGAAAAGAGTAATAATTCAGAAATTTTCTCTCTTCTCTTGACATCCCTTGCTATCCTCTTCAGTGAGTTACAGTAATTATATTTTTCGCTAACAAGAAGATACAATTGAACAAGCAAAAGAAAAACTTTCTTTTAATACGTCTCAGCACATTTAAAATGAATAAAATACAAAGGGATTAACTATGTATATAGCAAGCCTTATTATCGCCATAGTATTAGGATTGCACATGTATCCTATCATCCTCATCATATACATACAGATCATGTAAAAAGGACGAGAAAAGAAAACCTCTGGAACTATGCGGAGGAATTTTGCTGTCATTACAAGTAAAAGTAGGCATTCTACTGGATGTGGATAGCACAAACCCCAGGTCCACGGGTTTCGGTGAAGGAATAGTGAAACGGAAGTGGAATCATAATTATTGTGGTTATGTTAAGATAAGGGTGGTGGCATTATATTTATACACACATATATTACACAGGTTGATGTAAAAATACTCCACAATAATGGTATAATTCACAGTGCGCTACTGTTGATGACGCTTGGCTCCTATGCCCTGCTTGCTTGGTGTGCTTCATGCATGCACTCATGTGAAAGGTGAATAAGTGAACATCTTTCGTTACTTATGAGGTTGATGATGTAATTAAGAACTTAACCGAAGTTGAAAAGTATTTTTTTTTTATTTTAATTTATTTATTTATCATCTTGTTCTTGTTTTCTCATCTTCCATACGAACAAATGTGTGTGCATATAACCTGGGCGTAGTAAATCTTTTGTTGGCCTAGAAAAGCCTTTCAATATTGTAATGATATAAAAATATTGAAGCGATTATGCGAATATAAAGAAATTTCCTTGTGTATACTTGATAGTGTGTCACTATTATATGTAGAAGCTATGAGCATTAATTCAGTAGTCCTGAATACAAACTATCCATCCATCCACACCAATAATTCAGTCGTTCTCTAAGGACCACAGGAGACTAGCACTCGGTTGTATTATTTTGTTTTTTTATTTTGTACTAAACTTATTAGTTCGAAATATGAACATGTAATATTGTAAAGCTAATTTAAGTAGCTCTTACGGAAGCAATTGTTGCTCAATAGTTAGTTAATAATAATAATAACTTTATTTCACAGTTTATTTCAGTTATTAAATGCGTTCAATCTATTTCGTCTGTTGAGTTGGCAATACACTAGTGTTATTATTTCCATTCCAAATTAAATTAGGAAGTAAATGGATAAAAGATTAAGTCAACCTAAATATTCCTGCCTACTTAAGAAAGCAAAAGATAATGCAAAAAAAGAGCAATCGAATAAACTATTAAATATAGAATATTTCAAATTTATATTTTTATAGCTTTGGAGCAGTAAAAGGTGACACAATTAACAGTTTAACTCATCAGATTCTATCGGGGTTTAATTTGGACACCTAGCTCGAAGCTTTAATTCCATGGCAGTCTTAATGCACGGATTAAAATCAATGCGACAATTAGTGAGAGAGAGTATATCCTGTCCCAATGTATACCAGTTTATGACAGTGCATGCTTGACATTGAACTTACTGGTCGACACGAGACCCATGTAAAATCTCTGCCGATCTGTGGGTCACGTAACCCGCCCCCCCCCCCCCGCTGAAAGCCAGATATCCAAGCATACATTAATAAGCGATCATTCTTCAAATTCTCGGACGTATTATGCAATTGATTTAAAAGGACATACGCTTCTGTTCAAAGAATAATGTCCGTCAGACTCAGACGTTCTCTGTCTGCCCGCATATGGGCTAACACAACCACCACCAAGTGGCCTACTCCATGTTGAGGTGAATAGTACTATCCAGGGCTCCTCAACCTGTGGTACAAAGTTAGCTATGTCGGCTAAACAAATTGGTATGGCTTCGTAGTCCATGACATAAGGTTATGGGACCTCCCAGTCGATCTTCGTGCAGATCCTTAAACAAGACTGGTTACTCGGGCTAAATCATATTGACCCAAAGTGATGGGAGTGAGCCATGTGAAGACTATGATCCACCCTTCCAGTTAGGAGAGGCTTGAGACTACAGCCAGTTATCTTATAGCATACCAAAATACTAATTCCAAGACAAGACTACTAGCAAAAAACGTCTAACAGAAAGAATACGTATCTGGTATATTGAAAAGTTTTATATGGCGGGTCGTTTCATTACGACCCGCTCTCACAATTTGTATGAAAACTCTCTGATTGTTAACGATCCGCCATTCACTGGTGGTGATATTACGACCCGCTTTTTACGAAAACTCTGCTTTGAATGACGGCCCGTCGCCAGTCACCAGTGGTGAGCGGTGGCTTGCGGGTCGTCATCGTCAAAGCACCAGCACCATAGCCAGAGGCCAGAGTCTGCCCCCCGCATCATGCCCATGCATTGCATTGTGTGTTCTCTTTGCTTCTGTTACACCTCTTCTATAAGAAACCGGTTTCATTAATGGGATAGGAATTGGTGGGCGACAAGCAGTCTAGTCATAATCACTGTCAGTTGCATTGATTGGTGTGCTTGGGCTAAACATTTTCAGTAGGTAGACGTCCGCAGACTGCCTGTATATATATATGTTTTGCTTTGTCTGGTTGAGACACGCAGAATAAAGTTGGCTCGTTTAAGTGTCAGGGCTAGGTGGAGAAGTTCAAGCTCATCCGTGTCCAAATCTTCGTTAACAAAGACTCTTGCATCAGAGCTGCCGGGCGTAATGGAGTTAAGTGTAATTGGCTGCGAACGAATTTGCTTGATGTAAGCCTCAAAAAACGCGGCACAGTCTTCTTCCTTGAAGAAACGAATAAATCGTTTAGGTTTCCTGAGTTGGGGTTGCAAGGAGGATGGGGGGCGTCTGAAGGGTTTCGCCTTCTCAATGGTTTGGTGGAAGCTCTGGTGAAGACGCATACTGGTGCATAAAGCTAGCAGCAGATTCTCACAAGTGCTAAAACTAGCTTGAGGAATATTACTGAGAATTAATGTGCGCCTCTTAGTACTAATCCGAGAGTAAGATTTGAGTATTTCAACGTCTTTACTAGTCCTCAAGATTAAGCGTGTGATTTGATGTGATCAAGATCTTTTCTAAGCTTCAGGATTTCAGAGTGGAGTGAAAGGATACCACTGGACAGCGAGTCAATCTTTGTATTTCGTTCGACAAGTGATGTCTGTCAGAAAAAAACCAGTTTTGCTATTCTTTCCTGGGACAACCGGGGCCACAGAGTCACAGTTTAGGTGAGATTTAGTCGTGGGTATTAAGGCAGACCGTGCAAATCCAGTTGACACTCATGTTTTGACACAGACCGAGAGAAACATGCTCGAACAAGTATCACAGGTTATCCAGGCGCGACAATTTTCTCCTTAATCGCCTTAATCGGCTCGACCTCAGCGCATACACCACAACAAAAATCACTAAGGTCGGGGGCAGCCTTGGCTTTAGCCTTAAGTAAATTTTTTCGTTTTAAAACAACTTTGATGTGTGTTCTTCATTCTTTTTTTTTCCCTCCAACAAACATATATCATCTTCTAGTGATGATTCTAAAGCAAATAATTCATCATCATCTGTCAGGAGGACCTCTTCGTCGGATATTGTTTCATCTTCAAGAAAAGCTGTTTGCAGCCGCTCCTGTAATTCAGCTTTATTCCCGACTGTGAATAAGCCACGAAGTTTAAACTCCCTCCTTAGGTCAGCAACCTTCTGCTTCAACACATCTGTTTCAGACATGATTTCTGCTTCAACAGAATCAATATAGATTAAAATTTTTCTCAAAGTAAGTTGTTTTGATATATTAATTTTTCTTATTTTATATCCTCTTCTGGTGCAATGCTATTCCCAAGAAAATTATCCAAAAATTAAATTAAATTAATTTCACAGAATCAAAAATTTTCACGTCGGAATTTTGGTGAAAAGTAAAGGCTCTATAAATTAGTGACCCGCTGAAATGTTATCACATGATTATTTCACTGAACGCAATGATCTTACAATAATACTCGCTTGTATTACAATGTGGGCCAACGCATAGTCTTTGTGTGGGACAGGTTGACGGACTGATGATATCAAAAGGAATCACTCTCTTTTAGTTAACTTAACCCTAACCCTCGCCCTTAATAATAATTTTTTTCTTAATGCAGTTCAGTTGATCAACTTTTGATTTAGCTACGTGCGATAATTATCTCCTTATTGAAGGATATGATGCATAATTATTCCTGGGTGGCAGTGCCTGCGGGATGGGTGCATTCCATTCTATTTTAATTTATGATTTTGCTGTCAGCTCAGATACTCCTCAGAACCTAATATCTTTTAGAGATTTTAAGAATTCTGAGCCTTACTCAGTGAATGTGCTTCGTTATCATGGGACAATCTATACCGACTTCCTCTAGTGGATGACAAAGTCAAAGTTTTTCGTGAAACAATTATTTATTTGTTTGACAAATATATTCCCTTAAGAATTCGATCTATTAAGCTGGGTGGCTGCCCTTCAAAGTCTTAATAACTGAGCGTGAGTACCTGTATCGAAGATACTTACGTCTTAGGACTACGGATAGTCACAAGTTGTGACCTTATTCCGGAGCCATTAAATGGTCATATCACCTCTTCGCATTATCTAGCCCCGTCGTCCGATGTGTTATCTGCAGAAATTGGAAGATCGGCAGATCAGAATGTAGGATTCAATTTTCGCTGCGTCTATGCTGAAGAAGTCATCCATGCTATAAACTCCATAAAATCGGATGCGACCGGTCCGGACAAAATTTCCCCTAAATTTCTTAAGCTTATTTGTCCGTTTATTGTTTCTCCCATTCTTAACATTTTCAACACGTGTCTCACTACCTCCGAGTTTCCTGCATCATGGAAAATTCCGAATGTGTTACCTATAGCTAAATCTAAGACCCCCGAAAGCCCTATTGACTACATACCAATAAGCATGTTATGTTTTCTGTCCAAGGCACTCGAGAAGTTACTGTACTCGCAGGTCCTGGAGCACCTAGATACCAACAATCTCCTAACCCGTTGGCAGTCAGGTTTTCGGCCTTCTCATAGCTGTGAGACTGCTCTTTTGAAAGTGACTACCGATATCCGTAAATGTCTGGATAAAAACTGGTTGACTGTCTTAACTCTACTGGATCTCTCCAACGCTTTTGATAGCGTACACCACAATACGCTTTTGTCGAAATTTTTGCACTCATTTCAATTTTGCATCCTCGGCCGTACTTTTAATATCCAACTTTCTTACTGAGAGATATCAATAAGTGAGTATCGCTGACCATCTGTCAAGCTTACTGCCATTGTTTTCGGGGGGTACCGCAGGGTTCCATACTTGGTCCTCTTCTTTTCAGTTTTTATATTAATGACCTCCCTGAAAACATTAAGTATTGTAATATACATTTTTACGCCGATGATGTACAATTATATTTCAGTCGGCCTATAGGTCTGATCGAAGATTGTGTCGACCGCATAAAATCGGATCTGCATAGAGTTGTTATTTGGGCAGCAGACAATCTCTTAGCATTAAACCGCACTAAATCACATGCAATGGCAATATATAGGCGGAGCTTGGACACAACCGATATTCCCCCTATTGCTTTGAAATCTGTCAATTTGACGTATGTTAATACGGTTAAGAGCCTTGGAGTTCTCCTTAATACTTCAATGAGTTGCTGTGACCAAGTCAATAGTACTGTTGCTAAATTTTACATGTTTCTTCGACGGCTGTTGTTGTCTGCTGATGTACTGCACAGATCTATGCGTATGAGGCTTGTAAAAATATTACTCTAACCTTATTTTACAGCGGATTGTTTAGTATTTTCGCACATCTCACCTGTTCCGTATGCTTTGTCCGGTTGCTCCTTAAATACGATGCTCATCCGCAAACAAATTATCTTTTTACACAAGCTAATTTACAACAAAAATCCATCATATCTCAGTGACATACTGAATTTCATGCATTCTTCAAGGAATTTAAATATCTGTCTTCCACGTCGTAGATATTCCATATATGAAAGTTGTACGTTTTTGGAACTCAATTCCAGCGGTTATTCTGAGGATGGGCGATACAAGAGTTTTTAACAGGCTTATTTTTCAGTATTTGCCACTTGATGGTTGGATTTTGTGGTTTTTTGGGTCTGGTTCTTCCAGCAGTCTTGCTATGTATGTAAATGTAATTTCGTTTTCTTCAATTTTCATTATGTTTGATTTTTTTCATTCATTATAATTACAATTATATGAAAATATATTTTTCTTTCTCTTTTTGATTTGTATTCTAATATTGAATTTGAATTTTATATTTTAAATTATTTATAGCTATTGTTTTGCTTACAATTATGTAGGATAGGTATAGATACTTCCTCTTTAGTTTAGTACGGAAAAAGATTTTGTTATCTTGTTGTACAATCCCCTAATAAAATTAATTGAATTGCATTGAATTGAATTCCAGATAAAATTCCCAAAAGGTGCCCAACCAAAAATTTAAGTATAAGTAAATTTTTGATTAATGTGTTCTCATAAACTAGATGTAAAAAAAAACCAACAAAATTTTATAAAGATAATTATGCGTTGAAAAAACAAGTAGCAGAACATAATCGTAAAAATTAATAGTAGCATCAATGGGCATATGTGTGTTCATACATGTACATATATATATATGTAATAAATAATCATAATAAGTGACAAAAAACCTCAAAAAATCAGAACAAATCGATTCGTTTTCTTAGCATTTATACATATCTCTTTAGGGTTAACCGCAGTTAAATAAAACAAAAAAAAAAAAAATGACCGGCCGGGCGACGGCGCGGCAAGTCATAAAATTAATATAAAGCGAAAAATCATATTTCGTTTAGAAAGTCATAAAAATATAAACGAAATCGATAGAGCGACTTTGTAAGACTCATAAGAATTTTATTGCTAAAAATGTTATTCGTTTCTAATTTCTTTCATCAATTCTTACCCTTCCTCATGAAAGTCTGCGGCGCATGCGATTAATCGTAAATTAAATTTTTGGTTGAGATGGAGGGAGGGCGGCTGATCCAAACAAAATTCAACCGCATAACAATATTTTTTCCTTATTATTATTATTATTATTATTTTACTAATAAATTTATGGAAAATTACATATCCCATGTAGGTATTTAGCTCTCGGGAACTTTTCCAGTATTACTCACAGCTTTCCCTTTTTCCTGATTTTTCTTTATTTTTTCATAATTTTTTTACTTAATTTTTTTTTCTAGCTTAAAAGATAGCGAACGAATCTCTAAGATTGCCGCGCATCCATGTACACTATAAATATGTAATATATATATATATATAGTATGAAGGAGGAGGAAAAATACAACAGAGAAATTGCAGAGGAGACTCGACACACAAAAGCAATTAAATAGCGTGTGCTCATCGTCGTTTCTGAAGCAGCCTCCAAGATGACGCTATTAACTTTTAGGACTGACTTTATTCTTCTAGAGATCAAAGAGTTTTGTTTGAATCCTAAAACTATTATTTATCTTCAGAGAGGGAATTGAGAATATTTTGTGTGATGACTGAAAATGTTCACAGAGTTTTTGAATGAAAATTTCCGACTGAGACTGTAGCGGAAATGGTTATACTTTGGGAAAGTGTTTTTCTTTTTCTGTTGAGCTAAGATTTGTGCCAATTTAGATCATGGAATGGTGTGCAGTGTTTTTTATTTATTTTTATATTTTGTTTAATTAAAAAAAAAAAAAAAATTGTTGTTGTTGTGAAAGCTAGCCAGCAGCAGCAGCAGCTACAGCAGCAGCAACGTCAAAGAGAGATATTTACGAGATGCGCAAAGCAGTTCGGGGAAAATCATTATTTTATTAATCTTAAATATTTGTTAGTTTTTAGTGGATCTATTTTACTACTTTACTTTTGTTGTTAATTTCGATTATATAAATTTGTGAAATCGTTTACAAGGGTTTTACATTCAATATTTCACTTTTAGCTATAATTGCTAGATCATATGTGTCAACATTTGCGCTACTAAATAAACGTAAATATTTGCGCAATCCCCCTACTACCCTAACCCATTCAAAAATCTTTTTTTTTATTTACACACAATTTGACCTATCTATGGGTACCGGACCGGATACGATACAATAGTTTTATATAAAAGACCAACCGCAGAGTCTGTTGCAGGCTGCATACAACAAATCGATTCTCATACTTATACCAATTTTCAAAAATCTTGTAGGGTACATCATGAAAAATTTTGCTACACTACGTTGATCGTGAAGTTAATGAGAATGAATTAATTAAATTTATTATCAATTATTATTAAATCTCTATTATCATGCTATCAATTTGATTTTAGACCAAAGAATAGCTACATCATAGTTTTATTAAAAATAAATGATGACATTCGCGAAGCAATTGAAGTTTATTAGATTTTCCAAAGCATTTGATAGAATTGATCATTCCGTCTTAGTGTTGTTAATAAATTCATTATACATTTTGATGTTTCTACTTCAACATGTATACTTAATAACAGCTATCACTCAGGCAGGCAGCAACAGGTTTTATGTCACGGAAGATTTTCGGATTTCCTATCAGTATTTAGTGGCATGCCCCAAGGATCTATTCTAGGACCTATACTGTTTAACATCTTCATAAACGCTTTTACCGGTGTCATTCTGTATTGTAGATATCATTTGTATGCTGACAATGTTCAGTTATATATTTCTAGACATATGAATCAAATTAGTGATGCTGTCGAGTGCAAGAATGCTGAGTTAAAAATCGTCTATAATATAGGGCTAATGAGAATAAACTAGTTTTAAACACTTCTAAACCGTGATTGACACAGTCTACTGCCCTGTTTTACTCAGAATGAATAACGTGATGATGTGGGTAAAAAATCTTGGTGTAATATTGAATCGAAATTTAACTTGAGTCGGATTATGTCAAATTTGTTGAGGCAACTCTTCGCAAATTATCTTTATCTGCATCGTACACGCCCATTCAGACTCGAGTATTTTTAATTAATTAATTATTTTTAATTTTTTTTTACGATCTCATAGGACAATGAATTTAATTATTCTAAGTTAGAGTAATCGGGTTTCTGAACGTCAATTTTTTAGTCCGAGCTATCAGACTATGGAACACTCTTCCCTTTGATTCAACTCAAGAATAGTATGGGTTTGTCGGGCTATCTGCAAGATATAGATAGCTATTTATTTCCTTTTCACTCTTGTTTTAACTTTTTCCCATTCTACATTGATCTTTATTTTATGTTTATTTTTCCATTTTACTATTGTTACTTTTATTTAGCATATGCGCGCATATCATTACTTTCACTGTTGAATGTATTTTCATTATCTGCTGAGCATAGATATTATATTCGATAAGAAATTTAATTGTGGAGATGTGATTTATTAAATTAACTCAAACATTTTCATAACGCTAATAAGTGAATATCTATAAAAAAAAATGTTATTTGATACAGTTTTTGTATCAAAAATTTTGTTTAGTTTGTTTGTTCCTAAAATAAATACAATCTAAATCTGGCTAGAATTTTATGTGGGATCGAGTAATAATTTTGGTCATCATGTTGCAACTGCAGTCAGTGTCATATTTACGCAAGGGCCGACTGCGCCTGGGCCCATAATCTGCCCGCGATACATGAGGCCTACTAGTCATTGCAATAAATGACCAAGTTTTCAATCAGTAAAATAACCTATTGCAAGTTAGTTTAGCCCTTTGATTTTGGCTACTAAAACTAGATGATGGGATTTATTCAAAATTCGAATGGCAACAAATTATCGTACAAAGTTACACATATAAAAGAACGTCATTGTGATTTAACAGTGTTTGCAGCCCCAGTATTTTTTATTATTATTTCCCATATTTTTTCATGGTTCACTTACAGTACCCAAACTCTATTTGATTATCCCTGCAGAGAAATTGATTCATGTTGACATGCTACTGTACTGACACTCTGCAAAAAAAAAACAAGTAAACCAGTTCGCATGATCGTGATTCGGGGACGGGGATTCCCCTTAGCATCACTTTACATTATCTTTCTTCTCGAGATTGAAAATCAGTTTACTCGCCCTTGAATTTGCAATCAGTGTGTTTCTCGTGTTGTGTTCTTCTGTTGATAACTCAAAGTATAGTTTAGAATATAGCTTCTCTGTTAGAGAGCCCCATATCCTAAAGTACCCTGGGCCCCCACTTGGATAAAGACGGCCATGGATACAGTACTATGTGGCCCATACCCCATTAGTTGATCAACTTTCCTACAACTTAAAGTTAATGCGATAAATTGAGACTTGTATATGGCGGTTGAGTAGTAGCCTTATTCTGGTATAACACAGCTGCTTATCACCTTGGTCATTGGTGGTAGGTTTAATTTTAACCCAAAACAGTAACTGTGCGCCAGCAGATATTTCTAAACTTTACGATCCTCCTGATTCCAGTTATTGAGAAAGCAAAGATGCTGTTACAACAACAGTTATGGATTCAAGGTTACAGTTTGCTTCGTATATGGAGAGAAATGTGAAATGCTTAAATCGAATTCAGTTACAAAATTGTATTCAGTGTGGATGTGTGTTCTTATACAGCTCATTTATCTTCATCGGCTCTTGCAGAAACAATAAGCGACTAATAAGCAATACACGTCGATTGTTATCCAGAAACATACATTCATTACACTAAACCCTCACTCCTTCGATTCGAATATTGCGACCCCAACTTCGTAGCTTCCCTTTGCTTTCTAAATAGTTAGCGCCTTCCATTGAACCCTCTTCCAGCCAGCATGTAACTTGTACTTTTCATGTAAAAGTTGTAATAGTTTTCGTTGTTGTTGTTAAAAGTTTAGTGTGGTTTGTTTTGATGGGTACGCTATCTACTACGAAAATATTGGCAATAACAACTTTGGATTAATCAATTTTCATGTCCAAGCAATTACCACCAACTGCCCCTTGAGCGGTTGATCTGATGTTAGTAATAGTAATAGTAATAGTAATAGTAATAGTAATAGTAATATTAATAGTAGTAGAAGTAGTAGCGTGGTGGTGGTGATCGATGGCTCAAGAAAGCAACAAAAATCCCCAAAAACGTCAACGGTACTTAACCTTTATTGTTTCGATGCAAGGTTTTGGAAATGACTGCGATACATGTGTGTCTTTTGTGAGGATTTTAATAATATGGCGCGCGTTGGAAGGGAGAACGGTTGTTATATGAGTGTTCAATGTAAGAATAACTTTAGCATGTCGAATATGCGAAAAACAGGGGGACACACTGTTAAGGGTTCCATAGTTCATCGATTCACTTGCTGTATACTTCTTTGATGCATAAAATGCGCAGAGGATAACGCATATCAAATAGGAATAAAAAAAAAATAAAAAAATGACAAAAAACAATACAACCACAGGTTTTTAAAGAGTTCTTTCAAAACCATAAAATCAGCAGTCGTCCTCACATTGACACACAAGTCAGGTCAAATTGAGGGTGGAGCGAATTACATATATGTAGGTATGTCTCGTATGTAGGGTAGTCACCTTTCACTAAGAATCTATGTGGGGTGTACAGGGGTTTTTGATGTGTTAATGTGATTTTGACAAATTATCATTATGGGCGGAATGTAACAATATTCTTTAATTTAACAACAAGTCATTATTATCGGGCTTTATTACTTTATTTTATTTGCTGTATGGGTTCGATACGGTAGGTAGGTACATCGTTGTCAATATGAAGTTATCACAGTAGATAATTTTCCGAAAGGTTTATGACCCTTTTTGTAAACGGAACAACAGGAAAATGTAATTTCCGGGATATTTGATGATGTGTTTTGTATCGAATTTAATCTTGGCAGATGATGACGGTAGATCTCAAGATATTAGAAAAAAAAAATGTTTTCCATTCAATTGACGAAGTACATTTTAAATGGTTCAATTTTATTTAAGGGCAAAAATAGAAAAAAAAGTGTCCCTGTGTTTTGATTATTCTGTATAGAGGGAAATTTCTTAATTAGACTTTACAAAACTAAAGATTTGGGAGTCTTAAAAACCGCTCTCATTCCTCTTGCGAGGATCATATTGACGCCATTATAAAGAAGTCTATATTTTAGGATTTGTAGAAAGATATTTCGAGGATCTTTATGTCGCTAAATCTCTCTATTGTGATTTTGTCAGACCCGCCGGCTTTATTATTGTCCTAATTAAATTACACATCTATCTACATAACACAGAAGATAGATGATTATGATTAAGATTAAGGGCAAGTGCGGACCTTCGAACACCGCAATCAGAATGGATTTATTGTGTCCTTCCCTAAAGTGATTAGGCTAAATCTAATCCCTTTATGAGCTCGACTATTGTCAATATATTTTGGTGGATATGTTGATGAAAGTTAATGCTCAATGTTGCGTCCGCGTGTCTAAAAAGGAACCTTCGACAACAGCTCTAATCAGCATATCCACCAAACTTCAATGGAAAACAAAAACTCTCGACTCTTTATATATTATATAATGTTTAAAAAACACACAAAGTAGTTGAGGGGGGAGGGGGGCGCATTGCATTGCAAGGTTACAATTTGTCAAATCAATCAAAATATGTAAGAATCAAATTATTACCTTAAAGATGCTAATTTCCAATTACTTAAATCAAGAATTGAAAATCAAAAACGAATGTCAAAACGTGTTCAGAGATAAAAGCAGCATTCGTAACAGGGGATGACGTTCAGCGCAGCATTCAATTATTCATTTGTGAACAAAATTCGCCATCTCCGGTTGCTTTAACCTCATAAAAACGGGAGATGATCCTAATCTTGATCCATGGTAATAGCAATGTCCTATATAGTAGTAGTAGTAGTAGTAGTAGTTGTAGTAGTAGCAGCAGCAGCAGCTGTAGCAAACTTTGATTATTATACTTCAGGATGATTCCTGGGGATGATGTGCCACCCACTATTATTGCCGGTCCCACTTACCACAGCCGTCGTCATCATCATCATCATCATCCGTTTCGAAGATACCCTCAAATCGGGCACTCCTATTTACAACGTCCAAACTGATTGCGCGATATTTTTTCAAACAACCTGGGGTGGAATAATTGCATTAAGGAAATAATTCGATGCAAAATACGAAAGGGAATCGAAACACAAAGGATAGATAGAGCTGGTTACAAAAATTATTTGAAATTGACCTTTTCATTTGCTGTTGTCGTACATTTTTTTTTGACAAAAAATAAAAGGACAAAAACAAAAAAACATGTCAGAGTAGAGGAGGAGGGGGAAAGTTGGAAGGACTGACTGACTGAATTTATATATATACATATATATATATATATAGCTTTTCTCTTCATCCTGTGTCAAAGGACTCTTTTGTCTTCCATATCGGTCCAAATAATATACATTATGCACAGACTTGATTCACTGCCGACTATTCCCCCAATTTGTACATTTTTCATTTGTCTGCCTTAATTTTTTGTCTTTCATTTATTTTATTTACTTGAATGTCGTCTCTCTTTCGTTGATGTTTTTTGAGTTATCCGCCGGTGCAGTTGGTATCGTTTTTTGTTTTTTCTTCATTTGACTCCAAAGGATTTTAGGTTTACCGCCCTCTATTGAGTCGTGGTGGCAACCAAACAGACAGTAGGTATAGACTGCTGTAGTCATCATGTAGGAAAATCAGTAGTAGCAGCAGAAACCGCAGAAAAACAACAACACACATAATAACAATATCTACAAAAGTTTTGACATTGTTCTGTGATGCTCTCATTTCTCTGCAGAGGGCCTAATTTTTATTTCATTATGTAGATTCGATTTTTGAAAGGACACCCAAGAGAACTACACCCAAGTACAGAGTAATCTGAATGAGTTGATTATGCAGATAAATGTATATGAGCAGTATATATGTATACACCTACTATACATGAACAAAAACATGAACATGCTTTCTGTTTAACAAACTAACAACAAAAACAAAAACAACAGCGGGGCAGCACAAAAAAACTGCTATGCTCATGCTGATGAATAAAAAGATATAGACTGAGATGAAGAGAAGGGACTGAGGTGTGCATGATCAAAGAGAGAGTTTAATGGAAATTTCTTTTCTACTGTGTATAGGTGGTATTTATACTTGGCTGTATTCCGCCTCCATCCCAACACAAATTTCTGAATTGTATCCTCTTTTGGATGTCCTTTTAAGTTATTGCTTAATTTGGTTTATAATAAATATGAAGAGGTTTCTTGATGTTTTTTTTTTTTCATCATTTGTTTCTATAGTGTTCCTTGGAATATGAACTCATGAAGAAAAGAATGATCAAATGGGGATTAAAAGAATGACGAAACAAAAGCGCGTATTTGTCATGGTACATTTCTGTATCATTTTGCTATCGGTAATACAGAGGAAAATTCAATTTTCCATTTCCTATAGAAATCTGAAATTCACAAAAAGAATGGGAATTGATTGTCATATGTCAAACAGAAACTAGTTTTTCCTCCATACAAAAAAGTGACGAAATATGCAGTTTCACCATAGACCATACGAGATATGGGGGCGTCTGATAATATCTTCTAGTGGTTATCAATTATTGTGCCTATATTTTGGTAAATTTTACTCGTTTATGTGGGAACTGATATAATATGCCCCCGTAATTGGATGATGTTTAATGTAAAATTGACGAGATACCATCTTGAGCACTTTGTTTTTTATTTCTTCCTCCAAGTACCCTTTCTGGGTAACCGGGCTTAAAATTTTTTTTTAAATTTGTCAAATTTGGATGTTTTAAATTTTTAAAATTAATCGAATTATTTTATTTTAATTTAATTAGTTTTTTATAAACATTGATTTCATGTTGTGTTTCGGTTACAGCTTCCACCAGGTTGTTTTTTTCGTGCGTACTGTGCTCCTTATATAGAGTGCACATGTTTTTGACTTACTCGTTAGGGAAACACTCTATCGACATTTCTTATAATTTTTTAATAGCAAAATACTGTTAAAATATCGAAACAAGTCCATTTAGATAAAAAAAATGTGATCGAAAAGCAGTTGGACGTGCTTGTCGGAGCAAAAAAGAAAAAACGACCGAAAAATCGTTATTCAATGGAAAACTCTTCCTCGTAGCTTCCTAGTATCAGTGCATCAGCTAAAGGAACGTGAAACCATGGATTTTGATGTAAATGCATCCTTTAGCTAACGATTAATTAATTTTGGATCTATTCTTTCTGGTATTAGTGAAGTCGTAAAGTGTAAAAAGTGTAACGGGCGATATAAACTTTACTGAAACTTCTCTTTGTGGGCTTGGTTTTAAACTAAAGGTAAACTGTGATAAATTTGGACCAGTTTTCATAAACTCATGCCCTCTTACCGCTGGTAAAGCATATGATTAGTTTTTGCGTTCAGACTTCTTGGAATCGGTTTAGCAGGCAGAGAGAAATTTTGTGGAATTATGGACTTACCTAAACCAATATTCCAATCTTCAGAAGAATTCACTGTTTCAGGCGATGGAAATTGGATGAAACGGGGTTATTCATCCCTTCTAGGCGTTTCTACTTTTATATCGTTTTATTCAGGAAAATTACTTGCTCTTATAGTAAAATGTTCATACTGTAAGATATGCGAATTTTGGAAAAAGTTTGAACATACTGCAGAGTATGATGAATGTAAAGGTAAATGTTCTGCTAATTACGAAGGGTCATATGGAAAAATGGAAGTGGATAGCATTGTTGAAATGTTGGATAGATGTGAGGCACTTTACAACGTCCGATACAGTAATTACGTAGGCGATGGAGACAGTAAAACTAATATAAACGCGTTATTGACTCTAATCCATATAAAGATTTAGTTGCTAAAAAAAAAAGAATGCATAGGGCACGTACAAAGACGCATGGGTACGCAATTACGTAAAGTAAAAAAAGATAATCGGGGTATAGGTGGCAGAGGGAAGTTGACAGCCAAGCTTATTGATGAATTAACAGTTTGCTATGGTCTTGCAATAAGAAGAAGTATAAACACATCAGATGAAACAATGAAAAATGCGATATGAGCGACCCCCTCTTTTTCAGGTCAAATTTACGTCTATTCGACGTAAATTAGGGCAGCGACTAATAGTGGTTAAGTTAAAATTACCTAATATTTACGTAAGTGGAGAATGAGAGGACGTCGTATCGACGTAAATATTAAGGAAATTAGGGAATATTTTCCTATGGGGTACAGGACTCATTTCCTAGATTTGGTAAATTTAACGTAAATTTCACGTCGAATTTACGAAAATTTTCCTTAATCTCGATCTATTTTCTACCTAGTTTAACTCATGTTATGGTGTGTGTTAATATGGAAGAAATTACATTTTATCAGAATTGTATGTGTATATTTTCCCTAGTAGAGGTAATGTAAATATTACGAAAAAGCCACATAACTCCAACTTGAGTGATTATGAAAAGTCTTGCTGTGGGCTTATTCAAAATTAATTCTCGCAGCTTCTAAGAGTTCAATTTTTAAAACGAGAAAAATTTTATTGATAAAATGAAAATAATTTTTCGAAAAACACCAACGCGCTTTAAAAATATTTAAAAAATAATAATTTAAAATTTTTTTAAATTATTCTTTGGTTTCCAATTGAGAGCATTGAAATTAATTTAAATATTCTTTAATTGTTCTGAAATTAAGAAAAATTCATTTATTTGGGTTTTCTTTGCAGTAACTATGGAAAAAATTAAATTAAGGAATTATTCAATTTTTCTGTTCATTCCTTTCATATATGGCAGCCATGTTTTGTTAAATAAATATGGCGCATATTACATTTCTCGACCTAAAAGTTAGTTTGACTTACAATTTTTCCTTATACGACGAATTTCGGTGATGGTAAGACAAAATAACCAAATTTTTCGAATTTGAGGGCAAAAATCCTTATTTAAGTAATTTTGTGTTGAAAGGGAATGATAATTTTTTCTATAAATAAATTTCAACTTAAAATAAGGCATTTCGCCCTAAATTATGGAATTTCGCCTTAAATAGTTAAAACAGATTTGACAATTGAAAGAATTGAATTGATTTATTTACAACTTAAAAATAGTAAACCATGTGATTAGCATAATCATTTGGATACAAGATTTGTTAAAAAGCGGGTGAATGCAAACGCAGTTGAATTTGCGTATATTCCGCATTATTGGGAAGCAAATAATTAAGTGGCCCAAATCAAATGTAGCATCTTTAAAAAAAAATGCAAATGGTATTCCATAGCATGACTGATTCCGATATAAATGTGTCGTAAATAGGAGCAACATTTGTAATCTTGATGAAATGATTCAATGGGAGGAGCAGTGCAATAATTCCAGTGATAATGAAGCCAAACAAAAGTAAATGAACTTTAATTTTTGGTTGTATTATTACGTGATCTCAACTTGAAGGGATTTCGCCAAACGTATCCATTTAGTCCAATCGACTAGGGAATTATTTAGGAAATATTTACGTTATCTTGCCTTGAACATGGGAATAGATCTAACTACAAAGTCCATACATTTTCTTAAAGTTTACCTCAAAGTTAAGTAAAATTTAGGTAAAAAGTAAGGAAATTTGCCTCATATTTAGGAAATTTTCCTTATTTATTTCCTTATTTTTCCTAATTCCTACGAGGTAAATTAAAAAGGAATTATTACGTAATTTTTCCCTAGTAATTAACTACTAAGTCAAGATTACTTTGAAGACCTAATTTAAGGAATTATGTATTAAGTAAAATTTCCTTCCTAATTAACCTTAAAGGAGATTGGCCTTTCAGGTTAAATTCTTAAGTCTAATTTACGTAATTTTAACCAAAATAGGTCGATAGGCCCTCAAAGATAGGAAATTCAACCTCCAATGTTACTTGGGTTATTTTGTCGATTGCTCCAAAAGTGCATTACAGTGGCACAAAAATTGTTGAAATTGCATCATATATTGCTGGTAGTTTATTCAACGATACAAGTATATGACATATGATGCAATTATAAAATCTTGTAAGTGGTCTGAGTGCGCTGCAATGTACCGAAAAGTTGAACTCTCAGAGAATATCCATAGCCAACAAGAGGACCAAAGAGGAGGCAAAAAGAATTGTTTTTATAACGTTAACAACGAGCTTTTTTTTCACGTTTTTCTCGAAATTACTTTTTTCAAACTGGTGTACACGATATCTCAAAATCTACTGAACTGATTTGGCTGAAATTTGCACCACCTATTTTTTGTAATATCATCTAAAACGTGACGTAGGATTTTTCGATTGGGTACCGTATTCAAAAGTTATACATTTTTTAAACTCAAAATTTTGATGGAAATTCGAGTTTTTTTTTCAAACATCATTTCTCAAAAAAATTTGTATATATTTATTTTATATTTTATTTTTATATTTTTTTTTCAGACAATGCTGGACGGAGAAAGCATGTATATCGTTAGCAAGGATTTTAAAAAGATGATCCCACTCATATCTCCGCCATTTTTATTATTTTTTTTTTCAATATTGGAAATTGGTTATAAATCTGTTATTATTATGTAAGCGCAAAATAAAGAATAATTAATTTTTTTAATGGCCGAGTCAAAAAAAAAAAAGTTTACATTAATGTCTATTTTTTTCGAGTGCCAGAGTGGTGTGACCCCTTAAGTTGAGTGAGATGATGGAGGTCAGTTCCAATTAAAATAATTAGTTCATATGTTATTATTCAATTGTTGATGGTTCAAAAGTTAGAGCAAAGTGCAGACCTCCAATCAATTGCGAAGTAGCATCCTATTGTCGTAGTCAGTGGGTAAAAGTGCTTGCACACGTTGCATATGATATGGATGGAATCGATATCTTTGTAAAATACAATCCACCGTCGACCTATATGTCAACGTCACTTAAAAATGAACTAAACACTTTTTGTTAAGACAAAGTGTTTACAAAATCAACCATTTTTAACTAATTTTTTTAGTCCGCAGAATTAACGCCGAATTTTATGAAAATCCTTCTTCTTTCAAAGGCCACCTTTTCAGGATAATACACTTAAATAAAACATCAGCAAAAGATGTCATTGTTTTTAACAAATTTTTCAGTGGTCGCACTAGGTAATTTGAGGGAAAATTAAAAAAATTGCTATAACTTTTGAACCATCAACAATTGAAAATGATCTCCCCCATTACCTCACTTCCACTGATCGTCGACTTTTGAGACAACCTGTATATTCAGTATACAACTACATATGTATATAGATTTCCATAACGATACCACACGCAGTAATACCGTCAATTGCAGTTATTAAGATCAAAGAATCCATAGAGGAATCATCCAATCATTTTGTATATTTGAGTAATCCAATTTGTATGTAAACAGTTAACTGAAATGATAGACTTGTCAAAACGGCCATTCAAGTATCTCCCCATGTACTGCAAGGAAGAGTAGATCTTCATAAACGCGCGTGTTGTATAGTATCAAAAGATTCTGAGTAAACTTTTATTAGAATCGCGCGTTCATCATATTTTCGTTTTTACTATTCATAAACTTAAATCAATTCATCAGATCTAGGGTAGGTAGGTGGGTAGGTGGTAGGCATATACCTATATATAGATTGTAGTACGAGAAAACTAATTTGAACTAATTTGAAATTTTATGAATCAGAAGAAACCAGTCCATGTCCAATTCGACACACATAATTACGATGATTTCTGATACATATTTAGTAGATGAATCGATACACTTTCTCGTAGTTTGGAGAGAGAGAGATGGAGTGAGTTTTATTTGTTGATTTTAATTAATCACTTAATTTCTAATTACGTCAAATGTTTTGTTTATAATGAAATCATTTTTGTTTTTTTTTTCGAAAAAATTATATTAATTCACCGACAGTAGGTTATAGAACTTTTGGACAATTCAATAAATTTTGATTATAGCAATGATGAGAGCTTTTTGTTAGGATGACAGCATTATTTGCGACTTTAGCATGCATGGTATGACGCGATCAATTACAAAACAAACAAAAAAAAAGTATTAATTGGAAATTAACATCGATACAATTAATTTTTACTGCTGCTGAGCACTGAGTACATAATGCGGCGATAAGAAAATAGTTTCATTGTATTAATTGAGATTTTTCATGAGATACAGATCGCGCCTTTTGCATGATCAGCAGAGAGCTTATCATATTTATCGTCATACGTTTTTAATCTATAATACTTCCGTATACCGATAGAAATTGATTAGTTTTTGTGGTGATATTCATTAAGATAAATTAAAAAAAAAAAAAAACGTCTTAATTGTGATTCAAACAAACAGAGCAGTTTCAACTGCGCAGTTGAAATAGAATTAAGGTTGATTTAGAAATGGGGATAAATCACATTATAGCACCTGGTTCAATTTCAATTATTAAAAGAATTTTCAATTCAATTCAACTAAGTAAGGTACAATTTTTTTATACCCCTTTAATAGGCTCTGTGATATGGTAATGCTAATAAAACCTACATTTGTGACGAGCCCGTATACATATAGGAGTGACTTATCGGGTTAAAAATCAAACATACATATTCTATCCATATACAGGGTGTTTCCCACTAGGAGGTCAGTAGAGCGGGAGGTGATAGTACTCACCTAGACGAACCAAAAATTGTATGGCAGGTGGGGGGGGGGGGGGCATATCAACCGTTTAGGAGTTACAGGGTGATTAAGAAAAAAAGCTAGTTTTTCATAAAACATCCTGCATCTTAAAAACTACAGGGTGTACGGTCACACTTAAGAGCTTATTGTATGCAGAACTTCATGGCCTTTCTAACGACTGCTGAATCACCCCCATACCCATCGCCCATCAAGAATTATGGTTGTCTAAACTAAAAATTTCGGATTTTCTTACCTTTTTTTTTAATTTAACCTCTATTATTTTTGCCAAAAGGTCGTTAACATAACTTTTTTTTATAAAAACTGTAAACTGTAGACTCTCCTCTTTAATATGACCTATTTCACCCAATGTGCTATCTGAAGCCCTTTAAGAGTTATTAGCTCTAAACCTATTCTCAAACCTATTTTCAAACCTATTCTCAACGATAATTTGTTCCCTTAGCACGTCATTTAAAAAAAAATATCGTCTAAATTCGGTGTGACCTGAATAGGTTATGAGTCAATAACTGTTTACCAGCTACAGTTAACACATAGGGTGTAATAGGTCAACTTAAAGAGGAGAGTCTACAGTTTACAGTTTTTATAAAAAAAAGTTATGTTAACGACCTTTTTGCAAAAATAATAGAGGTTAAATTAAAAAAAAAAGGTAAGAAAATCCAAAATTTTTAGTTTAGACAACCATAATTCATGATTGGAGAGGGGTGTGGAGGTGGTTGACCAGTCGTTGGAAAGGCCATGAAGTTCTGCATACAATAAGCTCATAAGTGTGACCGTACACCCTGTAGTTTTTCAGATACAGGGTGTTCTATGAAAAACTCGCTTTTTTCATAATCACCCTGTAACTCTTAAACGGTTGATATGGCCCCCCTACCATACAATTTTTGGTTCGTCTAGGTGAGTACTGTCACCTCCCGCTCTACTGACCTCCTAGTAGGAAACACCCTGTATGTATAAGTGGAGTAAGGAACAGAAGTTAAATATAACTAAATACAAACAGAAAATGAATACGGAAATAATTTTGAATGGACGATCATCAAGGAGCGGACACATAAGAGCAATTTCCCCTTTTATACTCAAAGCTTCCAACAGCCTCACACACAACCGTTTACCAAGAGAGCAAGATTTGTATACGAGTGGAAAATTGTATGTCAAGAAATGAACCGATTCATTAGGAGAACCTACAGGAATACATATTTTACTGCATTACCGATTGGGAGAACTGCAACAGATGCGCATAACACGATCGAAATTACTATAACTATACAAAGTTTATCGCTAATTGTTCAGAGTTTACTTAACTTAGGTTAGGTTAGGTTAGTTTAAGATTAGTGGTAACTAGGCCTATAGGACCATGAGGAAAACGCTAATAGAGTTGATCTATTGTGTCTTCTTCTAAAGTGGTTAGGCCGAATTGAGTCGTTTTACGAGCTCGATTATTGCCCTTGGGGTTAGATTGTATACTTTATTTTTTGAGAGATAAGTGTTTCTCCAGTGATTTGTAACCTTAAACCTGCAAGCGCTGGACACTTAAATATAACATGCATCAAGGTTTCATCTTCCTCTTCGACGCAGTTTACTGTCGGATATGCCTATATCTTCTTCTTCAAAAAAAAGAAATTACGAAAGGGGTCATTCGCAGTGATTACGTTAGCAAACAGCCTGAGGGACTGTCTGCTAATACCAATTAGTTGGCGCGTCTGAAGATGAGAGGGGTGAGGTATTCCTTCGCGTGCCTCATACTGGGCGCATTACGCCAGGGGGGATCCAGTTGCCTATTTTCCCATTTATGCAATTCCCCCTAAAGTGGCTTTTTGGTAGGCCAATTGTCTGGTAGGGACCAGTAGATATATGGACTGTCGGCTTCAGTTTTAATCAGTTCGTCCGGGTTTTTCATAATCGTTCTCTCCTTCGTATCCATAAACTCAAAGCAAACTTCCTTTTTTGTCCTTAGACAGTAGCTGGAGTCTCGAGTCGTAGCTCTAGAATAGATCCGACTCAAAGTGTTTTGAGTGAACAGAGCTAGGAGCGTAGCTTTGCTGTCTGAATAGATGTAGATTAGATTAGGTAAGAGCTAGTAGCTAGTAGCGTCTAGCCTCCCCCTGACTTCATGACCAGTAAGACCACTCCAGATCTATCCTGCTTCCCTTAAGAATCTTAGGATTCCTCTGAACTCTTATTTTGCAGCTCCCCTAGACTTGGAAAGATGTAGCTACCCAATACCCTAACTCTTTTATTCACCAGTGCGGGGCACTCAAAAAATACGTATTGGACGGATTCGATTTCCTTTGAATTTTTACAGCTCCTGCAGTTTTCTAGCATGGTATCCTATGGACATTTGTTCTACAGCCACTAAGGAGTTCTTTTGTCTTCTTCCTATCATATGCAGGCTTCAGTTGGTACGCAATACGGCAGGTTTCCTTGTGGATCCACTGGAGGCTTGCCTTTTGATTCTGAACAAATGTAGATGTTGGAGTTGTTGCAGCAATATTGGGTAGTGGGATAAGCATGGGACTCGACGTAATATCATCTATTTTCTCTATCGGAGTGTTTTGGAGAATTTGAATATCTATAAAAAAATTCTATGAACAACATTTTTGTGAGATTTATGGTTAAAAAGATGGGGAAAACTGATTGCACCCTTCTTTTAAAGGCATTTACTGCCCAATTGCAGTTGACTTAAAACTACTCTTGATACATACAATATTGACCAAGTTAAGAATCGGAAAGGTATCTTTCATATTTCTTATAAATTATAGAAGAACATTAAAACGGGTGATAAAGTTTGCCTGAGGTGCTCTAAGCGAGACTTATTCCACAACACTGGAAGGAGCTGGAATCACAGCACCACCGGATACATTGTCCTTGCACACAAATAGATTTAAGCCTGATGTGCTCTGTGGAAACCTTGATGCTGACCTTGACGATAGAAATCCTATTATCATCTGTAATATGTGTCATAAATGTTTGCAATCAGAAATGATCCAAAACTTAATCTTTTAATGAATTTTTGATAGTACACTCTGCTTTTATGGGTGCATTCGAAATTATGGAGCCAAAAATGCCTTAATTATATAAAAATATCTTCAATAATTAGGAGAATACCTTCTATTGGCTCTTTAAAAGGGACGATGTCTTCGTTCTCATTCGGAGCTTCTGTGATGTAGTTCCAGAATTCGAAGCATTTAGGTATGTAGCATATAATGATGGCACATACAATAAATAGAAGAGAGACGCAATTGCCAATATCACCGGCTAATAATTCTAAAATGATCATTAAGGATAGAAATATATGGCAGAAGTAGTTAACGTCCGAACTACACGCCTTAGCCTCAGTAATGATTATCTAAATGGTCAATTAAATCTACAATAGCATCAGACATGGAGGGGCTTATAGATCAACTCCGATACAATTTTAACCCCCCACCCCTTAAAAAAACAAAAAACAAAATGTGTAAATGACACAAAATATGAAAGGGAAGAAAATCTCCTAATTAGTTAGAAGTTGTTAATTGAATTGATGTAGTTGAATGTATGACGTTTGTAGATGATTGGTGAATTTTATGCTATAAACTGCAAATTAATATTTCCTTAAATTATGGAGAAGGAAGAAGTTTCCAGTCTTAATTAAACACTTGCCTTTATATCACTTTATACATGTTATATAAATGTGTGGGTGTATAAATTTAGTGCTTCATTCCCCAACTATCTCTTCCTTTGGGGGGATCCATCAAGAGAGGGGGGATACTTAAAATTAATTAAAAATGAATAAATTTCTACGCCACTTTGTTGTTTGAATTTCATCACATCACTTAGGACTAATTGTCGCATTTATTTTACACAGTTAATGAACAGAGATATATTATTGTCACCTGAGTGAACCCTATATGCTCTACGTGTGTGTGTGTGCCTATGTCTGACATCTTTTAGAGAGAGTACCGAAAGCATTCAAATGTCTAAAGAAGTAGAGACAAAGTGTAGATATTTATATGAAAAGGGTCCCACAGAGGTGTACAAACATATCTACATAATTCTTGATTTGTTTTATGCTGTTACAATTGTTGGTGTTTTTTTGTACGACTTCTAAAGATGTCGACAAGAAAATAAAATAAGATGATGAGCTCTGGCAGCATCTGAATAATATGTATGTGTGATTGTATACAATAGAGACTACAAACTGCAAGATGAGGATGGCCGCGTCGAAAACAAAAACAACGACGAGGACTATGGCGACGACGACGACGACGATAGACGTTCTTATAACAATGAATAGCACAGAAAATGCAATGCAACATTAAATTTTGCCCGATAAAATAAGAATGGTAATGGAATCAAGTGCGTAAGGGGGGAGGGGAAATAATAATGCCTGGCATTTGACAATATTATGTTCCTAATTAAGAAATACGAAAATACAAATGTCAACGAAATTAAATTGGCCGAGCTGTTAACATGTGTTCGTACATTATCTGCAACGCAATTATAAACGTGCGGCGAATTATTTTTCAAAATTACTGAGGAATTCTGTGCGCGGGTGAACAATTCTTTGGTATAAAAAGAAATAGCGCACGTAATCAAGTTTCGAAAATGAATTTTGAAAATAGTTTTTGAGTAACACAATTTCAAATCAAAAACGGATTTTTTGTTTTTGTTTTTATGTTAGCACTTTACCGGTACACGTCATTCTATTATTTTTTTTTTCAACCTATGTGGAAAAATTCTAAAAGACGAAGAAATTGCGAAGAAGATCGGCCGATCACATAACGTATGTTATTACTTTTGCTAAAATTAGGCGACAATTATACGAAAATTGAGCAACCAAAAACAAACATGCTCGCGAAGAGCTCGATTTCACGAAGTAATCTCGAAATTATGCAATAAATGAAAACTTCGAATTTCCCCTGAGATTCGTTCATTTCTCTGATTCTGTTACTAATTAGAGGACACGATTCCGTTTTTTTCCCGGGATTTTTCCATTTCTCTGATTTTGGGATTACAATGAAATGAGTGGCATGTGCTGACTTGTCTAGTCTTTATCTGGGAAAAGTGACATAATTAAAGGTGCAATAAAGTGACAAAGACGAATCACACTTCAAATGAATATGTGTCTTTTTCCAGAGCTCTAATTAAATGTTGGCTTTACGAGAATCGCTAACGACACGAGAATAGCTCGCTTCTCTTAATATATAAGAAATAAATATAAAACACCACTACAAAAAGTATGTTGTTCGCGTTTCAAGCACTAAAGTAATTCGCTACCGAATCAAGAATCATGTTCCTTTTACTACGCTGGTAATCTGTTTTCCGTTTGGTATCGAGCTCGTTCTCGAAGTTTAAGCCTACTTACAAATCGTTTTCGAAGCATAATGCTTGCAGGGCCACAAAAAATCAGATGATTTTCCGTGAGATGTTTGTGTGTGTAAAAATAAATCATTCTCAGGGAACATTACATTTTACTCTGCATCCGAGCTGCATATTCATGTTTAGAGGCTTATGTCAATACGCAAGAAACTTCGAAATCACTATCAATAATGAAGTGATAAAACCCACTAATAACTAGCGCCAAATACCTAGATTATATTAGATTTGTGAAGTGGTGTACAGGCATTAGCCTCGCAATCACTGCGACCTGAAAGATCTATTGTGAGTACCCGTTGAGTTTGCTCCATTTATAGGTTTAGACAGTTAATAAAGTCTAGAACTATTCTGGGCTTGAGGTTCCATACGTAACTTGGTGGAAGAAAAGCATGTTCAAGGTGGAGTAATCTCCGCCTGGCCAATGCTTCGCAGTTGCAGAGCAAGTGCTCCGAGGTTTCGTGAGCATCCTGACAGAAGCGGCAGGATGAAGTCTCAGCCAAACCCAGCTTGTTTAGGTGATACCTCAAGGGGCAAAGGCATGAGAAGAGCGCAGTGATCATTTTGAGCTCTGTTCTTCTAAGGAATAGGAGTTCTTTTGTTTTTCCGCCAGAGGTGTCGATAAACTTTTTTTGCCTGACGAAGTCCTTGTAGCCTTTCCCAATACAGGGATACCAAATACCTACAGTAAACGAAATAAAATTAAAGGCATTTTCATCAAAATACAAAAATTATCATATAATGCTTTAATTTAATAGTTTTTGTAGGTCTTCCTTTCGAATGAATAACCTCGAAGACCCTATTACGCATTAAATCCACCGGGGATAAATTTCATTGAACGTTTTAAGTCCAAACCTCATCGGAATGGCAGTTGTACTAGAAAAGAAAACTTTACACTCAGCGTGGGCCTAATATGACCCCTTATGACATACCATTTCGCCAACCTATATGGAGAGCCTTGCTATATTCGAAAGGAAAACGCTCCGATTCTGCACTGGAATCTACTGGAGGGCATATGGAAAGCATTATCTAATCAGATCCTGTATATGAAGAATCTGGCATTTTTTCGATACAGGACTACCTGGTTGAGTTGATGAAGAAACGGGTAGCCAAAATCTTGAATCACCCAAAACCCAATAGATCAAGAGTTAACAAATTTCCCTTATCTACCCACAAACAAATATTTATCGCCTTTTTGCATTTTAAATCGTCAAGGAAAAAATTAAATTTGCGCGAAGGAATTTTTACATTTTTCAGGGAGAAAGTAGTCAGCTACCATGATTAGGAGAGGAAGAAGGACAGGAGAACTGCAGTCTGCAGGATAGGATATACTATGTGGCCTGCTTTAGACAAAACTCGAAATAGAGACTTAACAGCACCAAGATAGGAAACCGAAGCAGTTAATGATGAAGCGGAGGCAACCAAAAATCTGGAAATATATATTCCATATCAGTTATGCAGCTGGTACTTAACTTAGTAAAGCATTAGATTTACGAACTATTTTTAATTAATTATAATTAGGTAGCGCTAATCGCTGCTATTTTAGAAGTTAGTCAAACTTAGTTTAGAAATTCAAATATTAGAAAGTAAGGTACGTCAGCTAGTTTCATTGAACTCAGGGCCAAAGGTAAGATTTTAAGTATTATAATCAGTGGATAAGTTAGATAAGTAACTATTGTTCGGGCTCTGATTAGAACTGAAAATTCAACCGGGATTTTCTAATATTCGAATAGGCGGATATCCGGATCTGCAAGCTATCCGATTCCTGAGATCTCGATTCGAACTATCCGGATCTGGATCCGAACTATCCGGATCTAGATCCGAAGTATCCGGATCTGGATCAACACTATCCAGATCTGGATCCAAACTATCCAGATCTCGATCTAAACTATTCGCATCTGAATCCGAAATATCCGGATCTGGGTCCGAACTATCCGGATCTGGATCCGAACTATCCGGATCTGGATCCGAACTATCTGGATCTGGATCAGAATTATCTGGATCTGGATCCGAACTATCCGGATCTGGATCCGAACTATCCGGATCTGGATCCGAACTATCTGGATCTGAATCCGAACTATACGGATTTGGATCCAATCTATCCGGATCTGGATCCAAACTATCCGGATCTGGATCCGACCAACCCCGATCTAGATCCGAACTACCCGGATCTGGATCCGAACTACCCGGATCTGCATCCGAACTATCCGGATCTGGATCCGAACTACCCGAATCTGGATCCGAACTATCTGGATCTGGATTAAAGCTATCCGCATCTGAATCCGAACTATCCGGATCTGGATCCAAACTATCCGGATCCAGACTAAACAAAAAACGTTCAAAATTACTTTCAAACTGCAGTGCTTCATTGGGAAAATATAAATTTGCACCTTCCCAATGAAGTAAAGCAATCTGGGAAACTTCGAACATTTTTTACTTTGTCTGGATCTGGTTAGTTCAGATCCATATCCGGATAGTTCGGATCCATATCCGGATAGTTCGGATCCATATCCGGATAGTTCGGATCCATATCCGGATAGTTCGGATCCATATCCGGATAGTTCGGATCCGGATTATCTGTTTACCAGGATTTGAAGATTCGAATCCTTATTATTCAGGATAATCTGGATAGCAAATTATCTGGATACTTTCAACTCTAGTTATGATAACTTGTTAATATCTCACTGCCAATAAAAATTTTCAACTTGGGCAAATTGCATCAAAATTATATCTACCGTGATCAATCTGTCCGTCAAATATTACGTACTGATCCAAATCTAACCTCTAAGAAGAGGACCAAAGAACCACAATAAACAGGAAATCATATAAGAGATTAGATTAAATTTTATTGAAATCCATAAGGCATGGACGACTGAATGGGATAAACTGCTATTTTCGTTCACAAAAAACAAAAAAAAAGAAGAGATTTGATCTTATATGGATTCAAGTCATATTGGCATAGCAAGCGCCCACGTGCACTGAACTGGACCTTGCACGCAAGATCCTTGCATACCTACATACCACCCATAGACTACAATTCTAAATCAAATTTTTCATTGAGAAAATTTCTACCGATTCTTATACTACCAGAAAAATTTTCTTAACTGTAAAACAAACAAAAAACCAAGCAAAAGGTTAAAGACATTCACCTTTCGTGAAAAACATTTCAGTGCCGGTGAAAGAATTAACGCGGCAATTTTACAAAAGAGAAAGGGGTAACAGAAAAAAAAACATACTTCCTTCCATATTCGATGGAAAATGAGAGGTGAGATGAACTTGAAGGGTTTTCACATTAACACCACCACGACTAAAATTTCTATTTTTAAAAAGTTTCCTGAAACTAAAGAAATATAGAAAACGGTGAAAATGTTTCTCCCAAAGGAATGTTGTAAATAGAGTCTGTAGTGCAAGTATTTATTCAGAAAACAAAGAAAATGACAACCTACTACTACTACTCTACTATTTGATCTTTATAGGGGGTGCAGATGCAATGGAATTCTTTTGGATGCACAAACCGCGAAGATAACTGTACCAGAATTATACCATAGAGAGAAAAAAAATTGTAAAGAGTGCTCAGGCTTAACATATCCCAAACACTACTAAACACATGTCCATTATTTTTACTATTCCATGATGACACATTATCTACAAGGGAAAAAAGGGAATCTTCGCATGCATACATGCATACCTTACCTATATATAAGTATGGATGCATGTACACCTTATAGTCTATTAAAGACTCAGTGTTACACCCGAATTGAACGGAATTAAGACAGAACGGTTATTTGTGACAAGGAATTCCTGTGGGATTTCGAAAGGGATTAATGTCACACAATGGAATGCCACCTAAATCACGAACACGCCAAAGGGCTGAAAGTGATGAGCAGAAAATTTATAAGAACCTGAACAGCAACGGGTTCAATATGATATGACTGAGCTTGGCTGCTTGACTTGTATGAAATGGAAGCATAGTGTTGGATATGTGTGTGTGTATTTATGTATGTCAAGTACCACTGTACAAAAATATATTGCTCTTCCTTATGTTGCCTTAGGGGCCTGCAGCAGCAGCAAGGATATTATGTCGATAGAGACAGTAGAAACAGTACAATGATAGCGCGTTCCTAAGACAATATCACACAACTGTTGGAAAGTTTACTGTCGTAATTTTTTCCCGTTTATTTTCTAGATTTTTAGCCCCTTTTTATTATGGAGAAATCGGATACATTGGCGATGATAACGATGACATTTGGGGATTGTTTCCTATATTTATGCGGCGGGGGTGCCTTATTTCATGAAATTTTATGATGATTTTCGATAAAGGATATCTATTATATTTTCATTATTGATTAATGATCTGATCATTAGCAGTTAACAGTAAAGGAAATTTATTTATTTAATAATTATACAATTTTTTCAATGATAAAAGTCTAAAATGGGTCATTCCATATAGGAAATCGATTGGAATTCAACCCCCCCCCCCCCCCCCCCCCCCCGACCATTACCAATTTTTTTCTTATTTTGCTGTTAGTTAACTAATTATGATAAGATTAAAAATATTTACTTGATGTCCTGCGAAACATGCTGTCTGAATTAAAGGGCTTTGAAAATCCTTACAATTCCCTAGTTTTTGGTTTTTTATTCAAAAATTCATAACTTTGGTATTAATTATCAAAGAGCCATGGTCTGTAGCTTATTTAAAAGAAAAGGATTACTCTTAGAATAAAAAACAACTAAGGATAATAAATATATGCTTTATCCTTGAATATCTCAAAATTCATCCTGCTAATTTTTTTCTTATATATATACAATTTGAATACAACTTCGATCCAGATACGTTTACTTGTCCTAATCTTTATATTTCTCAAATTAACCAGCCGCTCAGACGTGGGAATACTTCAAGTAGCTCGATTCAAAATTTTTCTTTTCGTATAGTGGACATTATTTAGCTTCTATCGTCTTGTAACTCAATTAATTCTGAGGCAATTGGACCGGACAAATTATCAATTCGATAGTGTTAGTAAAATTAATGTACCAGCAAATACTAGAACATGCGAATTAATCCGATAGCAATCAGGCCGTATTAAAGATAACTGCTGATATTAGAAGCGTGATGAATTGTGACAAATTCACTACCCTATAGTACTTTTGGATTTCTCAAAGTCCTTTGATAGTGTTGACCATGGTACACTTATACAGAAACTCTGTTCCTCTTGGTAGTTCAGCAGCGTTCATGTTGTATAGGCTTCTAAGGGAGTGTGACCATCGAGTAAGGACCAGTAATATTTATTCTACATAATTGCTACTACAGTATGGAGTTCCTCAAGGATCGATATTGGGTCCACTGTTATTCAAATGACTTGCCGAAAAAAAGTTCGTGATCTTTATGCGAATGATTTTCAGGTGTATCTAAGCCGGCCTACATATCTTCTCGATGATGACTGCTTATCACGTACTAATAAAGATTTGATTAGAATATATGTCAGGTCTATAGACAATGGTCCGCAACTTAAACTTAACCCCGTAAAGTCACTGTCTATAAGTTTTTATAATAATGCTTTCGATGTATCTGATAGTCCATCTGTGGTCCTGAACTGTTCTCAAATGAACCCATGCTGAATAAAGCTACTAATCTTGGGATAGAATAAAATAGCAGTATGAAGCGCAGTTTTTGATTTGCGGAAGATATACTCGTATATTGCCTTGTAATACTCGTCTGATTCTAGTAAAGGGTCTGATTCTGAATCATTTCCCTTTTGGAAGTGTTGTTTTACTCAAATTAGATAGTATATGTACATGTAATATGGAAGATGCTTTCAATGACTGTATTCGATTTATATTTGGATTGCGAAGATTTAATCACGTTTAGGCTTCGATTTCTTGGTTGTTCTTTGGAATCTTTTTTAAATCATCGGGCGCTCTTATATTGCGAGCCAATAAGCCGGAATATTTCAGGAAACTATTTCCAGACTACTTCGTTTCACCGGAACAGAAACCTGATAACGTCGCGTTTCTGTAGATCAGTTATGGAAAATTCTTACCTAGTCCAGACTATCAGATTAGGGAATAGTTTACCCGTTGCTATACAAACCGCAAAAACCATCAATACATAGCTGAATTTAAAATAAATTTAAACTAAATTATAAAATTGCAGTAGGTATTTAATTTTTGAAACACAACAACTTTTTTTTTTATTTTATTTATTTTTTCTGAGCTATCAATTAAACGCAGATTATTTCTTCTTTATTATTTCTTTTTTATTATCATAAATATATCTAGCACCGACTTACTATTTTGTACTCTAAAAGATTGTAAGTCGTGTGTTCACTTATTAGCTATAAGTTATTATTATGATTATTATTATAATCATTATTTTTAAATATTAATGCTCATAATATTGTTGGTTAAACTGTTAAATTTTCAATGTGGGATTTCAATGGGTTTAGGGACGAGAATTTTTTTTCTCATCTATCGAGGTCTGGTTTATTTTGAAAATGAAAACAAAAAATCCTAAAAATCTATTGTGTTATCCATTAAAATTTATACATCAAGGAAATAATTTTTCTCTCTCCTAAAATAAGAACCGCTAAGAATCCTGTTACAGCTCTACAAGATAATAGGTTTAAGTGATATGCGTGAATGTTTTATGTACTTTTGAGCTGATTATACTGTGGGCAAATTTTTATTTCAGGCAAATTTTTATTTCAGGGAAAAAATGTTTGAGAATTTTGGCAGCGCTCCCCTTCGTGTTACTTTGTATGTATGGCCAACATTCGTCGGAGGTATCTCAGTTGTATTGAGTGAAAATGACTGGCTATCTACAAATATATTATTACAGCTGTTATTCCCATTTCAGTGAGCATGAGTATTTGCTAGTCAGCCCAACTTAGCCACAGAATCCTTTCATTTCTATACCCATTTCATGATTGCTTCGTCCAGGTTTCGTCCCATTAAGACTTTAAGACTTTCCGTTTAATTTATTAAAAATTCAAGTGAGGTAAAATTAGATTACAAAATAATTAAGTTAATTAAAAATAAATCGAAAGTCGTGTTTCCATAAAAATTTTAAGCTGGACCGATCCAAGTAAATTTTACCATTCGATAAAACAAGTTTAAAAGTGATCTAAATGCCATCCAGACAAAATATATCTTTCGGAATTGACTAACACATCACTTAGGGTGGTTGTCTATAAAAATAAAACGACCGAAAGCAGACCTAATTTTTTTTTTTTTTTTGTAAATGGTTCTGGTGTTGGCTAGTTAGGAGTGGAAAAGTTACGATAGCAAAATTAAAAATAAAAATCAAAGAAATAATTAAAAGTAAAATAAACAAATAAAAAACCCGAAAGACGGCCAATAAAAAAAAAAAACAGGAATAATTGCACTCTCGAATAACAGCTCAATATTGTTTTTTATCTACTAGGCCTGGATTCTGTAACCACGGAGCATTGGGGAATTTGAGAGATGAGAATATTAATTTTCTCGGATTACACTCCCTAATTCCCCATTCCCAATTCACGAATATGTTTTTGAGGGAAAACTTGAGAGAAATGAGAGAAGACCGGCTAGAGTGCTGTTTTCAGTAAATTCCAAACAGTTCCACATTAAATGAGTGACAGTTCAGAATTTAATTATTATTTTTTTTATATTTTACGTTATTAAAAGTGCTGAGCAAACAAAATTGTCTATACTTTTAAAGATTTCTAATTAATTGATTGTAATTACTTACTTTGGTGAATTTAATTTGAAAATTCCTAGGTACAAAATACAACAAAAACATACAATTCCCTCAGTTGAGAATTCTTCTTCTTACTTTTCTACTTGCAGAATACCGGAGAATTTGAGAAGTGGAATAGAGAATTAAGCAATTCTCAAATCAAATTCACCGAGTGACAGAATTCCACGTGAGAATTAAATTTCAAAACAACTCTCATTTTCCAAATTCCTCAATTTTTCGTGTTACAGAATCCGGCCCCTGGATATGCTTAAGAAAAAGTGGAAAAAACGCAGAAGGGTTACATTTTGGGTACAGAGCGTGATAGGTCATTTTAAAGCGAAGACTTGGGTTTTCTTAAAACCAATATGAAAAATTAGTGTTGATGACGTGTTTTTTGATAAGCATACTAGTAAAATAAAAATAAAAATAAAACGATGTAAAATTCCGAAATTTTAATTATGATAATACTTCAAAACGCAGAGGAGGAGGGAAAAGGGAAAGGTCTGACGATTATATGTATATCTAACAAAGTTTAAATCATTATCAAAGGTTGTAACACTCAGAAGCTGTAGGGTGATCTATAAAAATATACCCAAATATTTTTAAGTCCCGTTATCTCGGAAAACGTTAAGAAACAACCGGAACTTGGTTAGGATGCAGCAACCAAGTTGCCATTAAGTTAATTCTCCATATTAAAAAGAGCGTTTACGGTTAAATTGAAAATAGAATTGGTCCCAAGACGGTACCTTGCGGTATGCCACAACACTGTAAGAAATTGATCGCTAAATGATCCATTAACTTTGAGTTCTTGGAGTACGATTTAAACTGGATTTTTAGTTTTTTGTTCCTGTTCCTGTTCCTGTTATTGGTAATATGATAAGTTTTTTTAATAGATTATCATCCAGAAAAACCACACATACTAAGGAATTTGTATCTCAGTTTTAGTATTAATAAACTGAATTACTTCTAGATAGCGCGTGAAACGTACTATTAATTTGCTTAAATCCATACTGATTTTCTACAATCACACATTGTTTTTATTGAATTTAATTAGTCTGGACTGAATGCAGTTTTCAAATACTTTTGCAGTCGGTCTGGTGGAATGTTTCTTATCATTATCCTTGTGGATGAGAACAAAAATAGCAGTTCTTAATTGATTAGCTTGTATTAGAACAAGACTAAATATATTGCAAAGAGATTAAGCTATTAAGGGGACTTTGAGTTTTAATAAATTATGGGTCAAGCCAGCTCTACCGGGTCCTTTAAGCTTAATTATATGCGTGTACTTTATTTTCAACGATTTTATAGCATATTTTTGTTACGCTACACGCTTTAAATATATTTCAATATAAGAAATTTATTAGAAGGTTGTGTTACTAGTTTCTTGCGCAAGATTGTCTCAAATGTCTAATTGAAGTTTATATACCAGATTCTGGCCCAACATCTTTACATAGGTCTTCGGTTTCTTTTGAATACAACTAATCTTAAAATGGGATAGTACGTGATATTAATATATAAAGAGTTTGACAGAAGATGTGTTTTCAAAATTTTTAGAGTTAGACTTATTGATATTTTCACTGCATTGCTTTTATTAAATTAATTTAAATAATTTGTTTTAAGAAATATATGATAACTTACAATTTTCGAAAGTGCTTTTTTTTATGAAAGAAGTCTTTACATACCTGAAAGAAAATTAAAAAAAAACATTTATTAAGTATAGAAATGCCAGCAATTTAGTATGCTTAAAAATAGAAAAAAAGAAAAAAAAATAAATAAATAAAATTAGAATCAGCAAAGGTCACAGATGCATTTTTTTTTAATTTAAAAGTTTTACAAAAAAGATTATCAAATGTCGTCTACATAGCTTTTTTTTTGTTTTGGTTATGTTGTGAGTAAGTGAAACAATTTGGGAAAGATTATTTCCTTTGGCCACAAATATCCAATCCTAATTGCTTTTTATTTGAACAAAATTTCTGATTATGTGGTCTCTTGTGGTCTACTAACTATTACGCAAGTAAAAATGAGGTAAAGTAGGCAGGACAAAAAGTAATTATCATTTGGAAAGTAAATGTTCGTACAATCCGAGTTTAAGATAAAGCGGTACATAATGTTTTTTCGTTTTTCTTAAAGGCATAATTAACGTACAAATTAGCCTTTTATATTTAGATCCCAAATAGCTTAGAGAAAATTAGTTTAATATAACTTATAAATGTCATCGCTAAAGCGTGACATTGAAATGAATACAGACTACTTGTAGTTTTTTGGTTTTTTGTTTTTTTTTTCTAAAGGGCAGGTGATGACGGATCCCAAGCACAGAAGCCAAGCAATTGTGCTAACCTGCTTAAAACCCTCCCACCAAAATCTTCCTGTTCTCTTAGTGAAGCGCATCAGGGGGGGGGGGGGTGATTCTGATCTTTTGACATACTTTAATGTCAGAATATACGACAAAATGAAATGAACTTTTCCGCTGTTTTCTGTGTGTCTATTTTTATTGAGCTCAGCATTCCTTGCAGTACGTAGAATAAACTGAAAATGACACTTCACATTACAATTTCAAAATATTATTTCGAATTTAAGCACTGGTATTGCTCTAATTAGGTGTGGAATATCAATTTATCATAGTATCAAATTTTTGTCACAACCTCGGAAGCAGTTGCCAAATTAGTCATACTTTTAGGCGTATATTCTAACGATTATTCATTGCAAGCATTGATTATTTATAAATAGATGTGCCCAAAATTATTGACGTCTTAGAAAGGAGATGTCGCTACGTGTCTTTCGTTTGTTATTCCCAGCTTTAAAACTTCTAATAAAAGAATTATTAATGACTGGTAAGGAGTTTTGAATTTAGTTTTGAAACATTTTTATATTATATGCTGGAAAAATTGTATTTTTACCATTAAATAAAAGTTTCAATCACATTTTTGGCAAGTAGCGACATCTCGTTTCTAAGACGTCAATGATTCTGTGCACATCTATATATAAATAATCAATGTCCTAGGTCTAGGTGAGGTAAGTATTTCAGGTCATCCATAGAGTCGCCCATAGCTGTTTATGTTTTATGCGAACATCTGCTTTCCAGACCAAGAAAACGAAAAAGTCAGCCGTTTCATTCCCACCTTTCCTGCGTCCAGGAACCCACTGAAGGAACAACTTACTGTGTGTCCGTCCGTATTGTGTTTCTTTTTTGGAAGATAGATGAATCGGAATAGCGCTTATAACAATTGTGAGGTTTAAAATTCAGAATTCTTAAAATTTGTTTGCTTCTGGGGATCTCGAATTCTGAAGTTTCCCTTGCAGAATATTCAACTCAATATAGGATTTCACACATTTTCAGTGTGATTTTACTTCTCTCGATATCATTCTGTTCTGGGATTTTAAGCAGTATACACAGGCTTATCTCCAAAATTTATTATCTAAACGTCTTATAACGATATTTATCAGTCATGTCACCTTCATTATGGTTTTTACGCTCATTTTTCACTTTATTGAAAAATTCCGCAACAAGGATCCATCATTATCGCATCATAATGCTTCTTCATCCATCAAAAAACTGTTTTCATTACTTCGTGCCTATCAAAAATTGGTGTTCCCTTTAAGGATATTACAACAAGCAACAACATTAATATGTATGTAATATACACAGTTAGTTTCCCACTCCCTTATGATTTGCTGTTTTTTTTTTTTTTTTTTTTTTTTTGTGATAGTAAGCATCCTCAGAACGAACGCAATACGGCTTAGCTTTTTCATGTTTTGTCTTGTATATATATTTTTAATGTAACACTGTCATGTGATTGCAATCAATTCAAAATCCACCACTAATGTAGGGATTTTCATGGCTAATGTGATCGTTATCAATCCTTTTAATCACCCCTAACCTAACCTCCTCCCCCTTCTTCTCCTTGTTATATATATAAAAAAAAATGCAAAGTTTCATCATTTTCCACCCCAGTACAATGTTGCTCCCACTGTACCCATCTTATTTCATCATCTCATCATCGCCATCATCAGCAGTAGCAAGACCAACAACAACAGCAACAACAACAACACCAACAACAACAAACTCAAAAGTAACATTCTTTCATTTGCCTCACCCCCGCTTTTCGAAAAACGTGTGTTGTTACTTTGACAAGGAGTATCGCCTGGGTCCAGAATGGTGGCTGATAAAATGTCGATTGAGGATGATGATGACGATGACAACCGAACAAACATAGAGAGAGACAGAGTGAGCGAGCGAGAGAGAAAGAGATAGATGTGACAACAAACGACCCATGATAATGATGATGATGAGTAGTTATCGGCGGGCAGGACAAACATAATCCTCCCAAGGGATCCTTTTGCGGAAAATTTCTTCAGTTGTCCCAGATGATTTGAATTTTGAAATGGGAAAACGAGATTGATACCTACACTTTGTTTCTCCTTTTTAGATTTCAATCCAGGATACGCAATTATTCAATTTTTTTTTCATGTTGTAAAAAGGAAGAGGGGTGGGTGGATGTGCAATCATGAAACAGATTTTGTTCTTCTAGTTTTGTATTAGTACGGTCATCTGCGACAACGACGACGGTAGAATATGCTATGAAAATTTAATATTTGAGGATAAATCACTTGCTCGATTTCATTTATGCTCCTTTTAAAATTTTTAGATTAACTTCGAAGCACTAAACACCCCCCCCCCCCCCCCCCCTAAGTAGCAATGCGAGAACTATTCAGTTTTTGCGAACTATACCACTGTGTTGTTAGAAGATTTTCACAATGACAAGTTCAGATTGTGAATATAGTTGGTAACTTTTTGGTTGTGTTTCAAAACCAATTTCTGATGTTAGTTCTCAAAAGAACTACTTAGTTGCAACGTATACAGGTCAGTACTGAGTTACTGAGGAGCTGTTACAACTCCGGAGCTCTCAAATTTTGATACAATCCTGTGGTTATAAAAACTACATGGATGCAATTAACAAATTTGAAGCTCCGAATAGTGCTACGTGGCTATTGGTTACACCTGTGCAGCTAAGAACAGAACCTCATGGTGTTTGTTAGATAGAACTTTGTAGTTATGAGCGATAAAATGATGTTTCGAAAAGAGGAGTTTCTTAACTCTAGTTCATTATAAATGAAAAATACAAATTCATTTAAATATTTTCAGGTCGCTTCATCTAAAAGTGGGGACTAAGTTTTACGTTTCACGCAATTCAAACACAGTTTAGTCTCCGATAAAATGTAGAGCTTTAGTGATGAATTTAATGCTTTGAAAGTAGACCGGTATATTTTATATCTGGTTTAAGCTCACCGACACATATGTAGTTATGAGTAATAAATTAATTGACGGGACACAACTAAGCAGTTTCTGCAACTTTACTTGCCAAATTGGTGTGAGCGCGGTTGGTGGGAACGGTTGCGAATGGTTTGAAGAAAATACAAGTAATACCGGAATTTTTCTCCAAACGAATCCACAAAAAACTGCTTATTGCTACTTGAGACGAGTATTAGAAAAACCACTTTTTGTGTAAGTTGCAGTATGCCACATAACTTTCCACGTGTATTGGATCCGTTATGGATCCATCCATGCAATAGATATTTTGCAGTATTTAAAGTTCGTTTTTATCGCCAAGCAGCCATATTCCTCGTTTCTTGTACCGTCGTCGACTACCAGATTCCACAGGTATTCATCCTGGACACATGCCAATGGAACTTTTTTATGAAAACCACAGATTATGAAGGGGGTGTGTTTATTTTTGAGGTATACAAATTTAAAATGAAATAAAACACGTAAAAATAACGTTAATGGCCATGATGTTGGCTTTATTTGAAAGATAGTTTTATGCCAGTAGTGTCTAATCATGATTTCGGGCAAATTGGTCCCACGGCTGGCTCGAGTTAAGCGCAATCGGGAAGTCCAATTTTCAACCACTTTACCGAGCAACTGGGGCCGTACATTGGCAATAACATGGCAAATGTTGACTTTTGAGTGGTCCAACGTCTGCGGTTTATCGGAACAGACTAGTAAATTCACATATCTCAAAAGAAAGTAATCTATCGGTGTGAAATTACACGATCGTGGAGACCAGTTCACAGGTCCATTTCGCGAAATTATGCGCTCATCGCATGTTTCTCGCAATAAATTCATTGTGTAGCTCGCTGTGTGGCATGTTGCACTTTCCTGTTGAAACCAAAGCCACATCAAAACAATTCAACTGAGAAATGAAAATGTCAGCAATAATGGCTCTATAGCGCTCTCCATTGACGGTAACATTCTGGCCGGCATCATCTTTAAAGAAATATGGGCCAATGATTCCACCTGCCCACAAAGTACCACAAACAGTAACTTTTAATGGTTGTCTCAATAAAGACTTCTGGGTTTTATGTACTCCAAATTCGGCAATTCTGCTTATTGATGTAGCCGTTCAACCAAAAATGAGCCGCATCGTTGAATAAAATTTTCCATTGAAAAAGAGGATCAAGTTGAATATTGTTTTGGTCGGCCCATTCACCAAACGTACGGCGATCGATTGGTCACACGGTTTCAACTCTTGGACAAGCTGAGTCTTGTATGTAAGTTCGTAGGCCAAGATATTTTTGGAAAATCTACCACAATTGTTCTGCACGATGGTGAATTGACTCATTCGGGTCCTCCTCAACACTACGCTCAACAGCAGCAACAAATTCTTCTGTGCGCGCACTGAATGGCGTCTTTCTGGATATGCATCAAATAGAGTGGGGGTGGTGCGGGAACGATCCATGGTTTTCCGAATAACTTGCTCGGATGGACGATTATGTCGATCATAAAATGAACGTAGCGCACGGTAAGATTGGCGAACTGAACCATGATGTTCAAAATAAATTTGCACAATTTGCAAGTGTTGTTCTGACGTAAGTCTAAAAAGATAACTACAAATCAACTGTCAACTGTCAAATTGACAGTTATTAGAAATGGTGTTGCTACATAATTTGAAAAGCAAACTTCTAAAAAAAAACAACCTTAATAAATGTAGTGAATCGGAGGCTTAATTAAAGCCTAGGATATATAGACAAGCAAAACAATTCACAAAAAAAGATAATGACAATCTGGTCCTACGAAATCACAAAGAACTGAGTAGATACCAAACGAAAATTCTCGGATTAGGCCTATTGGTGTGGAGGTCTTTACAACTCATTTCTTTTATATGTTCCTCTCAAGAAGGAGAAATAATTCTGGTTTTCCGTGGATGAACTATAGGTTGAATAGACTGAGAAATGCGTAGAACAAGGTTCGTAAGAGACTGGTATGATTGATGATCACAATCTTTTTACAAGGTTGCGGAAAACATATGAATTTATAAATAAGTTTCTGTATAGTCGATATTTGGCATCGATGCAGTCTAATATAAAGTTAGATCATTTCTACAAGATAGTAAGCGTAATTCGTATTCTTCTATTGGCTTTAAAAATAAAACTGCGTATAATATGGTGGATTCATATAACCTTTTTTGCAAAATACTCTGAATCTGTCTATTTGGAGGACTTAGACTTTCCCATTGACCCTGAAATTACCATTCATATTTCATTATCATGTGTTCGCGGAGAATGTAAGCTTAGCATTGGTTAATGCTAGGTGTATCCAGACAGTATTCTAGTCATATCTCTAAATTAGTGCGTCGTGCTTTTATATCGGTGCCTCTTTCATATATATTTACTTTGTCGTTATCCTCGGAACTCTTCCTCAATGAGTGGAAAACTTGATTTGTTCATCCTATACCTACATAAAGTTGGTATTAAAAATTGTGCTTGTAATTATCGTCGTATTTGTAAAATCTCTACAATTCCTAAGCAAAATATTTGAAAGCATTGTCTCTGATAAAATATCTGATTTAGTTAAGGAGTACATTTCTATGCATCTACATGGTTTTATATAAGGGCGCTCTTAAGCAACCAATTTAGTCTCCTATGTAAGCTTTTGATTACATATCCTAGAAAAAGGTGTTCAGGCTGTACAACTATATATTGATTTTGCAAAAGAATTTAACAAAGGTTAATATTCGTTGGCTTTTATATAAACCTGTAACGAATGGATTCCATTCTGATTTACTTGCATAGCATATACTGCAAATTATAAAAATCAATAATTTTGGTACATTTTGGTGTACCTCAGGAGAGCCATCCAGGGCCCCCTTCTGTTTATTATATATAACATCTTTGAATTTTCCACTGTTCTAGGTTTTATTTGGTGGTCAAAAAATTTGTATGGGAGTTTTTTTTATATGTCATAAGAATCCAGCTTCAAATCAGAAGTCAATAAATTTGCCAATTGGAGTCATCTTAATCATTTCTCGATAAATTCATCTAAATTTTAACACCTTACGGCTACTAAAAAGATATCATCAAATCCTTTTAAAGTAATTATCGATCGGAGTATCATTCCTAAATGTAGTATAGTTTTAGACCTTGGTGTTATTCTAGATAGTAACTTTTTTTTAACCGGATTGAGCTAATTCTCCACTTGGTTTTGTTAAACGTCGTGGCAGGCAGTGACTTCTCTGAATACTAAATTTCCATAAATTTGAAAACAAAGAAGTTACAGCCCCTAAAAAAAAAGTGTTTTTTTCTTCAAATTTGTTTGTTTTTCCGGCGTATAATTTTTTGATCATTTATAATACGTGATAAAGTTATAGCTAAACCTTGTAGAAAACTCGACTTAAAAAAAAAAAAAAAAAAAACTCAGAAATTTTCTTTGTGAGACTCACGGTTACAGAGATATAGCCGAAATCTGGTTAACACCTTTATTTGCAAGAAGACCGGCACGGCGGTCGAATAGAAGATTTGGCACCATTAAAGAAAAAACAACAACAGACAAATATTGCTGCTTTCGGAAAATGCACGGTTGATCATTTTTTTGACCATTTGACTGCACTGTGTTAATTTTCCGTAGCAAAAGCCATCAAGAAGTACAAAATAGCAAACAAAACGCACTGTGATTTACCATTTCGGAATATTTTTCTTTTTTCTTCCTCGTTTTGTAAAATGCATTTCCGCTGCTAAAATTGTCACTCGATGCTATGTGAAATGAGTTTTAACCGTGAATCAACAACACATGTCCCTCCTTGGTTGCCTCTATTCTGGAGGATGTTGTTTAATATCGGAATGGGCTCTTTTCTCTGTGTTGTTTCAAAATGAAGAGACTCTCCTCCTCTTCAGTTTCACACATTATGAACTTTTTCGTTTCGATTTTATTTCGTTCTTTTTTACCGCATATGTGCGAATTTTAAGCAGAGTCACACAAAAAGTAATAAAATTCATAATATAAAAAATAAAGAAAAAATAAAAATAGTAAAGCAGTAAGGAGGAGATAAGAAAATCTTTTAACGAATTTAATTTTTTTTTTAGTACTTATAAAGAATTGTTGTCACTACTCTAGGGGGAATGATATAGTCTACATACAGCCTGCTAACTATATATAGCAGAATCACAGTTAATCAGGAAAGGAATAGATTTTTGTTTATTTTAATTTGGCAAAATCCTTGCTTGAGAAAAGAAAAGTAAAAAAAAAAAAAAAATAAGCAAAGTCTCGCTTCCTAACCCATTTCATTGAGGAGTCGAAAGGTTTAAGATTTTGTTCTTCATGTTTCTTTTTCTCTTGGGTAAGTTCAGCTCTTGTAATGTGTGCATACTAAATATTGTCCCCAAGTAGGAATTTGAGCTCCTTAGTTCCATGAAACGAGCAAAAAGCATTTTATACTTAGTACGGCCACGAATTGTGAAAATAATCTCGTTTTCTGATCTCTGCCTTGGATTATTTTCCAACTGTCGATTCCTGCATCCACATTCATATTCATGTATATGCATTCCTTTCGAGGGAATATTTGAACGGAATTCAGAATAAGAATAAAAGCAATTTTTTGGGTTTTGAGCTTGACGAAATATATTATATTGGTTATTTCAAAAAAATGCTTCAGTGCGATCAATATTCACCGCATAGATAGAAGCCCAAAATGAACTCGGATACTGTAAGATGCAGGTCTAACTAAGGTGCATTAGAGAGATTTTCCAACTATGTATGGTTAAGAATTCTCGAGATCATGTGATTCTTAAAGGTGAATTGAAAACAACACTAAAATCTTTGGTCTTGTCAAAATGGGCTAAAGAATTACTGTCCATAGTACCTACATAAAATCAAGAAGTAAGGTGTGTCTATTTTGAGAAAAGGACATATAGCAGTACAATTGCTAATGAATGTTTGGAGGTAAATGATTGTTTAAGTAAAACAAATCATATAAAATACAAAAGTCACAAAGTGAAGTCATTATCATCGGTAATTATTAAAAAAAATATTGATATTGTCTGCATAACAACTCTGGAATATTTTGGTCATTTACTAAAAATAAATAAAAATAAATACATGAAAGTGTAGTCAACACACCGAATGAAATTAGTAATATTTTCGCTACATACATATTTTAAATCTCCTTTAAATTATGTTGACTATAATTCTGGAAGCTGTCAAGTTGAACTTGAGGATGTATACAGAAAATTATTTTGTCATTGGATATCAGTAAGAATACTGGTCCAGCAGGGATACCAATTATCTTTTATAAACATTTTTTCTCAAACCTGACGTATCTAATTTCAAAATTATTCAATTTTTATATTAAAGAAAGAAGCTTCCCTACTGATTTTATCTACCCAGTCTTTAAATCGGGTAATAAAGTGTATGTCATAAACTACCGACCTTCCTCCGTGTCAAAAGCTTTGGCTCTTATATTTGAAAAGTATTAATATTGTAAGTCCACACCTCCACACTCATAGATATTTAATAAGTAACATGGTCTCTTGCCTGGTAGGTCTACGGCGGTCACTAATCTTTTTATATTAACTGATGCTCAAACAAATTAACGCCTTTTATGCTACTAATGTGAGAGTAAGGCTTTTGATAAGATAAATCATTCTATCATGCTGCTTAGAAGGATGCTTATCATTAGTTTCGTTTTGATAACAATGCTGTTGTTAAATGGTTTGAGTTATACTTCACTAATCGTTGCTTAAGAGTGGTGGTTTTCAATCAGACACATTCACCCAATCTTCTGAGATCCCGCAAGGTACTATACTAGGACCTGTAATATTCTGTTTGACAAGTCTTACAAATCCCTTGGTTTTATTTACGATGTACGAAGTGTTTTAAACAAGTTCAATTGTTCAAAGTGATTTAGTCTCGTGAAGTATTTTAGGGTAGATATGCGTCGCATATATGGAAACCCTTTTATGCTACATATTGTTACGAGCGTGGCGTTAATTCGTTATTTAAAACACAATATTTCAGATATAATTCAAAAGTTCTTTCTTTATTTAACTTTACTGTTTACTCTCACAAATTCACAAATAATTATCAAATCAACTCTTTATTTATCGCTAGTACTGTACTTATAATTATCGCAATCCAAATAGTTTACTTCGTTCACTTCACTGTCTGAAATAATACTCTGCCTCCTGGATGTGAGTAGCGCTGTCTTTATACTCTATAAATTATACTAGAACCTTCCAGAATATTCCGTTTTTCGAACCCAAGGTTTACTAAGATGTCACTAGCCTAAAGTTGCTTCAATTTCTAACAGATGTCGCTTGTGTCACTTTGTGGCACGTAAGAATATGCACAAAAAATTGGGGGCGTTCAAAGACGTTTTACTCGGTTTATATTTTTCAAATTTGATCAGTCTAATTATTATTAATATAACAATAGATCACTAGTAGACTGTCTATGACAACTTAACTTAATCGAAGACGTTCTAATCTTGACGAGTTATTTTTACTTAATTGTTTAATAATAAAATTAATGCTTCTGCCATTCTATAAAAAATTCGCATAATTGCTCCATCTCGTCCTGCACGTCAACTTTTAGTATTTAATCCTGAATCACATCGGACAACTCTATAAGATTGGAGCCTCCAATCGTCAGAATTCAAAGATCTCATAATGACCTCTTGTCCTTCAACTTTAAAACATACAGCCATGGATGAAATGCTTCCTTAGAAGGAGGTTTTAGTTTTTATATTGATTGATATTTTATTTTGATCCTTGTTGTTATTTGTTTCTCCTATTCTGTATATATCTTCCTTCCTCCATTTTTCTTTTATTTTTAATTTATTACTTATTTATACTTTTGTTCGTTTGTTTTTTAATTTGAATTTGTATTTGATTTCTTTTAGTATAATTTTTTATTAGCTTATTTTCTTCCGATGTTTATTTTATATGTTTTATTTCTTTTATTTTTTGCTAATTTTTTAATTGTTTTTTATTAGGTAAATTGTCGTAGCTTCAATTGTAGTTTTGCATTTCTGTTTTACACTTTGTTTTAATTTGGTTTAGTCGCTTTTTCTTCTAATTGAATTTCTTTTGTACCTACATCTATTTTTCAAAATTAAGTCAGTAGTAAGTAACTGGTGTAAACTGTTTACTATCGGATGAACTGCTTAATAAAAATAACAGAAGATTTTCGAACTAGCCAAAATTCTACCAATATCACTGATGTAAGTGTGTTGAATAATAATGGACTATGTGGTATCCATGAAGAATTATTAATATCCGTTGACAGAACACTACGAAAAATTATTCAATTATTCATTGAATTCAGCCAGACAAGTACGAATTAAGTCGCAATAAAGAGAGAAAGGAAAATCCAAGCATTGTAAAAAGTCAGATGCACACTTACCAGCTTTAATAGCCGAAAATTTAGAAAATTTTACTAAATTCGATTTTTATCCTTAAGGAAGCCATGTTGGAAGGAACGAAAAATGGGTTTACTGTGAACTTTGAATACATCACAAATCATTGCTTCAAATACCTTGGCAATACATAGTATAATTGCGAAACTGGCCGATTATTGGAAATCTCCTCCATTTTACACTTCTTATTGACTTAAATGTGTAATGAAAGGCAGCTTTCATAATGGCGCAAACAAACCACAATTTATAGATAAATTAAACAGAAAACAAAGAGCAGTCACAAGAGACAGGCTACATTTTTGTTCTTTTAAACAGAAGAAGGAATATCATCAGAACGCCTCAAATATCTCTCCGTCACGTTCGAGTTTATAAGTTTATTTATGCCTAATTGGTAAAATTAATTGGGGATTAGTTTGTAAGTTTCATAGGACTATTACAACACTCCCACATAAGCTTCCTTTTGTGATATAAACGAATTACTGAAATTTGTAAGGAGTAAGGGAAATTTGAATAAAGAGAAACAAAAACGCGCCTCACAATACTACAAGTTATTGAAATTACTCAAACTAATATCACAATTAGAATTAGAGAACGCAGAACAAAAAAAAGAAAACAACAAAAATTACCGCAAAAGATTGGCAATCATTAAAGAATTATAGCTCTCCTCATTAATCAGGAAGAGAGCAGCAGAAATAGAGCAGCAGAAATAGAGCAGCAGTCAGACAATAGATAAAAAAAATATGTAGCCCAAAAGGTGAAAGTGCAAAATTTTTGAAAAAAAGGCAGTGAGGGTTCAATTAACACTGACACGTATACATACAACCCAGGGCATGAAAAAAGGATCATGACCATTTCTCAAATCGCACCAAAGTCTAAACTATTTTGGACAGGTACTCACAAACTTACCACTATGCAGGAAGATAGCTTCGCTACCGAGAGAATAAAGTGAATTTTGTAGAAAAGTCTATAAACCCAACCTCAACGCCTTCCATCTTCGTCTTTTTCGATAAATTTTCATTAAAAGTAACTCCAAAATGCACGAAAGACAACGCGGCATCGTTTCTTGAATATTCAAATTTCAGTCTTTCCCGTTCTCTATAAAAGGATATAAATTTGAATTTACTAATATTAACGGATCGGAGGTTTTGATCGCATCAGATTTTCAATTTATTTAGATCGGCTTGCAATATTAAGCAATCATTTACGGTAATTTTCACATAAATCGAAATCCAAATCATTAAATATGAACGGACCAGGAACATACGACACACGATAATAATCTTCAATTGATTTTATGAGATGCCAATTTTTTTTTTTTAAATCGTCCTTTCTTTCCTGTATATTAAAGTTCGTCCTTTGAAGAATCTGCTAGTGCGATAGCTTCTGTCGAGTCTTGATTTTTTATTTGTAAACGTCAACTTAACAACAAAGCGGAAGAGTGTACTGAATAAAGAACCATTGATACTTGAAAATTCCCCGTTTCGATGGCCGAAAGTAATTGAGAAGCAGCAGTTGACGTAGTTGCTTGCATCCTTCTATATCGAAATAATTTCCAGATTATCAATGACCGCTCTCTGGCTGTAAAACGACTCATTCCGTTCCACTGTCCTTGTCGCAAAAAACGATTTTCTTGTTCCATCTTCTTCACAAAATTCAAAATTTCAACATCATTTACGAATGTATTTAAATTACTTTAAAATTAAATTTCAAAAAAACGAAATCTAAATTTTCACAATTTTTTGTATCCTTGATTACAATTATAACACAATTTTAACATGCATCGTTATTTTCCTACCGTAGCCGTTTAGGAAAAAATTGTTTGCACAATTTTACATGAAACTTACCACAACTGACACAACATCATTCATTTATTGGTCCTTCGAGCCGGATGATTATGTAAAAAGTTTCTGAAATCTTGCCGTTATTTTACATTGTTGGCCGATATGTTCCTAGGTTAACTAAATTAAGGTGCGTTTACATTGAAACAATTTGCGAAAGCTGTTGCGTCACTACTTCAAATGTAATATGTGGCCTTGAATCTCGTGAATCTCGTTGCGATTAAATGCTCACAAATGCATTGCAATTGAAATTGTATCGAGCCGATGGTAGCAAGAAGAATCCATGGGGGAGGGGGGTTTTTCAACACCATATCACCCCCCCCCCCCATTCGCAAGGGCCTGATGTATATATATGTATATTACATGCATATTATAATCTGTTGTGACCCAAAAGCAAAGAAAATTTTGTTTGTACAAAACTAGAAATTCCCAAGAGCATTAATTCAATTATCTTAATGGAATAAGAACTTTGGATAGATGACAAGTCAAACCACAAGTAGTGTCCTCCTCACCCGTCTTTTTTCTTTCTTTTCTATTCATTTTCAATAAGACGAAGCTCTATAGTCCATCTTTTGTGTGTGTCTTAAAGAATTTCTTCAAACTAATGATTTGCCAAGGGGCTTTCATTAACTAAAAACTTCCTGAGGTAAGTTTAATCTTAGGAGATTCCTTGCAATATTATATAATGTAGAATGTAGTCTTGAATCCTCTCCTTAATTTGATTTTCAATATTAATAAATATTATTAATTTCATTTATACATGCATACATATAAAACTATACATAGAACTAATCAAATCAATGCGCGAGATTAAAAGCGAAAAATGGAACCCTTTGATGTTTTTTCTTTTATATAAGAATCTTTTTTGCCGAAACTGAATTCAATATTGGGGGTGGTTGGTTTATAGGATAATTTTATTAGAGGATGATGATGGCCCGACGACAGGAGACACGCGACGGTAAAAACAGGAAGGTAACGATAACTTTCATTCAATTCCCAATCATTTATATATGTATCAGTCATAGCCATTATTCTCTATTCTTGTAAGATTTTCTTCACAATACCATCATAAATTACATTTCTTCATAATACTTTGTAGACCATCTATTTAATTATCTTAATTATTCTTGCTAGCCCCCCCCCCCCCCCCCCCCCCTCCTAACTTCCTATTCCTATACGGTTTTGCTACTACTTTGATGACGATTTTCAAATGAGACTCTTGCTCAGCATATTATGTAAGTAACAAGAAGAATTTCTTCGAAGTTTATGATGATCTTAAGGAGTTTATATCAAAAGGAAATTGTTGTTCAAGTTTGGCAGGAAATTAAGTTTTGATGTACAGTTATAGAATATGTACTATGTAGAGAACATACATACATACATAAATATGTACGTATGAAATTATCCTCATCGATTCATGAATACATTCCACAGGCAAATAAATAATAATATGAAAGTCTACAATTCCTTTTTTTTGGCTATGGGACTTGATGTTAGTTAGCTTCTTCTGTAACTGTGTGTATGTAAATAAATTTGAGCAGATTACTTTAATTTAGTCTATTAACTTTTTGTTATTAGTTCCTTAAGGAGTAGGCCTACTTCCAAGGCTAAAAAAATGCGCATTTTCAATATTTTTATCCCATGAAATGAATATTTTTCAAACCTTTTTTTATGGGATTTATTTATGATTTTTGATGAAGTACAAAAATAAAATTTTTATATATATCGACTTTATGCCCATGGTACCAAAGCTCTTTGAAGACGAAATGTAGCAAAGCGACTTGCGGTGACAGCACCTGACAACGAAAAAATCATCTAATCAAATGGGATTCCATAAATAACATCCAAGAGCGGTTTTTGACGAAAAAAACAATTCTTAGCAAAATGGCGACTTTGTAAACTTCAAACGTTCATTTTCACATACAAAATCGATGTTTGATCGGCTATGAAAAGTCAAATTAACATCAAAATTGAAAAAAAAGCCACCGACAAGAACTGAGGAAAATAAATAAAACAAACCACAGATAATTTGGACACTTCGTTCTCAATTAAAATTTTGACATATTGCAGCTGATGGCCTGTGACGTAATTCTGTGACTAATGTATATACATTTTTATAGGAAAGACAGAGAGAGGAGAGAGAGTATTGTGTACTCTTTACATACATTTCACAATATTACGTCACTAATGACGGAACGTGGTTCGTAATGGGAATACCTTGTTCGTTCTCGAGTTGTCATATTGTGTATAAAATATGTTTCAAGATGGGCTATAATTGGTTCAAAATGGAATCGAGGCGGTACACTTTCAAGCGTCATAAATTCTTCATTAGCTTAATTTGAAATTTTTACACAATAATCTTGAATAGCTGTACTTTTGGATTAGGAGAAAAAAAATCGATTTTTTGAAAGTGTGCAGGTAGACCAACCCCCTAATAATCCGTTGTTATGATTTGGAACGCAATAGCGCTATATGCGCCATCATTTTATAGTTTCCTAATGAGGCTGCGTTAATTACCTTGCAGTTTATATTATGTACGTACACATATGGTATAGTCGAAGACACTTGGAAATAATAAGTAAATAATCCTGGTGATGTATGCATATACAAATGATGCATGCAAGATCAATTGTAAGGAAGCTGACTATTACAAGAAATAAAAATTCACTTATGTCTTCTTCTAGTGGAAGGAAGGCACTAGGATCAGAATGTATGATATTATAGTCAGGAAAAATAGTAGACAGGAAAGGGCGTGTGTAAGATAATTTCAAGCAAAGCAAAAACATTGTCATTTAAAAAGCAAGTGGAAATGTTTATTTTGGTGTCGCCATGTTCAAGTAAATTAGGGTGAGACGTACTTACGTATAAATTTGAAGTGAATTTAATAAAAAGGAATTAGATAAGTTTATACATTTTATTTACAGAGATTTTCAGATCAAGATGTCTTTTGGTATATGCCATGCGATTCCTTGAGGTGAGCTGATAAAAAAATCGTTCCACATGCACCCCTTCCCCTCCCGCAGTAGTTATTTCTATTTAAAAATGTCGACAATACTCGTGAGAATCCAGGTTGAAATAAATCAGTATAACTTTAAAGCCACCCTTCAGATTTTGAGAGTACTTGAACTTTTCAATAGCCTACAAAAGAGCTTTCAAATCAAATATTTACTTATTACATTTTATACGGGCCTTTCTTAGTTACGTACAAACATTTTCAAAATTTGGAGATTTCTTACAAAACGATTTCACAGGTCAGAATAATTTTATAATATTACTAGCTAAAGTTGCCCGGTCCTAGAACGGAATTCTCTCTGAAGTTTGTATTTTTTTTTACGATTTATTTTATTTTTTATTTATTTTTTTATTTTTAAATATATTTTTCATTAGTCCGCGTTACTTATATATAAATATTTATATTTTTATTTAGAACTTCATCAAAGATCTGATTAATGAGTTTATAAAAAGTGTGCATAACAATAATAATGAAAATAAAAAGATGAAAGTCAATGCAATCAAACTGATGGTTAAAGATACGTGAAATTGATGAAATCGACTCGTGCATGCCATAGTTTATATGTACCTATATTCTGAGGAACAACGAAGAAGTCGTAGTTCCATAAGGAACGTGCAGGAGCTCAGAGGAATTAATCACTCCTGTTATACAGTGAAATATAAAAACAACTTTGCAAGTTTTTCGTTTATTCTCAAGAGAATCCAAAAGAAAGAGTTTAAACCTGTTGTCAACATAATATGGAGGTTGAATAACAAATCTGTCTAAATGAAGTCCACGTAGGGCAAATCGAAAGAATTTCCGCTGCACAGTCTCGATGGGATTTATTTAGACAGCATGGAAGGAGGATCAGACCGGACTAGCTGACATACATCAAAATGGGTCTAACGAATATTTAGTAAACAAGTTCCACACGCTTATTAACCGCCTAAGATATAAATAAAGTTCAAAGGTTTCCTTTTACAAGAAAAGGACACAGCAGCATGGTGGCTGAAATTTAGAGCAAAACATATAATAAAATATAAGTTTAAAACAAGTTCGTCCATATATTGTAGCAATTCGTCAGCATAGCAAAATATTCTTGAATTAATAAAAATCAGAAATACATAATTGACGTAAATAAAAAAACAAGGAGTGGTCCAAGAAGGGTGCCTTAAGGAACCCCATAAGTATTATCTAATTTGTCCGAAATAGCTGCGCAGAGCAATAGGAAATGCGTTCTTGCTGACCATAAGCGATTCGGTGATTAGGTACATGTAACAGACATTTAGTTCTTAGGACAAAACCTGTCACATAAATATTGAATAAAATTAGCAAATCAGATTGAGCAGATTTTCTAGCATATAGAATATCTCTCATAAACATTTTAGATAAAATTCTTCTCCTAGTATCGAAGAGCTGTAATCCCAAAAGCATACATCTCGATTTATAATTTGGTATAAACCATGAGCCCACTGCAATCTTTTTAATGCATAGCGAGTGAATTTTTTTATTTTATTTTTCAATTCTATCGATAAGTTGATTGGTGTAAGGACGCCATACCACTGAATCATATTCAATTATAGAACTAACTAGGGTAATGTATAAAGCTTTTAAATTGTGAGCACCTCTAAAATCTTTAGTGTTGCGTTTTTATAAAATCAAACATCTTAAAAGTACTACAGAAAATATAATCAGTGTGCAAGCCACTTTTATACTTGCTTGAATTTAGAGTCAGTCCATTTGTAAAACACCATTGTTTTATTTTAAACGATCAAGTTCCTACTGACGAAAGCAAATCTTAGATGAACCCAATAGATGGCATCATCTCCCTTGGGGCCTTATAATATTTGAAATTGCTTATAGTCCATATTACATTTTCAAAAAGACAATATCATTAAGCACACACATACATAAGGTAGCACCAGAAAAAAAATAGCATTTTTTAATCTGCATATGTGTAAAGATCGTGCATTAATATTACTTTCAATCTATCACGAACTTCATAATAATAATTTTATTTAGTTAGAATGACATGCCCAAGAATTATTTAATGTGAATCCTTTAATTAAATGATTCATATTTAGATTTTTAAATAATTCTTTATATATCCACGAAGTTTTGGACATCTGAGTTCGCTGTAGTACAGGCAGATCAGAGCTTCGTTGTTGTGTCCTGATGAGATCACCCTGCACTGCTGATCGAAACACACAGTATGCTCTCAACATTTCTTTACGAAATTTTAGATTTTCGGCTACAAAGCTAGTAATTGAGAAGTATCTTGGTCCTCTTGTCTTTTAAACATTTCACACCACTCGTATATTATACGGGTCTCGAAATATTCAACCCCCCCTCCCCCCCCCCCCCCCTCCCCTCCATCATCGTCATAATAATAATAATAAATGTAATATAGTAAAATAATAAATATACTCTCTATATGCATCTGGTGAGCTAATTAAAAATTTTTAAACTGCTCCTCGATGACAGCTTGAACGATTCAAGTCGACAAAAACAAAAAACAGAAATCTTTCTCTTTATTAAATCACTTTTTATTTATTTTTTTTAAGTGCATAAGAGAATTTCATCTTAGAATCATCATACAGTCGCACATCGTAATATTCAAAGATGGTGAAGTAACAGAAATACTCATCATAACTTTTTTTTTTGTTTTTTTTTTCTGGGACTAGAAAGAACAACAGATAATAGATACTACTTATGCCATACCAACATCATCGCGTACAATACTCAAATCCGCCATATGCATGCCTAGAGATACGAATAGAGGAGGCTCATAATTTATCCTTCGTCATCTGCTTTTAAATTTCCATCGAAGAGGAATTATTAAAATCTGCTGCAGCTAGCGATAGAGACAAATCTGTACGCGCATACATATTGCGCAGTTCAGAAAAGTAAATGGACTATGTATTATTAGTAACTATATATATATATTATACTATATTTATAATATTTTATACTTGTATTACATATGCGTATATATCTACATCTGCAGTCTGTTTTCCTTACGCTGGTTGTATGTACGTATCGCCGCCCTTAGAATCAGATTTTGTCCCCGGTTATGATGAGAATAATTGAGGGATTCAAAGAAATATGCATCTCCGCCCGGGCCCCGGGTAAAATAATAGAACAGAAACTCATGACACACGGGAGGAGAAGACAAAAAAAAAACAAAAAAAAACAACACAAAAATAACGCAAGCCACTTACGCCGCAAAACACGGTATTCGAATGTATGAATGAATGGTGCGCGCGCTTGATCCCATTTCAGACACTTTATTTCTGTTTTTTTAAACAATAAAATAGAAAAATATTTGATCAAGGCATATATAAAAAAAAAAAAAAAAACGAAAAGAAAAGTGTCTTCGAATAACAAGCCACTCATGATGACGAAGAAAAGAAAAAAAACATTTCTTTTTTCTTTTTATTTCTTTACTTAACTAGCGGTAATTGATGAGCATCACGGACAGTTACCATATTTTCAAGTAGTGAAGAAAAATTTTCCCAAAAACCATACGGCCGTCGCGGACAGATCGGCATAAATAAATACCATCTGCTTTGAATGATTGGGTGGCGCATTTTCTCTTCTAGCATCATTATAACATAAAAAATGGAAAGAGTCCCAGAACGACAAAAAAAAAACAATTCGAAGAATGAAAAATGAAATAATACTGGTGATAACTTTTATTTCACACTCTACACATACCCAGACGTCAGCCCGTCTCAGATCAGCCGTAGACAATAACAATGTACCAAAACCTATTAACTTTGAGAGATGAAAATTGAATATTTGGAGGGGTTGGGCTTTTCTCGACTATCCTATCCCCATGCGGGCTCCAATTCAACGTAAATTTGACAGGACAGTATTAGCTCGAAGAAAAATATTATGAAAAGTGTGGAAAAATTAAAAATTATGAAAGTTTTTGTTTTTCCATTTTTTTTCTTTTTTTTCTTTTTTTTTTTGTACCGCCGCCGTGACAAAGACGAAAATAAGTGCAGAAGATTTTTCATTAGGCAGCTGGATGAGATGCTGCAAAATGAGATTTGTCTTTTCCGTCCGGCCCCGGTTGATGCCCGATGCTGTGAAGGTCTTTTCGATGGCATTTTTCTGTTAATTGTTTGATGTTGACGTACATTATTATTAAGTGGGGAGAAATATACGTTTTTTTTTTTTATTATTTTTATTCAAATACACACACGTATCCATTTGGTGAAAGAAAAATTTGGTTGAAATTTTAATCAATTGCGCCCCATATGTGGTATGATTCTAATATAAAAAGTGATGCAAATTTAAGTTAACTTTTATGGACTCTAGAGGTACATAGGTACTATGCACAATGATAATTATTAATTATATATTATATATTATTTTATTTTCATATGTATGTATGTATGTATTTGAGACACGAACAAGTGATGGGCAAGGAACCAGGCACCGTTCTCCAAGAAGGATTAAAAGCGTGGGAGTCAACCAACTCGGTGATAAAATCATACTGACAGCCAGAATCTAGGAGGCACTTTTTACTTAATTTAATTTTTTTTTTTATTTTATAATATATAAATACAGGGTGTCCCGTATGTGGTCTGACACCCGAAGGCTACGGATAGGTCATGCTTAGACAAACAAAAAATTGTATGGGTGGGGGAGGAGGAAACCGTAACAGTTTCCGAGATAACGGGACTTTAAGATATTCGGGTATATTTTTATAGATCACCCTGTACCTTCTAAACGTTACATCCTATTACGATGTTTTAAACATTAGTAACATAGGTAATCGTTGGACCTTTCCAGTAGTCTGTCTAGTAATTTTTTCTCTCTTCCTCTGTGTTTTGAAGTTATCTCTTTTTTACTCGTTTTTTGTTTTATTGAACTACTATTTTTATCAAAAAACACGTCATCAATATCAATTTTTCATACTGAATTTAAAAAGCGGAAAAGCTTAGCTTTAAAATGACCTATCATACTCTGTACCAAAAATGTAACCCTTTCTGCGTTTTTCGCACTTTTTTTTAAGCATCTCCAGCGAAACTGGCTGAAAAAGGTCATTTCCTACTTTCTGGCTTTTTAACTTCAATATGAAAAATTTGTATTGATGACGTGTTTTTTGATAAAAATAGTAGTTCAATAAAAAAAAAAAAAATGGGTAAAAATTCCTCAATTTTAACTTTGTTGAGCCATAACTTCAAAATGGAAAGGATGAGGACAGTTGGATAGGTCCAACGATTATCTATCTACCAAAGGTTAAATCATCATAATAGGGTGTAACGTTTAGAAGTTACAGGGTGACCTATAAAACATACCCGAATATCTTAAAGTCCAGTTATCTCGGAAACCGTTACGATCCCCCCCCCCCCTTCCCAAACAATTTTTTGTTTGTCTAAGGATGACCTCTTCGTAGCCTTTGGGTGCCAGACCACATTCGAGATACCCTGGACACTTTTCTGCACTCAATCGGGCAACTCCTTCTTGGTGTTGCCATATAAAATTTTTGGCTTTTTACGGATAGTGTGAAAACGATCAGTCCTAAAACATTTCTATTAGACTAAAAACTTCTTCAGAATATAAAATTCTATAAAATTGGTAATATTCATTTTTTCTATCTGACGAATCGTCCTAGAAATATATGCGAAAAACCACTGCAAAAATCAAAATTGCTCAAGTGGGTGCCCATACGAAATTTCATACGGGCATTCATCTAGGGTATAATAAGTATTGGTCTTGACCAATATTAGCTTTTTTACTTGTTTTTCATATTGGTTTGTATCTCTATTATTTACCATTTTTATTATGTCTAATTTGAATTTATCACTTGGATTTTGCCTATGTTAAGAGGCTCTGTATTAATTTTATTTCTTTTTTAATAAAGTATTAGTATATGTATAAGTATAAGTATAAGTGTAAGTGTAAGTGTAAGTATAAGTATATGTATAAGTATAAGTATAAGTATAAGTATAAGTATAAGTATAAGTATAAGTATAAGTATAAGTATAAGTATAAGTATAAGTATAAGTATAAGTATAAGTATAAGTATAAGTATAAGTATAAGTATAAGTATAAGTATAAGTGTAAGTTAGGTATAAGTATAAGTATAACTATAAGTGTAAGTATAAGTATAAGTGTAAGTATAAGTATAAGTTTAAGTATAAGTATAAGTATAAGTATAAGTATAAGTTCAAGTATAAGTATAAGTATACTTAAAGTATAAGGTGTAATTAAGCTCGGAAGGTTTGGCTAAAAGAATATCTTTATGGAAGGTCACATAATTTCCGTATATAAAAGAAAATAGGTATCAAGTTGTAAAGCAGAGACGTGGTATCGACTACAATCCACATCAAAAATTACATTGATTTCACTTAGCGCAAGAAATGCCGGATTTCATTTATTTGTTTATTAATTCTTCTTTTTTTTGTGGCAGTACACCGAAAAACGGGTAACTCTCAATACACAAATGTTACAGAAATTATTATTATTAATTTTAGTCATTTGTAGAGGCACTATGTATACATGTATAGAATTAGAAATAAATTAGTGAAATAAATAAAAGTATATACCGCAATTAGAGGACTCATAAAAGAATCATTTTTGTTAAACGATTCATAAAACAGATCTAAAATAATCCGGCAATTATCGATTCTTTTTTTTTTACGACACTTTTCTGAACGATTCATAACGAACGTTTTTTTTTTTTATGCAATATCTATGATTCTTAAATGCTTTTTAATTTAATTTGCTACGTACAAAAGACTCTATCGAAAAAATAAAAATAGTTCACATCTGAAAAGGGGATTTCCAAGTTTTCAAAATGATTCATTTCACACCTTGATTGAGTGATCTTCACAATATTATTCACACTATCAATAGAGCAGCAATCGGCCGGCTAGTTTATATGCATAATAATATATTGAGTTCCTATTATTCAAAGATATTTTTGTATTTTGTTTTATTTTACAATAAATTACTAAAACCTTTCAGAGAGATATACATACAGATAGATCGTGACATATACATAGGTAGACATAACCTTTATTTATTAATATATAAATTTCTGAGTCCATTAACATTGACACAATAGTATGTATATAAAGATGGATGGATAAATCAGAAAGATCAAAATTCTTCAACAAAACCCCTACCTGATCAGGTGTGATAAAAAAAAAATGTTCACACACAAATTGTGATCATGGAAAGTCCAGATTGTCGCGTCCATTTTTGTGTTCCCGTTCACATCGCCCGCAACGTCGTCGTCGTCGATCGTCACAAGTTTTAGCGTAATAATTCTGTGTGGTGATTCTGTGAATCAAGTCATTAAAAGTCGCCTATTTGCTCTCATTCATTCATTCATAGAATTTTCATGTTGAAGAGATCTGATGTTAAGCCAACCGCGCAGCCGCTTATTTATTATGCATATTTTTCTATATGCTTTTCTCTATATAGATATGATCGTATAATATGTATAGGTATATATCATAAAATAGTCACATCAGGTTATAGGTATTCATTTACACCCGCGATAAAGATTATTTCATTTGGTGTTGTTGTATCCAAGATCGTTATGTAGATGATCGCAGATGATCATATCTAGATCTTGCAGGAGGCTGTGAATATTCCTCGTTCAATTTTTATTTAAATATTTTAAGGCCGAAGTCGAAGATCTGTTGTAGTGCATATGATCATCTCATTGTATGATTTAAATCTCTCGATCGTAAGTACTACATTAGTAGTCTCAAATGAAAATATGTATAATTCTACGACTCAGCATCGGTAAAAATATGTAGAGCACTTTTGGTTGCTTAAATTATGTGTTCTGTGTTCATTCATTCTTTGTTCGTTCATATATAATTGTCAGAGAAGAACGTATTAAGATCTAAGAATAAACTCGCAAAGGAAGACGGGTTATTACAAAATTTTTAAGTTGACAAAGATGCCCGCACTCTCCACAGAAAATAAAACCTAAGGAGCTGGTAAAGCGCCAAAAAGGAGTCATAAACGCGTCATAGACCGACAAGATTTTGTCTAACGTAATTTCATCTTTTTGTCATCCGCTTTATTTTTGTATTTCTTTTTGTTTCTTTTCAATTTCTTCCAACGGTTAAACGTGTACATACTGGGTACATACATATATAATTTTTTGGTAAATTACACTAAATTCAAAATACACAAGGCGCACGACACACGACCTGATCTGCGATGCTCTGAAGATTCTACTTATCCTACCGTGCCATCGTCGTCATCATCATCATCATCATCAGCATCATCATCATCATCATCCTCCTCATCCTCATCAGAGTAATATACATAGCAGAATAGCTAGAGCATAAGTTGGATGTTATTATAGGCGACTTTTAGGTTCTTTGTTCTTATTGTGTGCTAATTACATTTCTGGCTAAGAATGAAGTGAAATATACCTTCCCCCTTCGATCCCCAACCGCACTTTACCCACATAATATCCGTTCTATATACTTAATCCAAAAAGACTGTTGTGAATTTAACGAAGGCTCACAATGAAATTCTCCTTTCAGAAGAGGATACCTACCACCAACAGGGCGGAAAGCGTGTTGTTCCAATTCTGTTCACGTAGACTGATAGTATTCATTTTGTGTGTGCAGAATTTGAGCAAAATTTTCATTGAGGAAAATTAGTTTGCTTCAATGTGTATCATATGTATCATCATGCATACGCAGCAAAGATGAATACCACAGAATCCACAGAGATGAAAAATAAACAACAAAAAAAAAAAAAAAAGGTTTTCAAAATGCTTTTCTATTCTTGTTCTCCCTGTGTGTTCTTGTCTTGAGGGTGGACGCCAGGACGGTAGAGCGGGATTGAATCGAAATATTATAGTTTTGAACATTTCTTTGGGGACTGGCAACAGGCTGAATCTAGTAGTTCTACTAATGTATCGTGGCTAATAATAATATATACGTTGTTGCTAATTAATTACAAACTACTGGAAATTCCATGGCATTTGTCTTTATACTTTTGCATAAATTCTACCACCCTTGAGGCAGCTATGGTTGTTTTTTTTTTGTTTTTAAATTTATTTTTGGTTTTTGCTTGGGAATTTTTACAAAATGGCACGAATTATTATGGGGAATTTTTTAGACATTTTTTTTTGATTATTAAACCTACTTTAACAGGTAAAAGTTTGTATTTGAAGTTGTGTGAAATTAAAAAAAAAACATCTTCGATCAGGGCAGAGTATACTAAAATATCAAAACTTAGTAAAAACTTCACAGCTTTTAAGTCATTTGGATGGACTATTTTAAAATATCAGAAAATCGGTTTATATTTATGGCGACGCCATTTTGACTCTCATTGATTTTTCGAGGGCATTCGATAGCGTTTTCCATAAGAAATTACTGAAAAAATTTCGCAAGAATTTTCATTTGTGCAAATTGAGCGACCCTTTTAATTAATAACTGCCTTTCCACTAGGCTATAGGGTGAATCAGAAAACTTTTTCGCAATTTCTTCCTTTAACCTATGCAGTTCCACAGGGATCCATTCTTGGACCTCTAATCGTTATCCTATATATCAACGAATTGCTGCTTGTAACTCGTGACGTTATTATTTATATTTATGCCGATGTAGTATAAATTTAACTTAGTCGGCCCCCTTAGGTGTGATAGAAGACTGTGTGGATACGGATCAACAGCAATTTGCTCGAAATTAGTAAGTGGGCATATTTGTACTACATATTGCCTTTTCAACTGGTTCGATGAACTCTTCGAAATTATCACTGTGGATGATACTTTGATTCCGTACGTGAGCAAGGTCCGTAATTTTTGGGCGATACACTTAATTCGAATATAAAATATTGCGATCATGTTTAGGTCTGCCTTTCCAGATATTTTTTGTCGCCCCGATTGCATTGTCATCTAATAAAGACTTTAGTCCTTCAACCCTTTACGTACAGTTGTTGGAAGTGTGCCCGCTGGAAGTGTATCTGAAGCGGAGATTTTTATTTCTTACAGTTATTAAACCTACATATCTAGCGAATTTGGTTCGGTCTCTTAACTCTGCCAGGGGGGGGTATGTTTTTAATACCTACATTCCAAACTTCATTGTTTGAGGGCTCTTACATTGTTCATGCAATTCGTTCTTGGAACGACCTGCCTACTAACATTCATCGGGCAAATTCATTTAGAACATTCAGACGATTTCTTGTTGTGTTTCTAAAGTAAAGTTCTTTTTGGCTGCGACACACACACACATTTGTTAGCTTCTACTGTTTTGATTTTTTCTCTTTCAATCTTTTAATTTAAATTTATATTTTGATATTAGTCTTGATTTTGGTTTTTTTTTATTCTAATTGGAATTTTCATCTAATGCGTTTGTGCTCTCAACAAAGTTAAGGTCTACTGGCGTTATGGTTAATTCTGCAGCTTCTTCCCAGTCTCCTGATGTTTTTCACTAATATTTCAGATTGTCTTTTTACTTCGTATGTAGTCCTGCTGCTGTATCTTGGCTCCCCTCCCCAGTTATTATCCAATAAAATGGGACTTGGTTCTTTACTGTTTCAACTCACACCTGCTTTCATGCAAGGTCAGGTCTGTCTGACATAAAATCTGTAGTTATACGTAAAAATCTCAATTGCTGTGTAGAATTCTTTATAGGCACATAATCTAAAACGTCATGCTTCTTCTTTTTACGGTCCGGGCATGGTGCAGTTTATTGTTGTGTTGCATTGTATTTGATGCTATATGTCATGAAGGCACTTGCTCCAGTTTCAATCAAAACGCAGTGCAGTCCCTCTGCCCAGAAATCTTATCCTATAGTTTACCCATTCTATACACTACAGAAGGGCTAAATTGTAAAATGTAAGTTATCCAAAGAGAGAATACCAGTGTCACACAGTCATTTTTTAACTTAAATCTGTAAAGAATCTGACCCAGAAATCATTCTCCCTTTTGTTAAGAAGCGCGTGTACGTCCTTTTTCAATTTTCGTTTTTGTTGCATCCACCAGCACGAGCCATTTAACGCCCCATCGTTTGCCGTCAATGACTTGAATATTTCCTTTTCCATATAGAGCACATACAATGATTATGCAGTCACCCTATCCAATCCATTCATAGTAGGAAATAGTAGGTAAATTTAGGAAGGAAGCTACTACTGGTGGACCTCAAAGACCTGAGGCTCCCTTTCAGTTTTGTTCTCACGTTATCAACTCATTTTCACTAGCATAAAGCAACAACAACAAATTGTCTTCACCCTTTCGTTCCGAATGATTTTCTACATTCATTTTTTGTCTAAATTGTGTCCAGTCACGCTCTAAAGTGTGTTTTTTTTTTATATTATTATTGTTGCTGCTGGTGATGCTGTTGCTGCTGTACCAGCTTGCCTACCACATTGCCCGGATAATTTTTTACTCCTCATTTGACCTCCTGTTTGTCTTGTTAAATTCCAATATGAAAAATAATGCTGCTACCACAGCAATTCTTGTTCGTTTTTTTTTACACGGGATATCATCTGTCCGGGATTTGTATTCGGTGATGGTTTTAGACGGTTCCTGTCATTCATATCAGCGACCTCAAAACATTCCTTCAGTTGACAGAAGTTGTAACGTTGCTGTTGTTTGTGTTGCTCTGTGTTGCTTACTAACAACTTATACAATAACAAACAAGTAATTCTTACACTTAAACAGTAAGGAAAAAAAAACAAAACAAAAAACAATCTAATGAAATCCGCTAAGATGTTATGATGTTGATCGCTGCTGCTGATCGCACCTTCCATCATCTCTACTCTGATGGACAGTAGAAAATTAACTGCCCGTCTGTCTGTCAGTTTGATTTGTGGGTACTTAAAATCATAAGTACTAGTCGTGGTGTTGATTGATTATTTGGTTACCAAGAGAAATTGCCACGGTAATTGATTTCGGAACCTCTCATTCTGGAAATCTTTCTCTCTTGTACATAGTTGGAGGCCTGAGTTTCCTACATAAATAGTTAGTGGTACACAAGTATCCGCATCGACTATTCACATCACGCTAATCATCACTGATATCGTTATCTTTAGTTTTTTGTTTTTGTTTTCCTTTTTCCTTCATTTTGAGTTCTCTGTTCGGTTTTCACTTTTTTTTATTAATTTTTTTTTCTCTTCTATTTTTTGCGATACTAATAACACTAATTACTTGGTAAATTTAGGGCTGATTTATGGACTTGTTGAAAAACTTGTTTATTTCTGGCAATAGGTTTTATGATTACCTACTACTGAAAAAACATGTATCAATTTATGTGGTCAGATGGTATATGTAGGTGCATAATACCTCCATATTATGTGCATCTTAGGCACAATTGTGTACACATAAATGGAGAAATATTTAGAAATACATGTTAGAAAATTTTAACCGTACGGATGCAGCAATATTTATGGATAATTATTTAATATTTATTTTTCTTATATTTTTAGTATTTAGAGAATTATTTTTATACCCTAAATAAAATCTAAAGGGTATGCAAGAGTTTGTCATTCCGTTTGTATAGAGCACAGAAATAATGCTGAGCAAAATCCACGAAATATATTAAAAGTTATTTTCATTCTTGCATGTCCGTCTTCATGATAAGCCAAGAACGCGTTCACTTAGAGAGTTGAAATTTTGCACAGCCTTAAAAAAAATACCAATTTTAAGTTCAAAAATGGAACCAATCCAGCAACGCAGATACTCTGAACATATTTTATTAAAAATGTTTATTTCAATTGAGAGAGACTTTCTTGGCTGAAAAAGTGGACTTTTCTACTGGTCAAAAGTCGAAAAAAAAAATTTCTAGGGACTGTCAATGGTTGGAATAGTTGTAGTGGTACCCCTAGTATGAATTTTGACCGTTAAGAAAGGGGGCGTCCCTACCTGGCGAATCGCGAAAAGTGAACGGATTTTCATTCTCCAAAATGGATTCTTCTCCGGAAAGTAAGTACAATTTGAATGTGTTGCTCGAAATTATTGTTAAATGAAAACTGTTGCTTAGACATTTCTTCAAAACATATCCAAAAATTAGTTGCATCTGGCTGCGAGTTCGGCTTTGCGATGATGTGTGCACTAGGGCGGTCCTTGTTTAGGATATGTAGTTTTTTCAAGTATGCGTTGTTACACCTTTGTGGTGCTACGTCCAAAGAATTTAATAATATTGACAAGATGTTGCACAACGACCGATTTATAAAGATCACTTAGTATTCGGAATATCGTCGCTGGATGCTTGGATACGGTTTTTTGAATGTTGCTTACATTTAGCTTACAAATTAGAAATTAAAAATTGGCAAGGGCGCAAGGAGGCTAAAGAAAATGTTGATAGAAGAAGAAAAAAAAAAACAAACAACAAGGTTTTCGTGAAAGATTAGGGCTTCTCGTTGATCTACCAAAACCAGGCTATGGAATTTCTAATGAAGGAAATACAGCTAGGAGTTTTTCCGAAAATTCTGAAATTTCCGCTTCGATAACGGGAATTGATGAAGAATTGATGAAGCGATTCCATGTTGTATTGGAGTTAATTTCACAAATACACTGAAGATACTGCACGAAAATTTGTTGAACTGTATTCGTGGTACTTCATGTCAACAACAGTACCTATACAAAATTCTTATTCACGGTCACGGAATCGTGGAATCTTCGTTACTTCCTATCGGACAAATGTCTGAAGAAGCTCACGAATCATGTTACAAGTATATTAAAAGATTCCGCGAAGATTTTTCACGAAAATGTGACAGCATTAAAAACATGGAAGACATTTTTTTCAGACTTATAGTAACGTGTCAGATCCAATAATATCCAGTTTGCGAAAACTTCCCCCGAAGAAACTAAGATCGTTATCTCCATACGCAGTTGAACTATTGATTCCACCTTCAAAGCTCCAGAATCAAGTCAGATTTTTTCAAATAACACGAGCGATACATCGGACGATGATGACAGTTCGCAAGACAGCGATTAATTGTAAGAAGTGCTCAAATTATATCGATTAAAAATAAAATAATGAAAGAAATATATGATAAATATTCATTGTCATTGTAATAATGATAAATTACTGTATTCCAATCCTCTTCTTCCCAAATCTTCAATTGTCAATTGTCATTACATTTTCTATTTCATTTATTCACAATCATAATTTCTAAAATTCCCGAGTAAACCCGAATTGAATACGTTTTTGAAGAAATTTTCAGCCATATTGGATCCGCCAGTTTGTTTTTCTACATTTTGACTTCGAATTCGTAATCAGCGACCCCGAGTACAGACTTTCACCCGAATTGAGAACGTTTTTGACTTTTGGCCAGCTGTTCGGGGTTTGGGACCACTGTGAGTCATGGAAAAGCACTTCCTATGACAAAAATGTTCACAACAGAGCTCTAATGGACGTGAAAGAAATAATTGCAAAAATATATGCGAAATGTACTATCTGCGGTGTATGTGACCCAAGTGCATGAAAATGAGTTTTCCGGCGGAAAATACGTCTCGAGGAAGTCAGTTTTCTGTTTCGAGAAAAAACTACACCACCCGATGTTATTCGGCTCAAGCTTCCATTTGATATGCAACATGCCATATTGGTACCAACCCTCCCACCGCCGGGGCTCCTACCCGCCACCTTTAAAGTATTCAGAAAAATTTTCTTCTACAAATTGTAGCTGGTAATAAGCTTAGGTCAACAATAAAACCCGTTTTCCGATAGAACACTAATGATTTAGGGCCGATCTAAGGTACGAAAAATCTAGTACCTCAGTTTGAATAAAAAAGGAAAATACTAAAAAAAAGTGAGTACGGGGATTGCTAGTTAAGACTCCGAGTGTATGAGTGGGGGTACTCAAACTTCTTCTCAGGACCTAAGCAATTAAATTCTGTACTAGATTTTCCAAAATGTACTAGATCAAATTTTGACACCCCCCAAAAGACTTCCGCCGGCTTAATTGAAATAAACATTGTACATAAAATCTGTTCAGAGTATCATAATGCATCGTTTAAGACATCTCTCATGTCTGTTTGATGTCGGGTCTAAAATGGGCGTTCCCCCTTTGGTACATGGTGTTTTCATAGCAATAGTGAATAAAATTTCAAAAATTGACTAAATTTGGCAGCCCCTTCTGGGTGTTGCTATACAAAAATTGGTTTTTCACTATATATTTGGACACTGCCTGAGTACCGGAATTCGAAATGTAACCCCTTTTACGTTTCTTGCACTTTTTCTTGAACATATCCATGAAAAATGACTTAAAAAAGCTTCGATCCAAAAAGATAATTGCCTACTTTCTGCCATTTATTGAAATTTTTTCGCTGGACATGCTAAAGCAGAATAAATTGCAAAAAATGTAGAAAGGATTGCATTTTGGGTACAGAGTGTGATGGGTCATCTTAAAGCTAAGCTTTTGGGTTTCTTCAAACCAATATGAAAAAGTGGTGTTGATGACGTGTTTTTTTTTAAAAAGTCGTACACTGAAATAAATAAATAAAAAACTTCAAAATCCGAAATTCTAACTTTATTGGGCTATAACTGCAAAGCAGAGAGGAGGAGGGGAAAAGTTTTTAGACCATTGGAAAGGTCCAATGATTATCTATCTAACAAATCATCATCATATGATGTAACGTTCAGAAATTACAAGGTTGCCTATCTATCTGTATATATAGGTATATATATATATAGAATGGGGGGGGGGGGGGGGGCACCACACAATTTTTGAATTGCTTATTCATGTCCTATGCATAGCCTTCGGATGGAACATCGCAGACGGGATGATACCCTGTATTTCGACATTGCCTGAGAACATGTCAATGTAGAGAGCTAAAATTTTGTACATAGTGTTTTCATAAAAATAGTATATAAAATTTGAAAAATGTAGTAAAGCTAGTAAAGCGGACAACCCGGTCTTGGTGTTGCCATACAGAACTTTAGGGTTTCGTTTTATTTCACTTTTATTTTCATCTAGGGTATAATATTATTAGTTTCAAAACAATTGTAACTTTCTTGTTAGAAAATATTTTCATTAAAATCATAAAACTATGTGCAGGGCCATTGGTATCGGAAAGTGAATACAGTCTTGATTTCTGTTGTTTGGAATCGGTGTTTTTACCAATATTTTGGACTATATCTTTATAACTAAGTCACCAAAAATTTCGAATTATTTTTTTTTTAATCCACAGTATACAAAAAAAAAATTTTTTTGGAGGGGAACCAACTCATAAAACAAAAAATCATATATTTCATGATTTTTGACTATCTTACGTGACTATATGTGCGTGTCACTATTATTCTGCCAAATTTCAAATTTCAATACGTCACATTGTTTTTTTTTTTAGCAAAACGTCTTTGATAGACAGACGACGGACGCAAGAGTGATCTTATAAGGGTTCCGTTTTTTTTTCCTTTTGATGTATACCTAAAAAGAAAAACACAAAAAGCAACGACAACCACATCAAAAGTAGAATAAAATTAGAGCTAATTTCAACGCAATCAAGTCGATCTAATTTAAAATGAAACAAAATTTCAAATGTTTCTCGCATTTAAAATGAGATGATGAAAAATGCACAAATAAATACTTTAATCAACTTTGAAAATCACGCGAATAATTCAGCCAAACAAGACACCTGCTCAGCTCAGGATGCTGCCTTCCTACCTTGCTCTTCATTATACATACATATATATGTATGTAATATATTCAATACATATGCATACATTTGTGTACATGCCTAAACATATATTTTGTGTCTTGTAGCTTACAGCACTGGCGTTGTTGTGGCAAAAAAAAAAATAACTAAAATGTTACAAAAAGCCTTAAATAACCGCTCAATGATAATTTAACCATCGGAAATGAAGCAGAGAATCACTCAGGCTCATTGCCAAAACAATGACTTTTGAGAAGTGTAGACAACTTCATACACACGGTGAATGCATCAAATAATTTGCGCTTAGAAATAATTTTCATTGTTATTTAAATAGTATAAAGTGAATTGTTTTAATTGTTTTTTCTATGACAAAATATTATCTATCCTCTGTATGCCTCCACCACAGTCCATTAGTTCATCACAAAATTTTGATAATGGTTGTAATTTGTAATTCGAGAAGCACATAGCTTTTTTATAAGAAAAACGAAACGACACCATGAAAACTATTTATATATATGGAGAGGATGCACGCACATACAAATTTTGTAGAGAGATATAGGGGGATCACCCTAAATGCCCTGATGACTAGATATTATTTTCAGGTATTGAGGTATTCCACTTCTCCTCTATAGTTTTTACACAAAATTATTATTATTATTATTATTATTAAATTTATTATTTCTATCTTTTCCTTTCTAAAATTGGAATTTTTTCTTCGTTTTCTTCTTGCTTCTTAAATGTGTCATAAATAATTGCATGTCGCGCGCACTTGATATGTACAAGATTTCACTGTAAAGAGATCTTCTGTGATCTTCATTTATTTCAAAATTTTCATCTTACCCCAAGTTTACTTCTAATTGTTCAAATGCCCACAGATGTGGGTTGTCGCAAAGAGAATTATTGTTTACGAAAATTATTTTGAATGTCAGGTAAAATTATGATTATTTTTGTGTTTTGTGTTGGCGTTGCAATTATTTTGGTTTGGTGGAAAAATATAATAATTCTTCTCTATAGAATTGTTCTATACATAGAATGAGATGAGATAATATAAATGCAAATGAGAAGAAAATAGTAAACAATTGAAAAATGGATACGCTCGTTTTGTCTGTCTCAACAGATCATTACTTAAAGGGAGTATTTGTAAGCAGTATTTTAATATTATATGTATATCATCGGTATAAATATAATTCAGAATTCATAATTCTATTTTAAGGAATGCATATAATAACACACATAATTATACATTGTCTCAAGGGCGGATCCAGACATTTGCTCTAGGTTGGGCGATTAAAAAATTTTAAAATTAGAAGTGGAAATAAGAAAGAAACTAATTACTTATCTTACGAGGTGTGATAGAAAAAATATGGTGAATGGTTTTATTACAAAATAAACTAAGTAAAAAACGAGTTTTCAAACAAAACTGAGACCAAGCCGCATGAAAAAGTAGAAAATAAACTTTTCTTCACACACAGATGTGGACTCAGATTTTTTGATTGGGACATTTCGCTTGAATATTCTTTCTCTTCATGAATCAAATCACTTATTACCTCTCTGATTGATCATACTGAAATATATCGGTGATTGTCAGCAAATAAAATCTGAGTCCACCCCTGTGTGTGAAGAAAAGTTTATTTTCTACTTTTTCATCCGGCTTGACCTCAATTTTGTTTGAAAACTCGTTTTTTACTTATTTTATTTTCTGCCTTTTTCACGTTAACTAAATTGTCATTACATGCTGCATGGAAATATTTTAAAACAATTTTATGACGGGTGGAAAGACACTGATTTACTGAATTTTCCCGATTATCCATGTTTTCCACAGACTTTTCCTATTACTATGAATTTTTTTAAAAATTTACATGAATTTTCCTCGATTTTTCATGCAAGTTTTCACCATTGTCGGAGAGAAAGTAATGATGCCAGTAGGACGAAAAAAATGATTCCGCATAGCTTATAAAACTTTTTTGGCGGAAAATTTTCCGGAAAAGTGGGAAAATTCCGGAAATTTTTGAAAACTTTCCAGAAAAATTGGAAAATTCTGCATTTTTCCTAAAACAGATTTATCACTAATCATATCGATGAAAATTTGTCCGATGATTTCCCGCTTTCCGGGTTTTCCACGGAATATTCCACAAAAGCAACTATATGCAACTCATTTCGTTCTACAATTTTGTCTTAGGCTGCAAAACCCTCAAACGCTTCCCTGGTCGGATAACTCCGGAAAAGCATTTTACATGAATTTTCCTCGATTTTTTCTGCAAGTTTTCATCATTGTCGGAGAGAAAGTAATGATGCCAGTTGATAGGGAACTTGATCCTGCATAATTTAGAAAACTTTTTTACCGGAAAATTTTCCGGAAAAATTGGAAAATTCCGGAATTTTTTTTCGGAAAAATCGGAAAGCTCTGCATTTTTCCTGAAACGGATTTATCACTAATCAAATTTGTACGAAATTTTCAAATGATTTTTGCCGATTTTCCGGGTTTTCCACGGAAATTTCCGGTTCAAATTTTGATAGATTGAATTGTCACGCAACATGAACTTGTGTGCCAAATTTCAGCTTGCTGTGATGACGAAAAGTGGGTCTACGAGAGTGTCGAAAATAGTAAAAAAGAAATATACAGACAAATTCGTGTACGTGTTAAAGGGAATGGCCATCAAATTCGAATTATTTTCTTTTAAGGTAAGTACTCTCCTTGGCTAGCGATGCACTTATCTCAATGTTGTTTCCATGATTGGAAGCACTTCTGGAAGGGTTCTTTAGGAACGGCCTTCAGCTGCTCTGTCGTGACCCTTTAAATATTGAAAAAGGGGTCAAACGTTTTTCTTCTAGTGCAGTTTTTATTTTTGGTAAGAGACAAAAGTAGCATGGTGTTAAATTCGAAGAGTTACGGTGGATGCGGACAGACAGGTATTATTTGTTTTTTCAAAGGACACGCGTATCGAAAGTGAGGTGTGGCACGGAGCGTTGTCGTGATGAAAGAGGAAGCCATTGATTCATTTTTCTGGCTTATCATGGACTCAAGCGAGATGTTCATTTCTACTCCAACCTCTCGAATAGTCAATCGCCTGTTTAAACGAATCCGTTTTGCCAGTTTTTGCACGTTTTCGTGTGTTTTTGAGGTCCAAAGACGTCCCGACCATTGCTCGTCTTCAACCCACTCATCTTTGATTTTAAATCCCTCAAATTATTCATTCATTCAGTTCATTATCTGTATATAATGATTTTAACTATCTATGAGCGTCTTTGGCACTTTCTTCCAACTAAAAATAAATGTAATATTAACACGTTGTTGGAAATCCACAATGTGCGACAGACACGATAAACATGACATTACTCTTCCTACTCTGGAAGCCGATTAACAAGTCACACAACTTGTTTTAACCTTAACATTGACTTTCTGAAAGAATCAGGCTATCGCAGACGGATAGCTTCAAATGGATATAGCACCAGAAGTTGCTGCTTAAAACATTCATTCACCGAATTTTTTGATCATACCTCGTATATTACTTGACTACAGATTACATGAGCTCACTGTTAGTATTGTTATTTATCATACATAGAGTGGTGAAATGATTGAGTAAACTTGAAACAACACAAAAGTTTGATACACCTGTACAAAATTTTACACAATAAATAAAGTATTTAAAAAAGCTGTCGTAAGTTCTTGATTTGAAAGATTTTCGTAGTATTGCACAAAATTACTTAAAATCTTTAGGATTTTTGTAGGATTTATAACGCATTTTACCAAACTTATTTTAAAAATTTATAAAGTTTTTCGTAAAAAAGGAACGCACGTACATTTTACGATTGTCGAAGCTTGCTTCATAGTTTTTACGAAATGTGAATTTCTTTTGATAATATGAAAAAATGAAAAAATGAAAAAATTTGAAAAAATGAAAAAATTTGAAAAAATGAAAAAATTTGAAAAAATGAAAAAATTGAAAAAATGAAAAAATGAAAAAATTGAAAAAATGAAAAAATGAAAACATGAAAATTTGAAAAAATGAAAATTTGAAAAAATGTAAAAATTGCGAATAGTTCGTAAATATTCTTTAGAGAGAGATTGTGCAGTATTACATGCACTTTCGTGTAAACTTAAGGAAAATATCGTAAAATTAATAAAAATAATAATTGCATACCCGAACAATGAAGTACAGCTACTATCTGTATCAATAATCAGTTTGTTACTAATTGGGTGCATTTCAAAGTAGAACTTGATGAAGTACTAATAGCGCTAACAAATTATCTTCGACGCACAGATCTTTGCTAATAGCTTCATAGTTAAGAATACGCGCACTTAACTATGAAGTTATTTGTGCAAGGTTAAAGGTGGAAAGTGTTCTTTTTAATTTAGGTAAAATAAAGGAAGCAGGGGAAGTACAACTTAATTGAGTTAATTCGATTAATAGAATTTGGAGGAATATTACCAATAATTTCAAGGCATGTAGGTGTCGACAATAAAAAATAACATGAGTGCATATAAAAGAATTTTTCATAATATATACAATGTAAAATAGACATCGATATTTTAACGTCAATGAACGCACATCATTTAGATTTGTTATTTCCTGCTATTAAGCCAAGCTGGGGCTCGGATTAAATTCAAACAGAAATTACGGGAATGGCAGTAGGCTAATATAACTGATTACCTCCTCAGTAACTTTTTAAAATTTTTAAATGTATTGTGAACATTTTATTTATATTCAGGATAACCTCGCAGAAATTGATAATTATTCTTGCGCCCATAAAACATTATCAATAACCTTTACCGTTGAACAATGGGTTAAAGATAAAGAATCGAACCTATCTTCACATTGTTTTGTTTGTTGAATATGTACTTTTGAACACTGATATATTTGTAGTGTTTTTAAGATGCATATACTTCGTTAAGATTTTACTAAAAAGTGGAAGAAAAGTTGTTGAAACATGTGCTGAACCCAATACTATTTTTATACGATACGATTTGCAGAGTGTCTTCAATTTACCAAAGCTATTTGCTTCGATGTTTTATTATAAACGAAACTTGAACGTATAATCTAACTGCTGCATTATTTTACCAAATTAAAAAAAAATATAACATATTGCGCCGTGTGGAGAGAAGTACTTAGCGGCTGTTCAAGGAATGATTTAGGGTATCAGTTCTTAAAAAGTTATTGACAAAAATTATACTGAATGGCTCACGTGGCGAACATATATATTTCTGTGGAATGATTCATGTATCCCTCAAAACCAAAACAGAATAACTTCGACGGCTATATTGCAACTTTTGAATGACAACAAACAAAACAAGTCTGTTACTCAAAAGTTCTCAGAACCGGGCCATTTGCCATTGCAATTTTAACAAAATTTATTTTGGCATATAAATTTTTTCTTCAGGTGCCTGAAGCGTAGACTAAAAATGAAAAGTAAACAGAAAAATAGAAAAATGAAACAAAGCAGATAAAAATAGAATAAAATGAAGATTCAAGTTCACTAAACCAAAACCTATAGTTCAAGCTACTATTATCGAGGATACACTCACCGAGGCTCCATTATTAGTTGTCAAAAATTCAAATAATTTCTTTTGGAATGCACCATAACCATTCACGTTCACTGAGTCATAACTGGGAGAGAGTTCCATATTCTAGGTACATGGGCAAAAGAGGAAGGAGCGCCAATCAACGTTACAAAACGTGGTATACTTATATTTAAGTACCTTGGCTAATGAGCAATAATCTGTATACGTTCCCATAAATGTTCAGGTTTACAAGTAGATGTACATGAGCTTATAAATGAAACGAAAAATACCACATTCAATTTACGAGAACAATTGTGCTCAAACATCCGAAAGACAAGGCTTCCATAAGTTAAAATCGGTATAATCAAGGTTTTTACCATTCTAAGTTCAGCAACAGTGGAGCGGAGATTTACCGAAAGTCAGAGACTTTTTGAGGCACCATAAACATTATTTAATATTTTTGTTAACATGGTCGTAATATGAAATATTTGAGTTGAGCATTACACCAAGATTTCGAACATATTTAGAATGTGGTATATCAGATGAATTCATAACAACCGGAGGAAACTCAGTACGCTCCAACCTCTTTCTGTATATGATTGTATAACTAGATATACCGGTACATTTTGCAGCACACCATTCACGTACACGTTCAAGATCCATATTTAGTCGACAGAAACTATACTCCGACATACCAGTGGGGCAACTCAGGAAAACTTGCACATCATGTACAGGCTAAACAATAACGGACCCAATATGGATCCTTGTGGTATACCGCATCTAAGCTGTATCGGTTCAGAGTTTTGATTTCCATGTTTAACATACTACGAACGTTTCATCAGAAAGCTATGTTGCACACAAAATTTGCGTAATGTTATTATATGTATATTGGTACACGAAACATAATTAGATAATGTGGGGGAAAAACCAAAGATAATGTCCAACTTAAGAAATATAATACTTCCGAAACTGAGCAGCTCATATAGTCACAGCATTTCATTTCCTGATTTATAGAGCAATGCTAAGGATGTTTGCATGATCAGATTGCAATCATTTAAACTGATATGGAGAGGGGGGCGGTGATTTCATCAGTACAGATTAGGCACCAATCCAAGAACGTAATGTATAATGTGATTTGTTTGGATTCAACACACTAATCGATTACGCCTAAAAATCATTATATTGATTCTTTCCATTAAAACATCATTTATATGGGCCACCATGCAATCGTCGAGACTTGTCTACTCAAATATAATTGTAAATCATCGGCAAATAGATGAACTTTGACATTTGTGTACAATAATTTGCGGTATACGATCATTAATAAAGTGGCTGATTAGTAATGGTCCCAGAATTGACTCCTGTGGTACCCCAAAGGAAAGAGTAATTGCATACTTTTCTGGCACCTGCAAATATTACGAACTAAACTCGAAGGAGATAGATTCGAGTTGGCAAAGGCTGAGCCTGATCTCGAAGCTTGAAAAATTTCATCTTCGATGAGCACACATCGAAGGCACATTGGTCCGAATCACAAGTCCACCGATTTGAAATATATCTTTGAAGTCAAATACTTCAAATTCCATCGGATATTATGGATTCAGATTGAATTTTTAAGTTCTGAATTCCCTCTATATCATGACATTACTTTTATCTTAATCGGCTTACCAACTGGAAGTTTCCTACACGTAATGCAAACTCCATTAGAAGAAGAACAAGAATATCATTAGTTAGTTAGTCAAAATAAATAAAAAAAATTGGAAAAAAGGTTCTAATTCTTGATACTATCTTCGGTCCATTGTATGCTTCTGTTGGCTTCATCGAACTTATGACGAAATGTTTACAGGGCCATTTCAAATCAGCACTGACATGGTTTTGGTGCAATGTAGGTATACACGACGAGTTATGAGAAAAGTACAAAATATTCTCTACTTAATAATTCGCGCTCAATGAAAATCCTGTTTAAATATTATCTCCTCCGGGAGTTTGGACGGCTATAAAATCTTCTCAATCCTCCAGGTAAGTACGTATGTAGAAGTGGTTTTTTGATTTGTTTTACTATTAACTCGTATGCCATCACATAACTACACGCGACGACGTATAATAAGACCACACGCATTCTGCTGCTATTTCATTCCGATTGTAAATATCACATAGAATCAAAATACATATATAGTGGGAAAAAAAATGAAATGTTCGAATCAAATACGTTACAACCCCCTTACGATAATTTTCTTTTGTGCTCAAGAAGAGAAATAAAAAGTCTTTCAATGGTAGCTCAATTGCCTGCACCACTGTGGCCTTACTAGGAGGAATGAAATCAAAGAGATGAGATGACGACAACGGATGGCGACGACACTATACAACGGCCAAGCCAACAACAACAACAACAACAATCAGCCATGGTATGGTGTGTGTGGTGGGTTAAAGGAGAAAATTATCCCTGCCAATCTTGACTTCATTATTCTTATCATCAACCTCTCATTTTCTATGACTTCCTCCTATTAAACTTTTATTTTCCGCATTTTCCTCTGTCAGCCCCTTTGAGCGCAGCAGCTCCTCCTGCGGCATTCTGCTAATAATAATTTTCCCTTCTTAGCGCCGCACCGCAATTCCATACCCCTGAACGAACTGATGTTGGCTTGAAGAAGACCAGAGCGCTTAAATTCATCTCTTGCCTCCTCCTAACTGCACACGTTTTTGCTTTACCGCCCCTGATGGATGCTGGATGGTCCATAGTCCTGGTGGCTGGTATTGCATGGAGATGGCATAGTGTTGCTGGTTGCCCCCAGGCCTTGCGCCAGGGACGGATACTGGAAGCATAAGCATAGTACTTTGCTGGGTGCTGGCTATTGTTGCTGGGTTGTTGCCGCTGCTGTTACTCCTGCTGTTGCTTTTGTTGTTCCTCTGTTATATCTCATGTGACTCGATCATCAGTAACAATATATAATCAAGCTCTCAGTAGCAGAATTATAATTTTATTTACCCTCCCTGGGCTTAGGCAGTAACAGGACGTTAGGATTTTGTCTTTTATTCCATTTTTTCTCTGCTCTTCAATTATTTCCAGGTCTTTTATTCTTGTTGTCTGAAAAGTTGTCAGATAATATGAAAGTCGGCAGATATTTCTGTACGACGACGACGATGATGACGACGTCCAACATTGTGAAATTGCTTCTTTCACTCTCACCTTTTGTGATGTGTAAGAAAATTGTTTTCGATATCAAGTCTACGGCAGCAGATATATATTTGAGATAAGAAACTCAACTGAAACTGGGCGGATTTTGTTGAGGTTATGGTTATGTGAAATATTACTATAATTTTAGATTCGAATCGATTCAGTAGTATCGTTCACACTAAACATATTCAATTTCCATTTTTTTCCGAATTCGGATTAATGGATAAACACAAGTTGTTAAAGTGACCTTGATCTATTTTTTGTTAAATGTGGTCCTTTGTTTTATAAACGGCAAAATATTGCCACAAAGTTCAGCAAGTGCATTTGAGGCTATCTATATAAAGAGAGTTGTCTTTATTGATTCATTACACTTGGCTGAGCTGAACTTACTAAAGATAGACACATTTAATTTGGCATACAGCTTTCTTTTGTAACGGGATTTCTCGAAATTCAATTTCTGAGGTGGTGAACCTCTCTTCAGGTTTTATATTGAAAAAAACAAAAATAAGCGTTGCACAAATAAACTGGACCATCACAGATTTCCGAATTCAAAGTTTCGTGAAATGTCATACTAGAGCTAATGGAGTTAGAAATTTGCGTAAGGGTTTTTCTTTGTACTTTTTTTTTACAGTATCTATACTATTTTCATAAAATTTTTCTTATCCTATACTGACCGTGTCGTTGTAGTACCAATTGTTGGCGATAGTGATTGGTGATTATTAAGGCATTTGCTCACATTTTGAATGATACTTATGTCATGGCTAAAGGATTTTAAATTTGAATGGGCAAAAGGCGTTTCGTATCAGGAAGAATTTAATACTCTTCAGTACGGCTGAATCTTGCTTGCCGTATATGCCTGGAAAAAGCCAAGTTGACCCCACTTATATGCATTTAAGTGAGGTCAACTTGACTTTTTCCATGCCTTTTGCACATTCTTCAGTTTCAGTTGCAGTTTTAGCAACAATCTTTTTTGTTATCAAGTTTTAAAATTGATAACAATTTTCTACGAAAAGTCTTCTTGATTTTTCTGTATGGATTTAAAATTTCTTAAAATATAAATAGACTCAGCGCCGTTCCTAGGGGTAGGACTAAGGGGAAGCTGCCCCAGGTGTCGTGCCGTGAAAGCAATCTACAAATCTACGAATTGAATTGAAAAAATATTTGCCGAAAAAAATGTCTCGAAATCGATTCACCAAATGAAAATTCGTCGAAAAATCTATTCGACGCAACTCAACAAAGCCCATGACATGACGTCTATACGACGATCGTGCGCTGTATCAGACTTATTATATGATTATGCGTATGTATTTATGTATATACACAAGGACTGTCGATATATTTGATGGTATCGATAGTTTTATGTCGAAACTATCAATACTATCACGAGGTCGATGTTTGAGCAACACTATGTACAGTCTGTTCTGAGTCGACTCAAAGATCCGGATCTCTAAAGTGAGTCAAGTGATCTGGTTCCCATTTTTGGCACCAGACAATTCTAAAAGAGTTATTGAACTATGCCTCAATATTTCATGCCCCTCCCATGCCGATCACTGACTCTGACTCTCAAGACTGTCAGTGATAGGCGTTGGAAAGCCGTACGCTTCCAGCTTGGAGATATCTTGATGAAAAAAGAGAGATAATCTGTCTGTGAGGCTCGGTGCTTAGCCCAATTCATCCATGAGTTTTAAGTTTATTTGTAGCGTGATCATTCGGTTCGATATTCTAAACGAAGTTAATGCCACTTCAAAATTATTACAAAGTCCTCCTTTGGATATAGGTGAATGCTGCAACATTCTAGACAGAACCACAGATTTTCTCAAGAATGTTTTTCTAGAATATTGAACGAAACGAAAAATTTTGCATCTGAGGTGGAGGTAGAGCCGATATTTCCCCCTTAACAACATGGTCTGCGTGCGACGTAAAGAACGTAATTGCGTATACGAGGCTCGAGATGGACGTATAACAGATCCGAAAGATGTCGTTGATACAGCAGTAATACCAATGGCAGAGAGATTTCTACAACTACAGGCGCACGGCAATGACTTCGAATCTCTGTATGATATTCATGCTTTCAAGCCTTAAACGAAAGAAGAAATAATGAAGCTGCTGGAAAGCTTTTCAACGAATATTAACAGATGAGGAGAACATGGATATTGATGGCAATGATTTGTGTGACGAAATTTTGATTCTGGTTGCGATCTTGCCTGCTGATCAATCCCCAATTGAAGTTCAGAATTTCATCATAAAAATGATATTCTGCCGATTGTATCCAACGTTGTCATTGCCTTGCGGATACACTTAGTTTCAGTGGAGTCAGGTGATCGTTTCTCGAAACTGAAAATTATTAAAAATTATCTGCGATCGACAATATGAGCCAGGAACGCTTAGTAAGATTGGCCACAATATCTATTAAAAGGGCATTATGTGATCGCATTGACTATCAGGAATTTATTGCAGTGAAGGCTATTTTTGATCAAATGAAAATTATAGTGGTACGGAGTCAATAAATATGGTGGGAGTGAAAACCACCGGGTCAACTATCAATTATTTGTTTTTTTTTTTTAATTCTGTATTAAAATATGTATCGGAAAATGCGGGTTCTATCAGCTTGCCCCAGGTGTCTCAAGGAGTAGGCACGGCGCTGAATAGATTAGCTAGAGTTACTCGATCTTAGATCGGGATTTTCTCTTAATTTTGTATTTTTTTTTTTACTTTTTTAAATTTTTAAATTTTTTAAATTTTTAACTTTTTTATTTTATTTTAATTTTTCAATTTTTTTAACAATTTTTTTTTAAATATTTTTCTTTATTTTTTATATGTTTAATAATTTTTTTTTAAAAATTTTCATTATTAAAAAAAAGCATGTTGCGATACGTGCGCATTGTAGACAGAGTCTGGGCTTAATTGTTATTGGAGCTTTCCCGTCTCTAGTTGGTTTCGAAGATGGAGCTTAATAAAAAATAAAATTTCGGAATTTTTTAATGTTGTTGTTGTTGTTGTTTTTATATTATATTTATTTTTCAAAGAATCTTGTGTATAAAGTGACCTTTATAACATCGTTTTGTACCCGCAATTCATTTTTTTCTGCGTTTTTTGCTCATTTTCTTATATGCATACATAACCAGGAAGGTTTTCACGGGAATGTGTAAGACAACTTTTCAAATATGTTCATCCGTTGAAGACGTAATCCTTTAAAATTTGTACATTTCCTTAAAGAAATATTCCAAAAAAAAAAAACCCATTTTTAATCGGATTTGTGTACAAATTCCAATCAAACACTAGACTTCTTTGCCAAGTGCTGCAGAGATAGGAAAAAAAACGAGTATTTCTGCGCGGATAAAAACGGAATCGTACATTTTTACGACAAAAGAAAATAACCAAAGGAAACCCATAAAGCCATGCTTAAATGGGCAATGTGAGGGTTGACTGACAGACAGATCTTATAGCAACTATGTATGTATGGATGTACCACAATATGTGCTAACACCTTACACACATATTTCTGGCTTGGGGAGCCGCAAATTCCTTAGAGGGATGGATGAACCACGAAATAAAAGGGAGAATGATCAATGAATTTTTAATCGATGAGTGTCTGCCTGATTTCCCTTTTCTTTTTTTTTGTATTTTTACTTCTTTCTTGTGGTAGAACTTACAACAAGCTTTGTCATCTTAGTGCCATCAACCTTCCGTTGAATTTCGGCATTACGTACATAGCCTCAAGTGTTCACCTCATCTCTCCCCCAGGAAATTCGATGTTTGTAGCTCTAGATGTTTTGTTGTTGTTGTACGAATATACTAAGAAAGTGTAGCTCCATCTTTCTGTCATATAATGAATAAGAAATGTTACGCGACTTGTGACATTATTGTCAACATCATATGAGTTGTGTTGGTTGGTTTGTTCATTGGTAAGTGTTGGCTGGTCCGTGTATATATCCCTCATAGACGTATCGTAAAATCTCTCCCTAAAAATGCAGCATGTTTTTGTTATTTTTTTTGTTTCCTGCAGTGTAATATACTTGAAGTCCTTTTTCCTTCCTTGGCGGAATTCTTTTTCGTTTGAGTTGGGGATAAGTGACGTCAATTTATGCAAGGCAGCAGTAACATTACTGTATATACTACTTTTTCCTGTTAAATAAGGTAATAATTGTAGAGTAATGTCGGAAAAGGTTATATTTTTCTTTATATAGTAGGTACTTCAAGTGTACTGCTATAAAGGTTGCTTGTTTATGACAACCCCAGCCAAAAATTATTAGGTGACAATAATTTCAATTAAATTCCATTGTTAGAGTGATGTGTATTGTTTTTGTCAGGTTATTTTTAATATTGGACGATTTCGATGTTGTACCCACATTTTGTCTAAATAATAGTTTTGATACCGAACCGAAACGAGAAAAATAATAATAAATAAACCTTTTACTTGTCCATAACAAATTAATCTGATTAGCAACGGCTACATAAAAGACAATAAAGTGAAAATCAGAGATATTCTCAATTCCGTAATTATTGTTATTGTTATTTTTATTGTTACTCAAGTGCTGCGCCTTTTCTTTAGCTAAACCTCTAAGCAAACTATTTCACCTGTCCTATATGACAGACGTCATTCCTTTGGCATGGAAACTTGCATATGATCAGTCAATTCTTAAAAAAGGATAGGAAACCGATCCTTCAAACTACAGACAATTGCTATTACTTCGGTTCTTTCCAAGAGAAGCACTCATCAAAACCCAATTGATGAAATATCTAGAAACTAATCACCTTATTAGCGATTGTAAACAAGGCTTTCGTGCTGATCGCTCTACTGAAAATTTATAAACATTCCTTATTGAGCGTTGAAATAAATGTTTCCATTATTTTTGTGAATCTGAAATCATTGTATTAGATATCTTGAAGGCCTTCGACAGAGTCAGTTTTTTAACTAAACTTCTGGAATTAGGTCTAGACCCTCTTTTCTTAAAATGAATCGAAAGCTTTCTCTCTCGCCATTCAATTCAATTTATATTCGACGGAGCTACTGCTGATTGTTTTATAATACATGCCGGTATACCGCAAGGCTCTGTGCTCACGCCCTCATTTTTTCATTTTTATTAATGATCCGCTAGCTCCTATTTTCAATCCTATTCCTAGTTTTGCAGACGACAGCACCCTTGATTTTGTGTAGGTACTCGTTCGACTCAACATCTGATTCCCGAGGAAATATTTTTTGACAAATAGATATTTGTAGCTCGTAATTTCATGAATGACCCTTTAAATAGGAAATAGTTTAGATTCATCTTTAGCGAACGACGACACGAAGAAGAGAGTCACGCTAAGAGTATAAAGTAGCCACATATGTGCGTGTTCAAAATCATGTGCAATGACAAGAATGACATTGCACAGGGTAATGAACAATCATATGATCGGGATACATACAAAAATTGAAATAGGGTTCAGCTAGAAAATAAAAATCTGACATATAGTAATAGAATAGTTTCAACATTGTACACTGAAGATGTACACAATCAAGCAAACTGAACGTTTGCTAGCGTAGAAAACTTCTGATGAGCTCCGTGGCTGGAGCGAAACTGGTTAAGTAAAGCCAAATAGGGGCCTACACGGCCATTTCCCCTTAATTAAATCCTAAATTTTTTTGTAAAACCATAGTATCTCACAACATAGTTAAAATTCGTATCAAGACCTATCGGGCTGTCCTGCTACGTAGGCCAGCAATTCCCCATAAGGATGGCAGTAAGACCCTAACAATACTAACAAACTAAACAGGACATGTAACTGCATGAAACACATCACATAAAAACACGAACACATCATCTACACCACTTAATGGAAGGTTTTTCTAGTACCTCACTTTAGCACTACGGTGGCTAAACTAAGTGACTTACGGCGCTGGACAAGTGGTGCCCCACCTGCCGTACAACGTTTCGTCATGCTGCTCCACGAAAACTTCATGGACACAGGTGACATAAAAACCAGCACTTGCAATTTTTTTTTTTCAATATTTAATAATTTAATAATCCTGAATACTCTACCCCTTCTTCGTTTCCTCTAAATGCTTTATTGCGGCATTATAGGGTATTCCCTGATGGTTTGTAACATCATAAAAAAAACTTTAAACCGCTAAAAATCCTTGATGACACACATACATAAACAGTACAGATTCTTCTCATATTTCTTTACTAAAAATCTTAAGTTTCGAGATCGCGATTAGACCAAACATTGGATAAAATGTAGGTCGACTCGTCCGATTTTCTTCCCAAACGTTATCAATTTTAATGCCACGATTGGTCAGTCAGTAACCTCCGTTCGTCTTGACCAAAATTTTATAGATTCCTTATTTTGTTGCTTTTCTTTAATTGGTTAAGAAATTCCGCTGATTATTTCAAAATTTATTTCTTGGAAAAAACCGTCGAATATCCACGGAAACTCGTCTGGTTATTTCCGAATTTATGCTGTCAAAAATATCGTCGTAATTTCCAAAAAAATTCCTATGAATTTGTCTCCATGTATTACTTGGACAACGTTTCATAGGACAACGGATTCCATTAAAAGTTCACAGTTTTTCCCGAGACCAAGGAATAAAAAGTCTGGACGACGGAAAAAGTTCGTTCGATATCTCCTTAAAAATTGTTCCTAGAGATTAGCCACATTAAGTAAAAAGATCTATGTCCATCGAGGGATTAAAGAACAATTTTTGAAGTCTATATTAAGAGTTTTGAAAAACTTCTTATAGGCAATGTCTTATCTCTCATTTTATCATACAAACACACACATATAAAATACTTCATATGTAGATGTGCATATGTAGCTTAATAGATTTTCAAATATTTGCCCAATTAAGAATTCGACAAGATTATCAAATCTACCATCCATATGCACTCTCTCATCTGGTTGTCTCGTTGACTTAAGAATATGCTTCGCAACATATATCGCATTTGAATAGTTTTAGAAGTTGCCAGTTGATAAATTTCTTGTTTCATTAAATATTCCCTCCTTGAGCATTTATTATGCATCACATATAAACTACCGTTACAATTAAGTTACAAAACATCTCTCAAATTCTGACTATGCATTTCCATATATGTTTTCATCGTTATGAACAACGTGAAATTTTGTGTAAGGGGGTTAAAGGACGAAAACTAATATATGACTGATATTGGGTGCGAGACGGGAGCTCTATGGATGGGTATTCATCAACATCATCAGCATCGCCCTTAGTTGTAATATAACCTATGACCCCCTACCCCTCAACACCCAAACTGTGAATATCTCTTTTAAATTCCTCTAAACTTCCTTCAACATCGGTTTTGTTTTATTATGTTGCACTGCGTACCGAAACACCATACGAAATTATGTATACCTACCCTACATATACATATGTAGTGTAGGTATGTAATGTCACAAGACTTCAGGATATACACGCGAAATAATGTAAAATCTAAAATGGTAGCTAACAAAGTAAATCACATATTCCGTGTAATGTTTTGGTTCTGATTCTATAAAGACCAAGTTCCAAGTACAAAATAATCTTGACGTTCTAGAACTGAATAGGAATGGGTTAGGGGTTGAATACGGGGAATGAGGTGGTGAGCTAGATAGAGCAAAGGCAGGGTAACACTATAGTAGACAGCGAGGCAGTCAGACAGGCAGACTGAAAGACACAGGCAGGTTAGGGTGGGTGTTTCTAGGTTGTTCTTGAAAATTATATTGCGATAAGATAAACATTGAAACAAGCAAGCGAATGTTTAGTTAAGTTCTGAAATGGTATATAACTTGGAATTTGTGTTTTCAAGGAATTTCAAGAAAATTCACAGAAGGAAGATCCTTCATCCTCCCACCCTACTTCTCAGCCCTCCAGTTAATTTTCCAACCGAAAGCACTTTAGGGGTTGGTTCAAATTGTTGATGAGCTAAATAAAAGCTAGACACTAGTTCCTCCAACCCGATCCCCACAAAAAGGTACGGAAAATCTATATGTATGTACGTATGTACGTATATATAGGTATATATAGTATGTACATTGTACATTAATATGAATCTCGTGCGTTCATCACGAAATCAAGAAAGATTGAAGGTTAAGGGTAGTCGAATAGAAATTTGGATTTGTGGGGCTTGTACCAAAGGAGTATAACCAACCCACAAATAAAAACTTACAAAATTACTTGTGATCAAATTTTCGGGACGGAATACGTACCCAGCCCCCCCCCCCCCCCCCAACCGTTATATGCATGTAATTCCCAATTTTCAAAAAATGTCGAAAATTAAGATTTTAAAATTCCATAAAAAGTAATATTCGAATTTCTAATGATCGGATAACACGAATTAAGGAAAAATCCTGTTCCTTTTGTCTGGATTAAAGTTCCACCTGACACAGCACTCTTCAATTACTTTTTAATAAATGGTGGTAATTTTTTAGTGTCAACTTTGTAATTAGCAGCCAAATACCTTTAAAGTATTCATACACAAACACAACGTGGGTCTTGACATGACAATAATGTTTTTATAAAGTATCGACGCGACGTATGAATAGCGATGACCTTCCAGTGTGCCTGACAATCCCATCATGCTGTGTTTTATTCTGGGGTATCAAAAACAGCGCCAAGGTGTAAATATTGAGACATCGGACGCCTTTCTTATATGAGAATTGCCTTACTCCGATATGGGGCTGTAGCGGAGCGGACTGTCTATTTCTGCCTTATTCGCACGGCCAAAATTAAACTTTTCTTCTACTTAAAAAAATTAATAGTCTACTGTCACATCGGATGACACTACATATGGTGGCCCAACTTTGATTACTACAAGAGTGTGATTTTTTATTCGTTGGAGCGCATACAAATTGTCCAAAATTGTAAATATGTATATGGGTGTCTGGGTCTAAAGAGACCGAAAAAGTGGTCTATGGGTCTCCAGAGACCGAAAAAGTGGTCTGTGGGTCTCCAGAAACCGAAAAAGTGTTCTATGGGTCTCCAGAGACCGAAAAAGTGGTCTATGCGTCTCCAGAGACCGAAAAAGTGGTCTCTGGAGGGCAGTCTTTTCCCGTGTAGCTTCGTCTTTGGGCAATATTAAGTACAGGGTGTTTTAAATGTTCCAGATCGATATTGTTTGCCCGCCATTTTGGTTTGCTTGGCATATGTCAGTTCGAGTTTGACAGCCGTTGAGAGCAATATATATAGTAATTTATTAAGGAGCATCTAACGTCTCAAGAACGCTTTGAAGTGTTATTAAAACATTTTATATGAATAATCATTCAATTGTGAAAACACAAAGAAACTTTTTTTTTTTAAATTTTTTTTTTGGTTTTTATCATTTTCCTAGTAAGTCAACCATTCAGCGTGTAGTGTAGTAGTATATACACTGGGAGATAAAGTGTGGTGTGGCCGAGCTCATAGCGAGTGTATGACACAAAACAGTAAATGCTGCAGTGAGTTACAATATTATTGAAAATCCGGGAGCCTCCGTTAGACGCAGTTCACATGAACTTGGAATATGGCAAGTTTATTTAAAACAATGAAAAAATATAGAATTCAATTGACTCAAGAATTAATTGAGAATGACTATATGTGCCGATGAGAGTGGAGTGAAAAAAGTTTTGCAACTGACGACCCCAATTTTTGGGAAAAAATTATCATGAGTGACGAAGCTCATTTTGACTTATCTGAATTTGTAAATAAGCATAATAGCCGCTTTTGCAGCAGTACATATCCTGAATTGAAACTCCAACGATCTTTATACTCTCATAGAGTTACAGTATGGTGCACTATTCTGGCCGCCGCCATCATTGGCCCACATTTTTTTGAAGACGCAAAAGGCAATGCTATAACAATTACTAGCTAACGTGACATGTTGCCAAATTTCTTAGTACACGAATTGGATCGATCGGGCATACAAAACATGTGATTCCAACAGGACTAAGCCACATCACACAGCTAACGATACGACATATATATTGCCAGATATTTTTCCTGGCCGCATATTGTCATGCAGAGGTGATATCTGTTGGCCCACCGATCCCCTGATTTGACCCCTGTCGACTTCTTCCTTTCAGGGTACTTGAAGGGAAATGTCTACGGCAGCAAGCCAACCACTATGTCGATGCTAAAGAGCAACATTATCCACTAAATTGGTGAAATAACACCCCAAATGTGCCGAAATATTAGGCAAAATATGGTTCAAAGAGCACGCATCTTTGCAGCGAACAAAGGCGGCCATTCGGTCGATATAATATTCCAAATGTAATTGTTGTAAACAAAATAAACCGTTAATAAAAACTAGAATTAGAAAATGTGTTTCATTTCATTGATGTTCAAAAAATACATCGGCCTGGAACGTACAAAACCTTCAACGATAATAATTACAAGTTAAAAGTCCTGTCTGAATGGGAATAGGTAATTTCACGCTATTATAGAAAGTTTTGGGTTAAGTTTGAAATTATATTTTTGAAATGTAGTGCAACATGAACCAGCCCTGGCGGGTATAGAGGGGAGGGTCACGGGGGTCATGACCCACCCAAGCGCCATCTCACCTACGGGGTGAATTGAATTGCGAAACACAATATGGTGCTGGACTGTAGAGCGAAATGTAAAAGATTAACAGGACGATTTTCATATTGTACGGGCACAATGTGTTACTGCAGCCGACGTTTAATGCCTTGTACTGGAGCGTACTTTCGCAATTTTTAACTTTAGAGCTGTTGCTTCAACAGAGGCAATTTGCGCCGATGGCTGAGCATTTGTTTGTCTTCCTATGAGTAGTAGTAGTGCGTATAATGGGCAATCTAATATAATTTCTAAGTTTGTAGCTGTAGCTGCAATAATACCAATATGATAATGAAGTAAAAGTCATGTTTTATATCAAAAACATTCTGTGGTTACGATTAGTCAATATGGATGAAAAGCATGTATAGTGGAAAAAATAAGTAGTTTTATGCAAGGATATACGATAATATGGCATTAAAAACTTAAAAAAACTATCAAAGAAAATTTCAATTTAATTTCTTCATGTTAAGTTGTCAGTACGACTGTGACGTTTGTAGCGCTCACTGTAGCAGATTGCGCTTCATGAAGCTGAAATAGAGCTTCGTGTAGTTTGTAGCTTGTGATGTGTAGCTCTCGATGTAGCTCTTCGTCTTTGAAATGAATGTTTTTAGAAATTTCTTGTGTTTTTATATAGTGTCGAATGGTCATCTCATGCCTATCACAAGAATGATAAGAAATCTTGGAATACATATTTATTTGAATGTTTGATTGTTTAGAAAAAGGCATGTATGCTTATAATGCTTAGCAACTCGGTTATTATGATACATTTATATTTGTGTTGCGTCAATTACTCGTACAAATGAAAAATCACACAATTTCGAGTTTTAAAAGTGTTATTACCTGTTTTTTTTCGCATATGGGTCCGGGTCAGGATCAGAAGTAATTTCAGCATTAAATTATTTCAATAGAGCGCTATGATTTAGAATATTTTTGGATAAATACCTACAAAATATGTTTTTTAATAATTCTTATGTCTTCTGAGGTTCAAAATTTAACACTCTTTTTATCTACATTTTTCTTTATTCCAATGCAATGTGATTGATAATTTGTATTTTGGCAAAAATATTTTAAATCATAGCTGACCCGGATCCTTAATACGAAAAAAAAACTCAGCTAAGAAATTGGTCAGCGATCATAAATTTGTTTGCCTATCTGATTTTTGGACATAGAATCGATGGCAGGATAACTTGGTGGGAATCTCGCAACAGGATCAACCAAACTGACTCAACAAATTTTCTTCCAGGGTTCTTTCAGTAGAATCTTAGTTCCATGTAAACAACGAATAGCCACCCGTTGATTTTTCATAGCGATATTGATTCAAGCCTGAGTTGTTTAAAGTTTTAACGATTGTAGAGAAGCATTAAGTTTTCCTTAGAAATTTACTTACAAATTATTCAAACGAATTGGAGAATTGATTTTTGTGGTTCACTCTTTCGCTGGTGTTTAACTAATATCTAATCTCCGTTTAATTGAGATTTATGACGGAAACAATTGTTTTGACTACTGCAGAATTATGAGGTCGACAGAATAAATGTGAAAGATGTTAAAGATGCCTCTCCTTTTTTCATATTATAACAAATCTTCCACCAAAGCTCGATTATTGACAAATTATTATCAATTTCTCATAATTCCCTAAAAAGTCTGTATTCAGAATCTAATACCCCAGGCAATAATCATTCATTCGTAATTGGTTTTTTTTTTTCAAAAATCAAGTTACCCAAGATTTTGTGAATTAAAACGAAAGTCCTGTCAACTTTTATATGTTTTTGCAAACATATTTTTAATAAGTCAAATTCAGAGTTAAAGCGATTTTTGAAGAATTCAGTTACGATCGAATGATAATTAATTTTGCCCATCTGTACCCTAGGCAGACGGGAAAAAACAATGATCGTTCACTCGTAAATAGAATTTTCAAAAATCGATTTACCATTGAATTTGGATTTAAATTATTACAAATGTGCTGTCAATTACTACCAAACATATAAATAAAGTGACAGAAAGTTAATTTTAATTAAAATTTTTTTTTGGATAACTATAGATTTTTGAAAAATCTTATTAGGAATGAATGATCATTGATTTAGCTCGTCTGTTTAGTGTAGGATAATATATGGGGCATTAAAAATACTATAGTCACATAATATATTGCGAAAATGATTTGCTAAAGAAATAATTGATGCATTCTTTCAAAATTACTAAATTGTTATCATCTAAAAGACATGCTGAGACCTTTCCACCTAATTAGATCTCTTCAATTGGAAGATGTCAAGCTCTAACGAAAATGGTGTGGGCACCTACATTTTTGCTAAAAATTTACTAAGCATCACATACTAATTTTTTTTATTGTAATTACTTTAAACAACCATAAAATAATTCAATTTTATCTATCAGCGCACGCACTGCTTGCAATGTATTAAAAATTTGTTATCTAACTTCGGCAATTGGTTGTGCTCAGCCTGCAGAGGTTTGAAGCGGTTGCGCGCGCAACTGCTTCAAATCTCAAGAAACAGAAAGTCGGAAAACGTTGAAGCGGTATTGAGCTGATTTCTGATCAACTCGAGGTTGTTTCGAGCGGTTTGATATTTCAGGAGCGTTAAACATGTTCAAATCAAGTTCAATGCGGGTTTTTTTTTATATGAAAATTCATATTTTAAATTAAAAGTTTGCCAAATTAAAAAAAAAAAAAAAAAAAATTGCAGTGCATCCAGAGAAAGATTTTATGCGTATTTACGGATGAAAAGGCTACTTTTAAGTACATTTTACTTTTATTGCAACTTCATTTCATAATTTTCTAGTTATATTTAGCTTAGAATAATTATTATTTTTCATTTTCTTACACAGCCAGGAGGCGGCGGTTCCGAATACCCTAAATTAGTTTACCAGTATCGGTATCGTCGAATATTTTCACAAATGAGGATTCACAAATTGTCACTCACCCAATATACAACCGGTTTCACGTGATTGCAATCAAAAATTTTGATCTATCATTTTTAACCGCCTCTAAACGCTCTGTAACGCACCGATCTTAATCGCGTCAGTTGCGAAGTTTTAAAAAAATTTATTATTTCAGCAATTAGATGAAAAATTACTATATATTACATGGAGTTACTGTTTTACTGTATCGGACCCGAAATTACTGTCAAAAACAGTAATTACTGTATGGTTAAAACATCACTGGTCTAGAGTCTATAGTCTACCAATAATATTTGAAGCATGATCACAGCAGCTCTGTTTTGGAGTTAAGATAAACACGTAAATTTTTAACTTTTTGCTGGTATGGTGAAATGATGTCATTCAATATTATCGCTGGTAATTCACAAGTCTCTACTGTAGCTCTGGATATGAAAATGCAATTAGATTTTATTGGAATTAATTTTAGTCCTACACAGATACTGACCACTCATAAATCCTGCTTAAATCTGAATTGAATTTATATGCATACTCTTGCAGTGATTATAATGGACTACTCACATACAATTGGACATCATCTGCATACATGTGTATTTTAGATACTCTCTAATATGATTAAGTAGATCGTTTATGAACAAACTAAATAGAAGAGGATCCAGTATCGAACCTTGAGGGACTCCAAAATTTGACAGGTAATTTGCTGGATATAATATCGTTAACTTTAACTTTTTGTGAGCGATTGGTTAGAAAACTTGATATAAATTGAACTGCAGAAGAGGAGAATCTAAATTGTGAAGACAGCTTATGAAGGAAAAGCCGTGTGATGAATACTGTCAAATGACTTGGAGAAATCAAGTAATGCTAGAATAGAAAAATTATTCTTATCAAGCGAGTCACGTATATCCGAAGTTACCGTTAGTAAAGCCGTTTCACAGCTACGATACGCTCGGAAACCATACTGCATGTCGTATACTTCAGAAATACTACACATCATATTATCAGGAGTATTTAACAAGGTTACTAAAGAGTGAAAAAAACGAAGGATTGATTCAGTTTATCTGGATCAAAGTCTGCTTTCAACTCATGATTCTCACGTATCTGTCTCAGATTGCGCCATAGTTTACCTGCAGGAAGATTAGTATCAAGTAAAGAACCCATGTTTCTGCCAGTTTGTAGTCGTTATACGACTTTCAACAGTTTTGCGATGCCTATACTGACGATAGAGATACTCGTGGTCAGCAATCAACGGCAAAATATCTGCTAAATTTAACTCATTGTGTTACTTATATAAAAAGCCAGTCAACACAGTTTAAAGTGTTTTTTTTCTGGAATTTTCATAATTAAACTTAAGAAGGGGGGGAATTTTTAAAAACGGTCTAATAAATTCCTTCAAAAAAGGGTTCCTGAAAGGAATTTTTTTTTTTTTTTTGTGAAAAAGTGCTTGTCCCATATTGAAACATAGAGTTCAAATTTGATATTCGCAAAACTCAATTACTGAAAATCTTTTTTTTCCACCACTAAGAACAAAGTTATTTCCAATTTTTTGTTTGTTTGTTTACTTGTTCTTATTTATTTAGGGAACCCCGAATGAATTACTTAATATACACCAATTCAAGGGTAATCAATCATCCAGTATCACACATTCATTCAAATAGTACAACCAATAAATTGCGTTTCCCTTATCTTTAGATACTTTTCCACACCTTTTTCATATACTCAATCATGTTCCCTATAAAGGCCGCCAACAATCAGTTATTTCCCGCCGATCTCATTCCATGGTATATGATGGTTGTGTGCCAGCAAGTCTGAAAAGATCCATGCACACACATGAAACAATGTCAATCCTTCAAATAGTGTCAACCTGAAATGGATTGTCAACCTGGTTATAGTTGTACATAATATGTACGAATGTATGTATTTAATTTAGTTGATTTGGTGCTGTTGTTGGCATATGCTTGGATCGGGAATTCTCTGGTATCGTGTATACCTCGAAATATTTGTCTCTTCTTTCCTATTTTATATTTATTTATTTCACGTTTGTTTCCTTCACAAAAATCACTTCAAAAAGAGACAAACCTGAAAGATATACGATGGCTATCAAGCATTTGGTTGTTTCATCGACCACACGATGACGATGACGTAAAATGTTAAAGAACCGTAGAACCGCGACGACGACGAGGACGCAAGACTATATGGGAATAAAATTGAGAATCCCACCACCACCACCAACAACAACAACAACAACAACAACAATAACAACAACAACAATAACAAAATACTGACAAGAAGCGAAGAATTTATTATGTGCGGCTGGCTGGTTTGAAGAGAGAATATAAACCAGAGTAGAGATATATAAGCGAAACATCATGTCGACAGGAAGAAAGATGACCCAACTTTACCCAGGATGATATGACTGAAATGTGAACAAAAGTCGACAAAATGAATAAGGAATTGTTTGTAACACATTTCCGCATGCGCACGTATACGATGTAAATAAAGAACATAAGAAGATCGGTAGAGGATATGGCTGGACTGGTCAGCAGTGCATGGACTTTGTAATCGATTCAAAATTATTTCGATATTTTTTCAATATTTATTTTTTTGTTTTAGATTAAATGTTGTGTGGTGCATAATAATTGCCAATAATGGTGAAGGAATTAAACGCAGCAAATTGGATAGCCATTAGGATAGTGTCAGTCAGGTTTTACCTAGCGACTTCATGACCACATCTATAAAAACTCTTATATCGAAGTTATCAATAAAAGGTTGCGCCATCACCGTGATGGAATAAGGACATTGACCAACTTGAGCAGAAAAATGAACCAATTAGTGAGTAAGTCAATTCAATTCAATTCAATTCAATTCAATAAAGAAATAACCGAAAAAGTAGCAGTCCCATTGATAGCAACACATTATATTGTTAATAATTTTTTCTTGAATGCACCCACATCTTCTCACACTCTGCACAAAGTAAGAGCCCTCTTGAACCATTCTACGATACCGGAGAATTACAATATTACGATGGCGTGACGAATTCAGGAATTGGATGTTATTCGCAAGGTAATCAGGTTGTCCCGTATTAATGAGCTTATGGAGGAAGCGAAGTGACCTGCGCTTTAAGTATATATCTAGAGTACATATCGGACAAACCTAGTCTGAAAGCCAGAAACGTGGTCAAATCTTACCGAATGCGAGCCTCACACAATCATTGAAAGCAACGTTGATTCTGCGTAGGCAGGTAGAGTCTAATTTTGGAAAAATCAGGCTCCCAAAGGTAATATGTGGCACAGTCAGAGCTTTGATAAGCTTCAGTTTGGTGCTCGAACTTAGAATTTGTGCGGACAACCAGAGCCTGCGTAGACCATAATAGAGCTTTCCCAGAACTGATCTAACATAACCATAACATTTCATATCTGCATTGAGCCTTATTCCAATATTTGTAACCTCATCAACATATGTTAAAGCTTGTACCCCGAGAAATATGGAGGGGATAGGTCTAGTCAAGGTACCACCACCCGCAATGAGACATTGAGACTTGTTAGGATTAAGGATTAGGTCATTCGCTAGAGACCAGTCATAGATTCTGGCATGATCGTCATTGACTTGCTCCAAGCAATCCTCGAATAACCCAATCGGTCCACTAATGTATAACTGGACATCTTCCGGCGTATAAATGAATGTTAACTTGTTGGATAACGACAGGTAAGTCGTTGATGTATATGCTGAACAACAATGGTCCTAACACAGAACCCTGAGGAACGCCAAGAGGTACAGGTAAGAAGTCTGAATCACACTCGTTATAACGAACTTGTTAGCGCATCTTCCCGTGAGGAAGCTTTTGATCAAGTTAAAAGCCGATTGAGCGAAACTAGAATTATTGAATAGAGTAACCTTGAGTGGTTGACTCTGTCAAAAGCCCTTGGAAAAGTCAAGCAGCACAAGAATGAGGACCTCACCCTCATCCAGGCCTTTCCGCAGGTCCGTAGTAACCTTTAATATGGCTGTTTCGCAATTGAGATTTGCACGGAGACCTGACTGCCAGCGCGTCAGCATGTTATTTCTTTCCACATATTCTAGTACTTTGGATAAGAAGCACAAAATGTTAATAGGGCGAAGATCAGATGCTGTAGCGACTAAAGACTTTTTAGGAATAGGCAAAATCGTTGCCAATTTCCAGTTAGTAGGGAAAGTAAATGATGTAAAGCAATGAGTTAGTAAGTGCAGGATATATTGACCTATATAGGGGACAAATATTTTTATGAACTTAGGTGAGATTTTATCAGGGCCTACAGATTCAGATTTGACAGAGAATAGTGCTATTACGAGCTCCTTGTAATCAATTCCGTGAAAGGAGAAGCAATCCTCATGGTATTGAATGTGGTCCTCAGGATGAGGCAATGGAGTGCTATTATGTAAATTAGACAAAGCCACAGGAGAGAATAGAAAGAACTCGTTTAAATCGTTAGAATTAAAGTTGTTTTTGGGGAAAGATTTGCATCGAATTTATTGCCATAATAGCGACGTTTTGCCCCACGGATAGCAGTGGTTACTCTATTACGGGCAGCTTTATATAGAGAGCAACTGTACTGTGTTTTGAGTCGCCTAAATTGTTTATAGAAATATTCACGCTCTGCGATAAGAATCCCGATTTCTGCAGTGTGCCAAGGACACCTATTTGAAGTAATCCTCTTGGTGCGCAATGGTACGTATTTATCAAACAGATAGCTGCAGAGGCTTTCAAAAACAGCAACTTGATCGTCGACAGAGCTAAGAGCTATTATTCTATCCCAAGGCAGGTCAGAGCACCCCTGAATTAAGCTGTCCATGTCCAAATTATTACAGTCTCTATATGAGAAGTAACGAGAGCGCTCCGGACACTGGGTAGTAAAGTTGTAACAGATGAAGAGTATGCCATGATCGAGGAAACTAGGGGAGTCGATTTGGTTACAAAAAAAGGACTCAACGTTTATCGGTTGTAAAAAATAAATCAAGGAGTGATGGCCTAGAAGTATTAAAATATGTTGGTAGAGAGTTGACGGCATTAAGATATCGAGACTGCATGCAGTGAATAAATTCCATGGATCTGTAATTAGAACAGAAGATGTCGATATTAAAATAACCGGCAACAATAATATTGTTATATTGACGAGACAAATTACTAAGCACAGATTCAAGTTCCGAAGCTCGGTCCTCGGTCAGCAGAAAAACATTCAGGAGGACAATATACAGCTGACACAGTATACATTTCTCGATTCCATTATTCAATTTCACACATAAAAATTCCGTGTCGCTGTTAATCGAGGAGTAAATAATTTTGGATACGTGGGCTAGATAAACTCAGTAAGAACATTTTGAAGGATCCCAGTGTTCCATCCTATTTAAAAAGAAGTCCTAGCTCTAATTTATTCTAGGAAACTTAATGATAGCTAATCGAGCATTGAGATTCTTCAAGCGTATAAGCAGAGTGCATCCCAACAAGAACCAGAAAGACACAGAACCCCTTCTTGGGGCCAACCTCTGGTGGTGATGTAGTAAACCTCCAAGGTCTCCCCAAATAGCTATGCTCTAATTATTCCGTTCGGGGTGTACCCCTATTATTGGTTGGAACTGCACGCCATATCTGAATTATTGACTTAACAGTGGGGTGTGTGATACCCCATCAATAGGGTGATTACTCCGCTACCATAGGCTTTTCTATACCGCTTCCCAGGTTTTATAGTGCAACTACTTCTATTGATTTACCTATTTGATAGGCAAATTGCTTTGGACCTACTATAGTGCATAGCAACTCCATTTCTAATATACCATTCCACTAATGTCTTCATTACTATAGAAAAGAACAAATGAAGTCAGGCTACTGATGGAACGATATGACCTGGGCTGAAAATCAGGTTTGCCTCGTCCTTAAGATATATTAACCCACCTTTACTTGTCTCCATATGTTTTAGAAATAAATATTCCCATGTAAAGCTGGCTCAAAAAGTTGGAAGAGAGTGGGGAGGATTTCGCATTTATGGGATTCAAATGAGTTTACGGTAAAATTTAATTGAGTGTAATGTAAAGATTTTGACAGCGGCCCCCGTCAGTCTTCTCTCCTCGGATGATAATCCGCCTACCGCAACGATGATCTGTTGTTCTCCGCTTCAATCTGTGACATCTATTGCTCGTTCAGATTTGTTGCTGAGTATAGCTTCGGTGGAGTAAGGAAGGGGTGGGTTCAAATGACAACAACTGGTTTAAGTACAATTTCTTGCTTTATTGCTTACGTCCCTAATTGGAAGTGTAAAATATTTAAAGTAAGGTTTAGAATTATTAAATCTATTTGAGAGGTACGATTGGGTAGCTCTGCGTTGCACACGTACAGGTGAGATTGTAGGTAGAGTCGGATACTCTATGTTTCTCAGACAAACTAGTTCAACTTCTAGCATATTTAGATCGGTCGGTCAGGTTGGAGGTTGACGGTGATCTGGTGAATTTCTATTGACCTACTTATAATATTGATTCAAAAAGTAACCTCTCAGGAAAACCTCACGAATGATTTTACTATATACAGGTTTGTTATAAATTTTATTTAATATACATAGAAGACCCTGGAAAATGTGATTGTGCAAGAATTTCGAGAGTATCTTTTCCCATTCTAATGTAGCTACCATAACCATTTTCTGATAGCCTGAGTGTGTTTTTTAGGGGATCATCCTTTTGACAGTACCGTATGGATTCTAGCTACGCCATGATCGTCTTTTAGATCTTCTAATCTCCCAGTTATACTCGGTTAGGGGTTGCTTGTATTCTTCCCAGTATGATGTTTTTTTCGCTTTATTGCATATAACTTGCGTACCCCTACCCTGAGTTTAATAAGCGAATTAAATTGGACAACCACACCACATTTATAGAGTTTGCGCTATGTACAGCGAAAACTACTTTGGGAACTAAAAGGGGTGTGAAATAGTAGGCCGGTATATTAAAATTGTAAAGTAAAATATAAAAGAAAATCAGTCTGATGTCAGCGGGCGAACAGCAAGTTCATACAAAAATAAAAAAAACGAATAAAATAATATAAAATATAAAATAGAATAAAATAAATAGTTTTTGTTATTCAAGCAGTCTACCGGCCATGTTCATGGCAAATTTCTTCTAACTATATTGAAGTTTTCCACAGGATACCCCAAGTTCCTTTTCAGTGAATCCCCCTTAGATACCTGCCACCAGCGTGTCGAGCTCTAGATAAGGTAACACGGAGAAAATTCTCCATGCTGACAGCTAGCTAAGGATCAAAAGCAGTCCTAGCTGCGCTAAAGCGCCACCATCATCGCCCAGCGTACAAGACTGGAAGACACCAACTGGAATCATTGATGCTTCTGAGCCCAGTGGACTCGCTATCGTAGACTTTAGTCTATTAGAAGACGACTCTTGTCGTTTTACGTTATCTCGCCTCCAAGCGAATCCAGTGCTAACGTTGGGTATATAGCGGAGTATACTCTGCCCTGCTCCACATCTTAAGGACAACAAGCGGACTGTCATTGGGACAGCTCTTCATAATATTATTAAAATCTTTTCAGAGTGCCTGCCTGAACTTTGTGCCACCCGGATGAACGAGCGTCCTACTTCTGCTGAAACGGATGCCTTTATTAACATCCCAATATCAGTTGATCTCCTGGCCTGGTGACAGTAAACTATACATCGGTTTACCTGACTGTGGTTATCAGAACCCCCGACCTACAAGGTCCTGTTAGGAAGACTACACCCTAGTAACCACAATTCCGATGTCCTCACATTTTCCAAACAATACTACAAAAATATTGGACGGAATTCCAATATTTATCCAAAAAATTCCAACACAGAACGATGACTTTACTTGTTCCGAAGATTTGCTCTGCTCTTTTTTTGACATTCCTATAAAAATCTATCGAATTACCTTTGATATTTTATATGAGAAAAGAATTGAAAAAGCAGTGGACAATTTTGGATAATATTTAAAACTGTTCTTTGATATGTGCATTATTTTTCTGAAGAATTCCGTATATGAAAACATATGAAGAAAGTGTGGGCATACTATAGAAAAAGTAGAGATCGAAACCTTAACGTTATCCAATGAAATCTCTATACTCATTCCTTTATTGGAAAAACAGTGGACAACTACCGGACAAATTTTTTGGTAAATTTACTGTTTTTTTTTATTTATTTTATCAACTTTTTTCTTTTTATTTGTTGGAAAAAGTGTGGATTAACAGTGAAACTGAAAAATCTGGACATGATATGGATATTCTTCAGAATAAATCTGCACAATATCCAGGCTTTATCCAATCAAATTCCAATGTTTTATTGTTTCTAGGAAATAGTGTTTAGAGTTTTGCTATGGATCTGAATGGTGTCGTGAAATCACATGCAATCAGTGTTGTGTTTTTCTGAGTGAAGTGAGTTTCGTATTAGGAACAAATTTGTGAAATAGATACAAACAAAATTAAGAAATTTTTTTTTTTTGTATTTAAGAAGTCCATCTGGAAAATTTCCTGAAGAGAAATGATATCCAACCTTACATGGAATAAGATGGAACGGGAAAAAAATTGGTTTAAGAAGAACCAAGTTTACCCAATGCATTGAAGGTAACAATATTCCTTTTATTAATAAATAATTCTAGTAAAGTACCATTTTCTATATTTACTTTTAGATAGATAGATGCGCAAGATTTTATTTCGCAAAACCCTGTGTAGATTAAAAGACTCCGTAAAGCAAGAAGCAAACAGAAGAATAATAAAGTAAGACATAAATTTAGTTATTTCATTACTTTTAATGGCCAGTTTCACACAGTCGAGCTAGCTTAAACCAAGGTTTAGTTTAAACCATCCTCGAAGTTTAAACGTAGTTTTAACCAAATCGGGTTTCACAGTGCATTCTTTTAGTAACGTTGGTAGTTCTGATTAAATTGTGAACTAAATTAGTTATCGCCACCATTCTGAAGAAATTTTTCTATTAATAAATCTGTCAATCGGAAAGGTAAACAGATCAGAAAGTAAAAAAATAAAAAAATATGTATAGTTATATATGGTAATTTTAAATATGTCAACATTAAAAAAGGAAGGAAATTTTAGCATAAGTGAAGTAGCTATTGCCTTCCCTAGTGCATAAAAATGATATATACCTAATAGAAATCAAGAAAACTCTTGTCCGTTTTCCAAGATTCCAAGACAATATTCTTTACTTAAACGGATCCTAGCAAAAAAATCAACTTCGTCCCACTAACTAAAATAATTTGTCCGATTTCTAATTACTCTCAGTCGTCGACCGAGTTGTAAATTTAACTAAAAAAAATTTTCTTCATCGCTAGAAATGTCTAAATCAAAATTCATGATGAAATTATTTTCTTCATACAAACTGTCATGATAAAATGTTACACTTTTCAAATACTTTTATTTTCAGTTTGAACCGAAGAATGGGCACGGCTTAAACTCTAGTTTAAACCGGAGTTTAAACCAAACTGTGAAACTCATTCGTCGAGTTTAAACTAAATATTTGGTTTAAACTAAGACTGTGAAACTGGCCATAAGACTAATAACTTTTTCGTTCTCAGAGAAACTGGAGGAAAACCACCCAGCTCTGAATAAATTTAAGATTTTTTTTTTATGAATAATATATTTAAAATGCTTTTTATTTATTGTAACTAGGGAGAAGAAGCTCTGAAGTTTCTGATTTCTGAAGAATTTCTGTGGAATAATTCCAATTCCTTCATAGAGTATCCGTGGAATATATCTACTAAGATTCCAAAAACATTGTTCTAAGGATTTCTGAAGAAATTCCTTTGAATAATAACGGCATACTTTCCTCAGATAGCGTAACTTTTTCCCCGTGACAATCTCATAAAATTCTTGGGAATATTCCACGGAACTGATTCTTCGGACTGGAAAATTTCCTAAGAATATCTGTTGAATGTCCTAAGGCTTGGTTACTAGGGCAGCTAGCCAGCTAATCACATTATCCACGATTCATTCATTTTACGACTTCAAGTCTACGAATTACTCGCATCACATCAAGTGCTGAATTCGAATAACCTCAGCTGAAAATTACACTGTTCTCTGATTAGACCGATCGTCTATCAGGGCTTCCTAAACTTTTTTCATTCACGACCCTATTTATGATTGTGATTTTTTCGTAACCCAAACAATATATAATAAAGATATATAAATACTTTATGATGATTTATTGATTAAGTAACAATATATTTATACATACTATGAAAAAAATATAGTTTTAGAAATTGTTTAAAAACATACAATAATATAAAATTAAAAATTGCACAACAAGGTGTAAAATTGTATTTATTATAGTTACAAAAGTTATGTATACCGTATTTATCATCAAAACTGCATTTTTGCAGTAACAAAAATAATATATTGAACAAAATATATCGTCGCTGGTATATATTCGAGTCAATTGGAATAAATTCGAGCGCAGCCGTTAAGTATACAAAAATTAAAGGAAAAATCATTTTTTTAATGAGACGGATATGCTTGCTTTTTACTGCATAACAAACTAAATTTTGGTGCAATATTTGACACTGCTGGACGTAAAATCTCTTCAACATTTTTTAGCGCTGAACGATATTCGGATTTGATATGTGTTAAAGATGAAAAAGTAATTTCACATAAATATGTGGTGTTGAATGGCAGCGGAATATTTAATGCGATATCAGAGATTGTGGGAAATTCAGTTCTAGTTCCGATTCAGAATTCAGAAAGCTCAGCAAATTCCTCTTGAGCTTTATATGGCAGGTGATCAATCTTACCCAAGTCAATCTGAAATGGGCTTTGAACCCAGATAACTTTTTAAAATCAATATTTGATATAAATTATTTACGAAACTGTGTTTCTAGCGCTTTTAAGTGACCTATAATAATTTTTGCGATAAAAGTTTTACAATGATTTTTCTCGGATATAAAATTGTCGATACTGGAAAACATTTCGAACGAATTAATTTCTACCCTACTTTTCCAAATGTTTATCTTTTTAATAAAACTTTCAATTTTATCATTCCAAGTAAATATATTGCAACTTTTTCCTTGCAGAATTAAATTGAGTTCGTTTAATTTCTCAAATATATCTGACAGATAACACATCTTGGATAACCATAGGTCATTATGAAAAAAAAGTATCAAGATCACATCTTGGTTCGGTTAAAAATATTTCGATTTCGTCCTTTAATAACAATAATCTTCTTAAACTTTGACCTCTTGATAGCCATCTTACTTCTGCATGTAATAATAAATTTGTATAGTGGGAGTCCCTATCCTTACAGAGATTTGAAAATAAACGGCATGGTTCTTAATAAAATTTATAATCTTAACAGCATCCTCAAGCACATCGTTCAATTCTGGTGCTAATTTTTTTCCTGCGAGAGCCCCCCGATGAATAAGGCAGTGAGTAAAAGTTATATGATCATAATGAGCAGCTTTGATTTAAAACCCTTCAGTTTTTAAAAATTCGTCAACTTTACAATATATGTCTTTCCCCCTAGTATGGTCTTTCAAAGGACGACAAAATAACAATTCTTCCTCGACGTTTTCTTTATGGTATGTTTATATGACATATACTAACATCTGAACTAATTTAGTAATATCAGTTGTTTCGTCCAACTGAATTGAAAATTTTGGGCTTTCTTTAATTCTTGTAATAAGTTGCACTAATTGATCCTTGTTAATTTCAGAAATTCTATTCGCCACAGTGTCGTTTGATAAAGGAATTTTTCGAATATCATCAATATCATACAAGATTTTCTCCAATAGTGAAAGGCTTTTTATTTTTAGCAATACAGTATGAAACTTCATATGACGCGAGTAAATATTTTTCATTAACAGTCATAAATTTTTCAAAAGATTTTATATCTGTGTTTAAAGATTTTAACAATCTTTCGAAATATTCTTTTGGTTTATTGGCGTACGAAGTATGCTTTGATTCAAGATATCTTTTTAAATTTGATGGTTTCATACTCTCCGTAGTCAATAATTCATTGCAGATCAAACAAAGAGGTTGTGCATTACCATTACAATTTTTAAATGAAAAGCCAAATTGAAGATAAGACTTATCATATTTTCTTTTACGATCATTAGATGCCTGTTTGTCAATAATAAGTCCTACTTGAGGAGACTTTGTAACATTGTCTTTTGCAGCATTACCTTTCTTACAAAATTCAGCCATTTATCCATGGCCAAAAATTATTTTAATCCTGAAAGACCTAAAACCAATAAATATATAAAAAAAAAACATATTGCATATAATAATTAATAAATTAATTACCGAATAAATAAAAAACTATATTATTCTTGCGATGTCCACTATCGTATTACAATGGAACAGAGTAAACTGACTACACTGGAAAAGGGAAAACACTACATTAGTTCACACTACAGTCAAAGATTAACTAATGAGAAGATAGGACACAGAAGAGATTTCCGATCCAATTGTTTTCCATTTAAATGTACATGGCTGAAAAAGGAAAGAAAGAAGAAGAAAGAAGAAGAAAAAACAACAAAAATATCAACCCTCTTTAATAATTTTACGAATAAGTAAAAAAAAATTAGAAATCGCAGATTACATACAACGAAACAGAATGGCAAATGATTCATTTTCGTAAATAAATAAGAAGGGGTGGAGTTTCAAGATTTTACTCTCATAAAACATTCCCACGCTTTTGTGAAAACTATAGTTTCCAGTGAAATTTTGAGAGAATTATCTAATGCTTTTTATAGCAATTCCAATTGGTGTAATTCCTATGATATTTGAACAGCACGTGCTTCTGTTTACAAGAGATTAAGTGGGAGAAACTCTTGATGGATTCTCTGATATTTTCGGGAAAAATGTGAATTTTATTTACCAGAAATTTTACATATTCTTTTACCTGTGATACAAAGCGCGCCATTTTCAACCGCTCGCAAATGTGTTTAAATATTTTACATTAAAATCTCGCGACCCCAAGATTTCGCTAAGCGACCCCATTTGGGGTCGCGACCCATAGTTTAAGAAGCCTTGGTCTATACAATCCGCTCTAGCTTATATTTGGCTACGTCAGATCTACCAGCCGGCGGCACGGCACGGCTGCGGACGGCTTCCTTGTCAAAAAATTTATCCAAGACATTATTTCCGGCTACAATGCCAAAAGCTGCGGTTGTTCCACCACTATGGGACATTTTGGTCTCTATCTCACAAATATGAGGCAGGCAACACAGGCTTGTTGGATGTAATGCAATTAACATCTATTAATAATGGTAAATCTTTGAACTCATCGAATAAAGAAAAACTAGTAAACAGAGATTTATATGACAACATTCATATAACTACTACACACAAAAATTTCAAAGGAATGAAAGCGGAACAAGAAAATAAAAACAATTAGGAAAACTCATACAACCACATCATTATGAATGTATGCATGTAGGAGCTTATGCTTCTGAAAATCAATGAAAAATTTTAAACAAATTTGCAATTAGTAGTTATAAAGTAATCAAGTTTTTGGTGAATTAATATTCATTTGCAAAATGGCTTTAAATAGTCTACTCGAAAGTTTGTCACTTTGTTTTGTTACCTTCACTTACAATATACTTATGAATAGAAACTCTCACAATTTTGGGGTGCCGGAAAGTGCTGCCTTTCTGTTTTTGTCATATACAGAATTACAATGAAAGCCAAATTACTATGTCAGGAAACTAAATTTGTATAACTTACAAACATATTCTTACATACATTCGTATACATATGGAGTATAAGAGAGAGAGACGTGATAATTACGAAAGTTAAAACATGTAACCAAGTTTTGTTTGGTTTTATGTAATTGATAAAGTAAATATCATTAATGTTACACACATACACAATATTACAGGTACTAATTGATTGCATTGATTTGAGAAAATATTTCAGAGATATTTATGACTGTCGTTTCTTAAAAGAAACAAAAATGTTTCTTTGGATTGGAATTGTAGGAATTTTAGGTTCAGTGAAATCATACCTACTGTGACTATTTTTTACACTCTCCTATGGGTTACAAACAAAAGTATAATAAGTACTAATAAGTATAATTATCTCATAATTTGTAATATTATAAAGTTACTGATGTGTGTGTCTACAATAGCACCCATTTATGAACCCCACCTGCATCATCACCCACAATTTTCCCTTCTTGTTTAATTAAGAATTTATTTATTTCACCCCCTGTACGTAATAAGAAAAGGAAACCCGCACTACAAGAGGCGTCATCTTCTAGTGCCCACTTTTGTGTATGTTTTTTGTTAAAATCGTTTTGTTTTTGTGGTTCTTATTGCTGCTGTTGGTTTTATAATTCATTTCTCTCTGTGTTTTTTTGTTTTTGTTATGTTTTACAAAACACTTGAAACATAACCTCAACAAACTGAAGAAAACAATTATAAAATATCACAGGCGTCCGTCGTAACCCGTATGTTGTACATCATACATATATGGAATGTAACGATTGCATTTGTGTTTTGATATACGTTTTTTTTTTTTGCTATTTTATTCTACAATAACGACACATAAAGAGTATACACAGTATGAAGTGCATTCTTTTATGCGATATATTCTCAAGTATTCTTAGTCTCGCGCCCTTGTTGTGAGTTTGTTGTTGTGGGTCTCCCCTATAAGACGACAAAATAACAACAACAACAGCGGCAGCAATAGCAAGAACAACAAAACCACCCCCACCCCCCAACTGTATAGGCAACCATAACCTCCAAACATGAAAAGTTGCATTTTCCCTATTCTGTTCGTTTTTCTTTTTTTTTTTTGTTCAATTTTCATAAAAAAATGTTGTACTTGTTTTTATCGTTGCGGTTGGATTTTTTTTTTCACTTAACGTACGTAAAAAGTTGCACAAGCCTTTACAAAAAAACAAAAAGGAAAAAAGAGAAAAAAACACTACAAGAAGAAAGCGCCTAGAAATTGTAGCTGTTTTCTCTAATTATTGTTTGGATCCCCTCTCTCCTCCATCCGTCAATCTTTCGCAAATGGGAAGACTCAAAGTAAAAACACACAAGCAACGTGTTAATAAAAGAGTTCAACGTTTTTGGATTATATCGCGCATATGTGAGTAATTACCGCTAACTTCTCGATAGATACTTTGTCATCAGTAAGGGGAGCATAGGATCTGAAAATGCATTGGATTGGTTTAAAATGACGTTGGGATCTGGACTTGATACCGTGAACGTAGGCCACAACGAGGCCCATTGTTCAACCTCCAGACTATGAGAAATTGCTCATAAGTCCCAACCGGACACTCTAACAAGACTCAAAATTGATTTTCAACCCTCCTTACCAGCTTTATACAGTTCTTCCAGGAGGTGGAATTTAAGGAATCTGTAACATTTTCCTGAGAGAGCCGGTCAGTAACAAAGAAAATGAGGCACCGTTTCGGATTCCTCTCCACATCCTCTGGATACTGGATTGTCACCAAGCCCTATCCAGTGTAAGTGGCCCCTGAGAAGAGAGTCAGAGTGCCCAGTGAGAATTGACACTAGACCTCTCAGGTTTGGCTTGTTTAGTGTAAATAGCTTTTTTTCGTTTAGTTTAGGTTACATCTGCCCACAGCTCCTCTGTAGTTCTACGTGAAGGGTCATCTAACCTAAGGTGACTGTTGTGGTAGTTAGCCCAAGCCGACATATTAGAGGCAAGGTAGTTTAATACGATCCCAATTGTGGAGGAGGATGCCCCCGAGGTTACACCAAGTCAAGCAAACTTGTCCGCCTGTTAATACCCGCTAATGTCGCTGTGACCCGGCACCCAAAGCACCAGTACCCTGTTGTTAGGATATTTTAATGTGCATATAAATACTGGAGTACCAAAAAGGATGTTTGCGTTTTTCTACTTATATTTCGCTTTAGATATCCTTTAGTGATTCTCTTGTTTTTTTTTCAACGGGTTTTCGTATTACGTAGAGAAATTGATGTACCGAAGTAACACGATTCTCACTCGAAGGTGCCTTAGAAGCATACTTAAACCATTTTAATTATTTAAATTGATCTGCATAATGTGAAAACTTTAGCTGTGTCGCTCTTCTCAATGTCTTCTGCCTCTAAGCGAGTCTTAAAGGACAACTTGAACCCTTTCACTAAGTTATATAAATTTTAAGGTTTTCGCGGTTGCTCACTGATATTTTATATTAAGGTTTTCTTCCACATAACCCTCTTTCAGGTAGCCACCAAAGCTGTACGGTTTAGATGTTGTAAGAAATTTTCGATGGCGTATCTTTTTAGAATGTAGAAAGTGTAGTCCATATACCTTGAACCAAACTTTGGGTTTTTGTTGTGAACTGCTTATGGGCATAGTTATTCTCAAAATGCTCCATCCATAGGTCAGCAACTATGGGTGCTAAAAGTAAGACCATCGCGCCACACCATCTTTTTGTAGATAAAATTTGTTGTTGATACTAAAATACCCAGATGTTATGCAAAACTCCAAGGAGGTATATGCGTAGTTCTAAAGTTCAGAGGATGTAGTAGAAGTTGACTGACACTTAGAACCTCCTGTACAGGTACATTAGTTAACAGTTATTCTATACGTCAGAACTGACTACATATCTTCATTTTTCTCAAGCCCTCAATCACCTAAAAGCGATATGAAATTTGTGAAATCTTTAATATGATGTGCCGTCTGTTCGACCAATGTTTTCAAAACATTCACCAAATACTTAGAGAAAAATAAGAAAGCTTGGCGAATTTATTTCGCTGACAATGGCTAATCTGAAAATCTCAGTAGTAAGTTGTCAGTAAGTTCTCGCACTTTTGGCATATTACCTTCTGAACACAATTTTAAATAAAATCTTTCCCAAAAACAACTATAAAAAAAAGTGCACTTCTAAGTATGATAAATATCGTCCTTCGCTCACTAATGTGACTATCACTGAACTTCAGAAAAAAAGTGCAAAGTGACTGGATTTCGGGATTAAATACCCCAAAAAAATAATCAGGCGAAGAAAATTTTTGAGCACATGTGTCACGTTTTGCGACAATGCTGAAAGTTAGGGAGTGCTTCTTACATTTGGCCGAGGCCCAAAAATGTGTGGATTTGCAAAAGTGTTAAAATGTCTAAAATTTTAGTGAAATTCTTTAAGGTTTGGAGGTCGCTCAAATCGAAAATAGTTATTTTTTGGCTATTTTGGACCTTGGAAAACTGTTGCAACATATTCGTTCATACCTTTTTAATTTGACAATGTTTTTTTGTTATTCGTTGTTTTTTTAATTTAAGGGAACTTAGCTATGAACTTATTGCAATGAAAGTCGAAAGTCGTTATAGAAAATAAATTCTTCAATTTTTTATAAATTTTTCAAAACAAAAATTCGGACCCGCAACACCAAATTTCTAGCGACTATAACTTAAGGGGGGGGGGGGGTCATGCAGTGTATAAACTGCTCTCAAAATGCGATTTTCGAAGGTGAAGCATTTTTACAAATTACAAAGAATATGTCCCGGTCAATCAAAGTATAGACTTTGGCACTGTAACAAAATGATATATGTATATAAAAAACAGTAATAGAAAAAGTTACAATTGGTCTAATTGTAAGATCAATAACATTATGGCAGAAACACATCCAGGCCTCGAGGCTTCCTTTTAGGTGTTGTCAAAATTTCAACCACGGATTTTTAAATGATGCAACACAAAACCGAGCCAGCAGCTGGCCTCAAGGCCTAGCCGCAAAGCGCGCTTTGCTAAATGTTGAAAATTATTCTCTCTCAGGCCTACTTCTGTCAACAGATGTACTAACAAAATTAAATGACAGCACCGAGCCCGATGGTATCATTTTGTTTTCATTTCTCTGAGGCAAGCCTTGAGGCGAGCTGCGAGGAAGCCTGAGAGAGACCAGGCCTGAGGCTTGCTTGGATGTGTTTCTGCCTTTATACCCTAGATGAAAATAAAAGTTAAATGAAGTGAAAACCCAAAGCTCTGTAAGGCAACACCAAGAAGGGGTTGCCCGATTTAGTTCATTTTTGAAACTTTTTAAGAAAATACTGTGTACAAAATTTCAACGTCAACGTGTTCTCGGGCAGTACCCAAATATATAGTGAACAACGAAATCTTTGTATGGCAAACCTACGACGCAGTTACCAGATTTGTCCCATTTTTGAACTTAAAGGGGTTTTCATACAACTTTAGGACGACACCTCTAGACATGACATGAGATAAGTTTTAAACGATGGATGCATTATGATACTCTGAACATATTTTATTAACGAAGTTTATTTCTATCTAGCGGGGGAACGACTTTCTTGGGTGAAAAAGTGAACTTTTCTACTTCCCGTGATTGTGCGGAATTGGTGAGTCGTGGAAAATGACTTCCTACAAAAAGACGTGTTCACAAGAGACCACTAATGGCCATAGGAGAAAGAACTGCGAAAATATATGCGAAATGTAGTAACTGCGGTGTATGTGACTCAAGTGCATGAAAATGTGGTTTCCGGCGGCAAAAACGACCCGAGAAAGATTTCTGAATCAGAAAAAAAGTACACCACCCGATAATACTCTGCGAGGCCTTTAATTTGATATGCAACATGCCGTATTGGAACCACCTCCCCCCTCTCGCCGGAGGCTCCTATCCACCTATCCTAAAACTATTCAGAGAAAAATTTTCTTCTACGAATTGTAGCTGGAATTGAAGTGAGGCGAGGCGAACAGTGAAATTCGGTTTCCGATCGTCGGACATAACCCTATTGAATTAGAGCCGATCTAAGGTGCAAAAAATCTAGCACATCAGTTCAAATAATAAATATTGAAATTTAAAAAAAGTAAATATGAAGATGGCTATAAATAGCTATTTAAGGCTCCGAGTATAGGAGTGTGGGTACTCAAACTTCTTCTCAGGACCTAAGAAATTCGATTCTGTATTAGAATTTCCAAAATGTACTAGATCAAACTTTGACTCCACAGCCCCCCCCCCCCTCTTCCCTCGCTGAATTAAAGTAAAATGGGGCTAAATGGGCATTCCTTTTTACTCTTTTTTAAAAGCCCATGTTGTTGAAAATTTCAGCACTCTAAGTGAACGCGTTCTCGAGTTATCATGCGGACTTACGGACAGGAAAAACATACGAGCAGACAGATAGGCAGGCAGACAGGCAGACGGTCGGACAGACGGAGATGCAAAAATTGAAATAACTTTCAATATTATGTGTGCGGGTGTACAATCCAATAATTTCTAAACAAAATTCCATTGGTACAAACTCTTCAATTTTATGGGTCGGCAGCACATATTCTTTGTAATTTGTAAAAATGCTTCACCTTCGAAAATCGCATTTTGAGAGCAGTTCATACACTACCTGACCCCCCCCCCCCCCCCCCCCCCCAAGTTATAGTCGATAGAAAGATAATTGATTGAAGATTGCGTTATAGTAGAAAAAGTGTTACCGCGGGCCACTTTTCCTAACAAAAACATTGACGCGAAGTCAAAAATTTCGTGTTCCGGGGGTCCGAGTTTTCGTTTTGAAAAATTTATAAAAATAGAAGCATTTGTTTTCTAAAATTAAAACGACTTTGGACTTTCATTGCAAAAAGTTCATAACTAAGTTCCCAATTTAAAAAGAAATTAAAAAAAATATTATCAAATTAAAAAGTTATGAAAGAAAATGTTACAACACTTTTGCTGAAAGTCCAAAATAGCCAAAAAATCATTATTTTCGATTCGAGCGACCTCTAAACATTAAAGAATTACACTAAAATTTTGCATAGAAGTTTAAAATTACATAAACTAACTAACAAAATTTTGAATGAGCATTCAGACATTTTAACACTTTTGTTTTTTGGGTCACCCATCTGTAAATAACAAAAAAGGATAATAATAATTTTTTGGTTTTAGTACAATAATGTTTATACGGCATTCCTTGCCAGCTCCTGATTGCTGATTATATGCAGACGTTTTTGTCACATTTAGTAGAACTTCCATGCAAATTGTACATCACGCTATTGTTTTATGTAAGGTACCAACGTGGCTTTTATATGATGTATACAGATCTAAGGAAAGCTTTCAGACTATAAATGAAATCTTTTTCTTTTTCTTTTTAATTTTCAAGTTTCACAGTTTCTCAAGCACACACAGACGAAACAGTTCAGGTCACACCGTGCGTGCTTTTCATTTCTTTTCTTTTTGAGATTTTTGCTAGTAGCCACAAAGTGTATGGATTTTTAAGCTCGTCGAAAGATGTAAAGGAAAAAAAAGCAACATAAAAGATAGAAGCTTTGTTCGCTTGTTCTTTTCTAACTATCCACAGAATGTAAGCGCTAAATCTATACTTTTGCTTGGCTTGGCTTGGTTTGGCTTGGCTTGTTCGGAGAGGTAAAAATCGGTATTTTAGTAGGTAGCACAATATATTTACAAGAGATGCTGTCCAAGTATATGTGCGAAATGTTTTGTGCTGTGAAACATAAATTGGCAATGTTTATATTTTATAAAAGCTATATATAACATACATAAGTATATACTAAATATGATTTTATGTACTAGGTACATGCGACTATGGGAGTACTTTGAAGTTGAATAAAGAAAACTTTCTCAAGAATGGAAATAAGAACAAGAAGATGACAACGCCACAACGAAAATCGACGACGTCGACGACGTCGGATTGGATTGGAAGGCAACTTTAGAATTTATATGAAAAGATATGTATGTAAGTATGTTACACTGCAGCATAGTAGTAAGTAAGTAAGCAAAAGTATAGCAAGCATGGGTTGGCTTGACATGGGTGGTAAATGCGGTGTAAAGCTCTCTCTGATGTAGCTATGATGCTGATGATGATGATGATGGGCTCCCCAATCTCATTTTATCGGAATATATCCATCTCAGTCGTTTCTATTCTTTTTTGTAAAGGTTTTGTCTTATTGGTTGGGAAAGCTTTTTGGGTAATTTGTGTTGTACGCGGCGCCGCACCGGTAAAGAATTTAGTGTGAGATACCACCCCAGAGTCTCTATATAGATTCAACAAAATATAGGCAGATTTGTATAGAAGCACAACTATAAAAAATCGGCATGTGTAGTACACTAATCGTGTCGTCTGATGCTTCAATCATCGTCTTCCTATCACTATACCCGCAATTGTGGGTGGATTTCTTCAAAGTTTTACTGTAGCTTTATAAAAAGGTAATGGATCGATTGGATGGGAATCTCGTATATAGAGGAGAGAGAGCCAGCCTTTTATAATGCGAGCCAGTAAGAGTATAACAAAAAAAAAAAAACAGCGTACCAGTGGTAAATATATATACATATACGTTAATATACATACATATAAAATCTTCTTTACAATAGATATATTAAGAAATATGTAAGTATGTAAGAAAGCATTGTGTTGCTAAACTATATACTAATGCGGAGATTTATAGTACGTTGGTGTACCTTTTTTATTGTAGTTTTCTATCTATAAATAGGACAACTAATAGTTTTTTTTTATATACATGTTGTTTGTTTGGGTAAAACATACCCGACCCGACCTATTTTACTATGTTTGTGCTTTTTTTAAGTGTGTAATTTTTTCTTGTTTTTTTTTTTTTTTTTATTATAAAACCAAGCTCAGGGGATGCTCTATAATGCAGAGCACAGCATGGCAAAAAGGAGATAAGGAAAGGATTGTATGCCAGAGGAAAGACAAAAGATAGTAGACTATTCCATATTCGCATAGTTCGGGATAAAAAAGCATCAAGGAAATTGATTGTAAGGCCGAAAGTATTACAGTAGGGTGAAATGATGTGTGCGACTCTGCGCAGTGCGTGCAAGAATTAGTCTACAAGGGATCAGGCTAGATATTTCATCAGAGCAATATTGCTCGTGTGAACTTATCTTTTCAATTAATGGGATCTCGTACAAAATTTTTTTGCTTTTTAATTTGCTCGTGTAAAATTATGTTTTGAATTAAATAGTTCGCGCGCGAAAAATGGCTTTATCAGAAAATTGATACGCGCACAAATTGATAAGAGGAAATTGAGTTACGAGCAAATGTTCCACGAGAAAATTGAAACGAAAAAATTGATATGAGAATATTGGGGAAAGCCGGACAGCTCGATATTCTATTTCATGCAGGTACAATTTTTTATGTCAAAAATAGTTCTTACGTGTCGGTGCCAACATTGAAAAAACCAATGACGGGAAGTTAAAAAGTGATTTGAATAAAACCTTTCGAATTTCTGTTGAGCATGTATGAATATGTTGCCTTTGGTAAATCTATTTTTATCACTAATTAATCTAAATAATTAATTTAAAAACATTTATTTCGACGAACCCAACTATTTCATTGTTGTATACAGTTCTCTTTCAGTTGGTACTTGGTGTTTAGACCGAAAGAGAACGCTATATTGAAATGAACCCACTTTCTGCAGTGTATTTCTATGGACGTAGTCAGTGCATATTATACATGTCAGTGGTTTTACATAAGAATGCTGGAAATATTTTAGAATATTTGGAGTTAGGACTAAGTTAGGGCTCTGATGTGGTAATTAAGGAGAGTCTGTTTCGTGGATTGGGAAGTTTTTCTCGAAGGTTTTGGATCACCCAAAACTGGGGTCCTAAACTGAAACCTATACACATACATCAAATGCATATAATATTCATTGAAATAAATTTGTATTTTTTCAAGTTTTAGAATAAAAATTTGTTGTATAATTTTTGAAGTTGAATTATATAAAACAAAAAAATATAAAATAAAAAATATATTTTTTCAAATAACTCAAATAATTAAATATTTTTATTTTAATTGCTTAGGGGGGTCATGACCCACTGAGTAAACTATAATAAAACATTTAACATTTTATTTAAAGAATATCAGCGCAGAGAATACATTTGTAATAGGATTAGCCATCTAGGGTTCACCTTCCCATCCATTTATTGAAACTGTCTTATTTATTATTTATTAACAAAAGAAATGAAAAAAAAAACTGAGCTTGACATTTTGTGACATTACCGGTATTTCAAATGAGCAATCTATCTCTTACAGTAATTAAAACATACGGCCGTCCTTCTTCCATATATGTATCTATGTATGTAGCTAATCTTTGATTTGAGGTTAGTAATTGTTATTTAATTAACTTTACATAACTACACAGTGATTTTTTGTGATCTGTGCCTTAGTATGGATGTGGCTGCAATTCAGGATTCTCCGCACGCGAGTTACATATATTAATTTAATTGATTTACCGGAAAATTATAAAATTCCAATCTGTGAGAGCTTTAACTGAATATCGGGAGGCTTATAACACTGTGTTACGAAAAAAGATAAACTCCATATACTTTTGACGAAACATAGTGTAGATTGTTGGTGTAGTGGTACTAAAAGTAGTGGCATACTAGAAATTTCTCATATACCCTAAAAATCTCATTTTAGACCAAAAAAAAAACCGTTATTCGTTAGGTCCATGTATACAATAATCTATAACTCTGCCATTTCGATGTCAATCTTTTTTTGTGGTATATGAAAGAAGAGAGATAAGCCTTTCTAGCCATATATTCCTTATTTCATTGCTATGAAAAGTTACGAAGATACAGTCGAAAACATTTCGAAAGTTACCATTTTTTACACACTTTTTCACCTTAGACAACCAGTTGATGGCTTATTCTGCTCTACAATATTTTTTTTCTGTTCACATTACTAATTGCGAATTTGATTTTGCATCTAATGAGCATTTGTTAACTAATATCAGTTGTAATTTGACTGAGTTATCAAATTTTAGCTCATTAAGCAGCTATATTTCCGTATAATATTGAAAGAGCGCACAGGAACAGATATATTGAAAGTATTTAAGAGCTCAGGGGAGTTTATCACTCCTTGTAAACACTGAAATGCAAAGACAACTCTGGAAGTTTTACGTCTATTCTCAAGAGAATCTAATGGAAAGAGTTTAAGTCTATCAACATATGGAGGCAGAATAATAGGGTTGTCCCAATGAAGACCACGCAGGGCAAATCGGATATATCTCCGCTGCACTGCCTCGATGCCATTTATATATACAGAATAGAAGGGAGACCAGACAGGACTGGCATACTCCAAAATGAGTCTAACGAATGTGCAGTAAAGGATCTTCGTTATGAAAAGGATCATTAAGCTCTTTTGACCATCTCATTACAAACCCCAGAGTAGCATTAGCCCTGGTCAGGATTAAATTAATATGATGTTCGAAGGAAAAACGAGTATTATGGAAGTCACCCAAATCTTTGGTTTTGTCAAGTCTAGTTAATAAGCATTCATCTAAAGTATAACTAAAGTCGAGAGGCCTCCTTTAACGAAAAAAGGACATAGCGGTGCATTTGCTGATATTGAGAGGAAGACAGTTAATAGCACACCATGTATGAAAGGTGTCTAAGTATCCAAGTTTAAAAATCCACACTCGATTTCATTGGAAACAATGGGGAAGGTTTTGGCATCGCCAGCATAGCAAAGTATTCTTGAATTGGCCAAAATCAGAGAAACATCATTAATGCAAAATTATAAAAAGAAGTGGTCCAAGATGGCTACCTTGAGGAACGCCAGAAGTATTATCTATTTCATAACATCACAAATCAGAGCTTCAAATATCTTACCAATACAACTTAAATTAGCGACAGGTCTGTAGTTAAAAATGTCGCTCTTATTGCCCTTCTTGTGCAAAACGAATAGTCAAAGAAAGCATCCACTGTTTCGGAAAAATACCACAAGTTAAAGATAAATTAAATAAATAACACAAAACAGGAACGACGGACGTAGCACAATGTTTTATGAGTGTGGACGGAACGCCATCCGGACCACCAGAAAAACTATCAGCTATGCTTGAAATGTACATGGAGACAGACGATTCATCGAAAAAGAGGTCTTTAGGTTGAAGAGAAGTCAGCGGAAGCTTCGTCAAATAGGTAAAATCATTATAACTAATATCACAGAAGGCAGTTTTAAAGAAGTCACCAAAAAGATTGGCAGTCTCTAACGGATCCACACTGTCTAAGTTACCGAGTTGTAACGATGAAGGGTATAAATCACAGTTGCGCTTAGAGTTAACAAACCTCTAAAATTGCTTTGGTTCAGCACGCAAAGCCGATCTCATTCTAAATACATAATCGTTGTACGAGTCAGTCAAAAGTCAAAAACGTGAGTAAAACATAGAAATAAGTCAAAAAACGAGTTAACACCATCATCAATGTCACGTTCACCCAATACACTGGTCCAATCACAAGCGGATAACCATTCATTCATTTTATCAAAATCACCTTTCCTTAAGTTATAACAGTAGTTACTAGAAGCATTAAATGATGAAGTTAAAGGATCAAAAAACAAAACTACATCTAGTGCCGGATGATGACTTGTTTCAGGAACAACGCTTGTCGAGTAAATAATTTTTTGCAGGCAATCGAAGAGGTCGAAGTACCAACACGCGATGTAATATGTCTAGTTATCTCATCCTCGATAGTGTCAGGCTGTACTCTAGATACGAAGACACACTTTGGAAGCCTGGCTGGCCGCAGCGAAACAGCGTCTACAATTACAACCGGAGTATCATTGGTAGAGGCAATATCAGCAACCAAAGCAGACCGCAATATACCGACATCCGAAACTAAAGCTTTCGTCCCACTATCAAACACCTCGTCCACAATCGGAGATACCACGGTATCGGCAACCGAAGATGAAGTCCCGCCAATGGAGGTCACATTGGTATCCAGAGAAACCTTATGTCGAACTGAAGAAATACTTGAGGCAGTAGTAATATGATTTGGGCTGTTGCGATGATTCCTTTGTCTCTAACGACGACCCACCTTCACTGAGGAAATATTCTCAGAGGAGGCAGGAATTAAGACATGCGAATCTTGCTCAGTAGATGAAGACTGTTGGGGCTCAGGCTGTAGAGTTTCAGAGCTGCGAGACTCTCTTATAGACAATTTCCCAATATCATGAACCATTGAACCCATAAGCGTAGAATTTTTCAATACGGCCGACGAACAGGAACCAATATCGCCCTTAACCTGCTTAATAGTGCGCCTAATATCTTCAATGATAGCAGACCCTTTGTTAGCACTGGATGTCAAAGGCGCATCACATGTTGCTACCGATCGTCTAAGGTGCTCGATACAAGAGATATTTTTGATGATATTTCATGAGTCTTTTCCAGTATCGCAATCGAATTAGAGTTCAATGTGTCAGTCAAGCTGAGAACGTTCTCCATCTTACAATTCAATATGTGTACATCATCATAAAATTGTTGGAAGTTAGACACATTGGCTGAAAACTGGCTAATTTTATCAAGCATAAGAGACTGGTCTCCAGAGATTGCCTTCGAAAATCTTTTCATGAGTCGTAGGACGTGACAAGGCTTGATATCAGAGCATTCAGTGCAGGTAGTGTGCCCAGAAGACGAAAATGGAGTATTTCACTTCAACATGTAGCGTGGATAACATTGCCGCAAATACCATCGCATACTGCCTTTTTGCCACCAACCTTAGTGGAGCAAATCTTCCAAAGTGCCATTATTAACTTAATAATGTTGTAAAAATAGCAAGTTGTTTAGTGTCTTTGCTAATATTAAAGTTCTATTTGAAGCACTTTCACTCATAGATGGCGCTATAATACATTCAAGTACATTGAAAGTGATCAGTGGACGGTTAATGTCTATGGTGTGAGCACTTTATATTGAATTGTCATCGCTTATGTAAATAAATAAATAAATGAAATTTTTGACGAAATTAATAATATAAAAATCACAGCACAAATTACACAAAAGAAGTCAATGACAAAATTTTTTTTTAAAAAGACTATTTTAGAGCAAAATAATCCATCAAATTGTTAGTTCTCTTCTTTCATATATATACCACAAAAAAAATTCGATATCGAAAAAAAAATGGCAAAGTTATAAATTATTTTATACATGGACCTACCGATTAACGGTTTTTTGGTCTAAAATGAGATTTTGAGGGTGTACGAGAAATTTCTAGTGGATATAACACTAATTTTTGTTTCACTAGACCTAAAACCTACACTATGTCTCGTCAAACGTAAATTTTCTCTGTAACACGTGTAATCAGCACGGGGTGGTAAAATCAAAAAGGAGTATTTGAATATTTTTGAATGAAGTTTAGAGAATAAAGTTTTTGTTGTTATTTAATAATCGGTTTTTTTCTTTTTTTTTTCCTCCGAAAGAACACGAAAATAATTAACTCGCGCTAGTCCTGGAGCCTGGTTCTCTTCATTCCATTCGCTGATGAAAATCGAATTTAAGGTTTCTTCCAACGGCGTTCTCCTTCCTTTTTTTTATTTTTAGGCGAAATTTTTAGATTTTATGCTGGCTTTAGAATAGGTACTAACTCTTCAGCACAACTCTGCGGTCAACAATCGACTTGTATATTGTCCGGAGCTCGTTTTCGTTTCTTCTGCGCTGAAGTTGGTCGAGATTAGTTCTTTATTATTATTATTTTATTTAAATTCACACTTATTTTATTAATTTTTTTTTTATTGTGTTATTGTCAATGTAAAAATTCGCGAGGCTAAACGTACGTATTATAAGCGTAAGTTTGATATAAGTGTTCCGCCGAAAATTTTATGGCGTAACGTGCGTGATGCTGGCGTATATGGAGGCAGAACGGCTAAGTGCAACCTGGGCCCTCAGGAACTTAACGAATTCTTCATAGCTGGTCATCAATCTCAAGACAACGATCAGTTGTTCTTGGCAGGCTTAGATTCTTCTTCCAGCTCTAGTGGTTTTAGTTTCCGGGGAGTGGATAGAACTGAAGCCTTGAATGCAATTTTCGCTATTAAATCTAATGCAGTCGGCCCTGATAATATATCTCCCCGTTTTGTGAAGCTAATTGCGCCGCTCATTATTGGCCCACTTTTACATATCTTCAATACCTGCATTACGAAGTCGGTGTTCCCAAAAGCATGGAAATCAGCTCACGTACTACCTATTCCAAAGAAGGCTGCGGCTACAGCTCTTGCTGATTATAGGCCCATCAGCATCCTCTGCTTCCTGCCGAAGGCTCTGGAGAAGCTACTATACTGGCAGGTTCAACAGTACACACTGCAAAACAATCTTATAAGTGGCTGCCAATCTGGGTTTCGACCCAAGCATAGTTGCGAAAGTGCTCTCGTTAAAGTCACCACAGACATACGCGCTGCAGTTGATAGAAGAGAGATTTACGTTCTGACGCTTTTAGACTTCTCCAAAGCTTTTGACAGTGTTTGCCATGTAAGCCTGCTAAAAAAATTATTTAATAAATTCCATTTTTCGTGTCGATCTGTCCACTTAATCAAGGAGTTCTTAATCGGGCGATCACAAAAGGTTACTCTTGGGGACTGTAAACACTCAAATTTCCTTCCTCTGTCTTCTGGAGTACCACAAGGCTCCATTCTTGGTCCTCTACTCTTCAGTTTATATATTAACGATCTGCCGGATATAATTCAAGATGTCAACATTCACATTTATGCTGACGACGTTCAAGTTTATTTCAGTCGCCCACCTGGTCTTATCGAAGACTGTGCGGCTCGGATGAATGACGATTTACATAATATATACACCTGGTCGATTAACAATAAACTTGAACTTAATCCAGGCAAGTCACAGTGTATCGTCTTTTCCTTCGGCACTCTTGACTCTTCATTCCTTCCTCCGATTCTTTTGAATGGATTTTCAATCCCCTATGTGGATAAAGTCCGTAACCTTGGGGTCACCCTTAACTCCAATATGAAGTGCTGTAATCTCGTCAACTCAAACCTATCTAAGATCTACGCCATCCTCCGTCGTCTATGGTTGTCCACTAAAATGCTCACCCCTAAAATGCGCTGTCATCTAGTCATCTTACAGCATTTCACACGCGGTTTACTTGTTTTCCCGAAGCTAGATTCGCACTGCTCCAGAAAATTACATGTCGCATTTGTGTAAGGTTTGTTTTCGGCCTACGAAGATTCGATCATGTTTCTCACCTGAATTTTACACTGCTAGGTTGCTCTATTGAAGTATATCTAAAGCGTAGAGCATTATTCTTCCTTTTCAATCTGTTGCATAACTCTCAGCCCGCTTACTTGAGGACCATGTTTCAACCCTTGAACTCTGCCAGAGGCTATAAAGTGCAAATACCTCTTTTTCAGTCCTCTGTACTTGATGGATCCTACACTGGAATGTGGAATTCATTACCACACAATATCCAGAAGGCTAACTCGATCGGCACTTTCAGGCGTCTATGTTGTAATTTTTTTGACGTAAGTAGTTTTGCTGTTGTGACCCACACGCGCAGATTATATTTTTGTTATCGAAGCTATCCAATTCGGTTTTATTTTATTTTATTTTCATTTGCTATAATTGTTTTCGTAATTAATTTTTGTATAATTTATTTGTTATTATTGTTTATATTTTTTTCTCCCATCTATTATCATTGTTGTAGTATTAATATTTAATTTAGTTTACTTATTTCTATTCAGTATTTCCACTCTAATTGGTGCTAAGAAAAAGATATGTAAATCTTGTAGTATCTCTCCCAAATAAAGAAATATTCTATTCTATTTAGGTTATATGAAAATGGCTACGTGCTTATTTATTTAAGTGCAGATTGTTCATAATTCGTACTGTGCTTGTGATGTTCCACCCAACAAACACCTGACTTCGCAGTACTTAAAACAATATCAATAAAAATCCACATAAAACTTGAATGAAAAATAAATGGAACCCCCAGTAGTATCCAGTGTCCAAGATAAAAAGAAGATGAAAAAAAAAACCAAACACAAAATAAATACATGCAGAGCAATCACAAACGTGAGAAGCTAAATGCATACCCATTTCATTACATTGGAGAGATAATCATCCTCCCACAACCATTCAATTTTGCCTACTTGAGACAGAACCAATCGTTCTTGCTTTTGTTCCCCGGGAAAAAGCTTATGTAGAACAAAAACGTTTTCTGGTTGGTTAATAACTTCTTGCACAATGTTTTTCTGGGGAGTCATGCTCTGGAGTACTCTGGCTGGATTTGGATGGAGAATCATGTTCATTTTATGAATGAAAAAAAAAAAAAAAAAGACAAAAACTAGAAGAACAGCAAAAGCTCTTCTATTCTATCCTTACTCTCTGGATACCCTATCACAACCAACAAACAACACAATATCCAATGTGGCATGCAGCAGCCAGTCTATTGTTTTTTGGGTGGGTGTTAATTGATGTTGTTTTCCAGTTCGTTCGTTAGGAAGTACAACACGATTTCACGTACAATGCGATTACATATATATGGGCGGCGAGTGAAATTTGAATAACTGCCCCCCAACCGAAGTGTAGTGTTGAGAGGATGCTTGGATTTATCCCTATATACCCTATCAAAAGTATATTCAGTTTCAGCAGGCTAATGCTCTACTTGGATCAACTTATGCTGGTACAGATAGACTCTCCTTCATCTGTTGTGCGACGACCTTCATGAATATGAATGAAAATGGAGTACGCATTATGTTCTGTTAGGGGACGTCATTTGCTATTATCTCACAGTGCAATTGGTGTACCTACATGGATCACATGCCGCCACTTAGACTTTTGCAGGTGAATGGATTATCGCAGGTAATTAAATATTCAACAAAATATTTTCCATCCTAATTTGTAATGTTTGTCAACTTAAACAGAATGCGATATTACATAAGGATATACGAATGTCCTATATTCTGCGCATAATTTATTTTCAGTCAGAAATAAATTCTTCCTTCTTCTCCATTAATTACTCATGTCTGTCTTCCTTCGTTTTTGTTTTTCTTCTCCTAATCGTAATCCAATTAGTATAAAAGTTTGCCAACTTTATTTGATGCTGTACTTAAGATTACAAATTGGAAAAATTTATATTCAAATTAAAAATTCGAAATTCTTAAACTAAACTAAACACGTTTCAATAGAGAAATATTCCGAATATTCCAAAATATGAAGACGATTTCCATCTCTAGAGCAAACAATTAATAATCCTTTAACAATTTGGCAAATTACCTAATGGAGCCAATGCCAATGAACATTACTTGGAACTTGGAAGAAGCTCCTTTGGCGGATAGTCTGGGTAAAGTAAAATCTTTCAACATACCGCGAAATATATACATCGGAGCAAGAAGTTGAAGATTTCTGGCCGACTGCAGGAACTGCAGTTTCTTGTGCTGATAAATTGGAGTTTTTTTTATATAATTATAGGTTATGTAAGAATATAAGTCTACGACGATAAAGATAAGTCTGAATCGAGAGTAGTGATGTTGCGTATACTGATAACATGTACCGAGGAAGCTTAGAAATGTAGTACTACGCCATAGGTTATGTTAGGTAAGTGGTAGAAGACTAGCTTTCATCACTTAGATCTACAGTATGGGTCCAATGTTTTCCTTGACTTCATGGGATAACCTTTATAACCACTCTCTAGATTCATCCTGCTTCTCTTAGTAATCTCAGGATATATCTGATCTCTTTACAGCTGCTCCAGATTTCAAAAGAAGTATCTACCTAAAAGCCTATCTCTTTTATTCATCACAGCAGGACACTCACAAAGTACGTGTTTCACAGATTCGATTCCTCCTATGACCCAGTGACCCGTAATGATACCTATTAGATTTCTGGCATTTGCTCTACTACCATTAAGGAGTTTTCTTGTCCTTTTCCTGTCATATGCAGGTCACAATTATCACCTTGCAATACGGCATGTTTCCGGCATTTGTTCTACTGCATTTAAGGAGTTCTCTTGTCCCTGTTCCTGTCGTATGCAGATCACAATTGTCGCCTCATAATACTGCAGGTTTCCCTAATGATTCACCAGAGGCTTGCCTATTGATAGGTGCCTCTGATAATCTCCTGCTTTTAGGCTCCGATTGAGATCCTCACAAAGGCTTTCATCGCGAAACTATCTATTTCAGAGCCCTTTTTGGCAAAATCATCAGCCATCTCGTTGCGTGGGATATGTTGGCGGCCAACCCAGCATAGGGCACTTTGTACCGAGTAGACAATTTCTCGAGGCTGGTCTTGCATAACTCCACCAATTGTGATTTTTCCAATACAGCAAGGCTGCCGGGTTGTTATTGAATATACAGATTGCCATACAGAAACTCTGCACATAGATAAGAATATTGCCGCCTGGTAAATCGCTACGGACTCTGTCTGAAGGTCACTATATTTGTCCGGCAGTCTATAAGACTCGTGCCACTGGCAGTCTCTGGCGTACACTTCAGCCCCTATGCCCACAATCGTTTTGGATCCATCCGTAAAGATAGAAATATCGGATGTTACCACCATCTCCTTCCTATCCAAATCACTCCTAATGGACATCATTGAATTGACATCACCACCAAAAGTTAGGGAGGGTACTTGATAGTCTGTTTCTTCCCTGCAATAGCTTCAGTCTATGTTCTAGAGTATATATTAGTGCCCAAAATCACTCTTCATCCACTAACCCCCGCTGGCTAATTATCGCTACGTTCCTGCAGTAAATATCTAGCGGCAATAAATCAAGCATGACTTTCAGTGCCACCGTGGGCGTGGTGCGCAAACACCCAGTTATTCACAGACAAGCGGCTTTCTGGGTTTTTGACAGTACATCCAGTTACATTTCCTCGTCAGTGCTGTCCACCAGACCGTGGATTCATTGCAGAGAATCGGCCGAACTATGGCTATATACGTCAAACGTATCTCCTTGGGTTTTAATCCGCAGTGTCCACTATAGATTCTTTTGCACGTACAGAAGGCCACACTGGTCTTCTTAACACGTTCTTAACGCCCTATAAGCGTACCATATAATTAAAAGCCACTACCAGTTTTCTTCGACATACAGAATCAAGTCCGCTCTAAACGAGACTACCATAAGTAAAATGAGGCATAATAAGCATTAGTGCTAATTTTTTTTTAAGGAATGTTGGTGGACAGCTAGAGCTAATCCACAATTGGCGCAGAGTGCAATATATTTTCGCCAAAATTTATATTAGTCAAATGTCACAGCAGCTGAACTTTAACTTAAGTTGACTGCCTAAGTTCTATACGCAATAGACATATTCCAATATCATCTTGCTGAGCATCACCAGGGAGATGTCAGATTTTTTAATAACCACTCTATACACAGCCAATCAGTTTTATTTTGATGGGTTCAGAGACCAATCGTATAATTCGCTGCAGATCCTCACTAAAGCGTTACACACAATCCTTCCTCCGTTAGTCCTATTCACATACTAAGCAATAGTTGAACGTCATCAGTATGCAGATGAATAGAGAATTTTTTTATAATATGCGAAAGGTCATTTATATATAGCCTGAATAAGAATGGATCAAGGACAGATCCTTGAGGAAAACCAGCATGATGAAAAGATGAAGGACAACAAGACGCTCGTACCCATACAATCTGGCAGCAACGATTTAACAAAAAGCTGCCAATTAATTTTACAGCTGATGATGAAAAACTAACGTTATCCAATAGTAGATATGCAGTTAGTAATCATTTATCCTTACAATGGGATCTTCGTTAAAACCTAGAGGTCTACTATATTATATTTGTAGATCCATATACTATAAATGAGCACTTATCTCTTGAATGATGTCTGGTAAATCATCGATGAATAACAAAAAAAGCAATGGATCTAAAATTCACCCTTGTGGAACGCCACAGAAAAGCGACTCTAAATTAGAATGACGATTGTTGTAATCAATCCCTTAAGAAGCTCTGCAACAATAGGGTGGAACTAGAAGAAAACCAGAAAAATTTCTTAAGTTTGTTGAGAAGCATAGAGTAATTTACACAGTCAAAAGCTTTTGTGAAGTTGAATAAAATCAGTATTCCAACCACATCGTTGTCTTAGATTTTTCCTAAGTCCGTGGTAATAATTAGGATAGCCAATTCATAGCTGTATCCTGGCCTGAAACATGATTACCAAAGCAAAAGTATTCTGTTGTTCTCAACAAAGGATTGGATCTGAGTTTACATCACCTTTTCCAAAGCCTTTGCAAGGAAACACAAAATGCTGATGGGTTTAAAATCAGATGGGCTTGCATCAGTTTTTTTTTTTTTTTTAGGAATAAGTAGCACAGTAGCAATTGTCCATCTAGACGGAAGAAAGGTAGATGATGTTGGGCAGGTATTAAAAATAAATACTATATAGGGGCGCCTAATGTAAGGTAGTAATAATTTCAGAAAATTGGAATGGAATTTCAATTCCAATTGCATCGGATTTTATTGAATACATTGCTCTTAAGATATCCCGCTGATGAGCTAATGAACCAAAATGAAATGTAGCAAGTATTTTCTTTGGAAGTTCTTCTTAGGAAGTGAGGAAAATGCCTACATTGATCTGCTTAGAGATTAATTTAATAAGAATAATAATTTTACAATTGAAATGTATAAACTTTGTTACAAATTAAACGTAGCATGAATACTGCTTTATTTATTTAAAAAAAAAAATAAAAAATAAATAAGTCCTCATAGTTATTTTTACCCTAGAGGAAATATTATGTATAAAATTCCAGAAAACCACTTAAAAAAAATATTTTTTCCATTTGCACATCCGCACTCATTTGAAGAGCGCATAAATATAAATGGAATAAAAGAGTAGCCGAACAAAAAAGATTTTACTCAAGGGCCAAAGAAAAATAATAATAATAAAATGAAACCAAAGTGTAACAGGTGAAATAATTAAAAACCTGAACCCCACTCTCAGGCATTTCTGTGTTATTTATTTTTTTTATTTTATTTCATTATTTTTTTTTCTTGTATTTGTTTTACGTTCATTCTTTATTTGAATATTTGTTTTTTTTTGTGTGTGTGTTCTGTTTGGTTTATTTTTTTTATGCCCTATCTCTTCTCAGCGATGCAGATTAATCTTTTATGTTTGTTGTTGTATTTTTTCTTCTTATTTTTTATGTCATATTTTTATTTTATTTTTCTTTTATATATATTGAAATTGCAGAAAAAAAAATGAGGCGAAAATTAAGAGGAAAATTAGCCCTGCTTTAGCCCTTGATGGAATCTTCACAGTAATAATATAACGACAGAACAACGAACAGAGGAACATTAAGCAACAGAGCAACCGATATATGTATGTATAAAAATAAATGTACAAAAGAAAAAGAGAAACAAAACAATTACCATTTCAAAACTTTTTATCGACCAACGCGCTCTCAGTAACAGCAGAATTTTTTTTTTCATTATCTTTTCCACTTTTTTTCTTTTTAATATTTTATTTTTTAATTTATTTTTATTTTTTTACCCATCTCTACCCACTTTTACGTGTATCATTTAAATTCGTGAGCCGTAAATAATTAATAACTGTAAAAATTCCTTTTGTCAAATCCTTAATAAGAAGACGTAACGAATATATAAAGTTCATTTTATACTTATCTGTCAGATAAAATCCAGGTGAGAAAAATATAAAAAAAATAATAATAAATGTAATAAGAGAAAAAAATTGTGACTTAAGTACATATGAAGGAGATCATGAAAAGAGATGACAGTGCATAAGTCTCCTGTCTTACCTGCAGTGTAATAAGGATATTAACTTAACTTAACTAACATGCATGCATGCATATGAACTTGGCTTCAGTTACACATACATAAATTATCGGTGACATTCGCCCTTATACCTTCGAAAATACACATACACACTTATATTCATTCACCTGTATACCTGTCCTGTACGTCGGCCGGCCCGGACGGTTTATAAATAAAAGAAATGAAATTAAGGATATAAGATAACGCAAATTGGATGAGAATGGTAGATATCTACATAGCTCAATATCTGTATCTGGCTGAGACGTAAAGAGAAACCTTAAGTTAAGTTAAGTTAGACCCGGCAGATTCCACTTCAATTTGAATAATTTTTGGGTTTTCCGTATAATTTTGTATGTGTAAAAATATAGTGTTCAGGAGTCGCTTTGTATTTTTGTTCATTATTTATATAATTTTCTTTTACTTTTTGTTTTGCTTTATTTCTCACGGCCGGCGGCGGCAGTTGGTTTACTTTTTATATACCTACTTAAGTTAATTTTGTTGTTGAGCAGTTGTTGTATTTCGTATTTATAATTAGCTCGTTATGCTTATTTTATTGATAAGCCGGCTGCCATCATCCAACTAACAACCATTGCATTCACATACAATTTCTCTTTGGGATTTGATTAGGATCAGAAGTTATATCTCTTGAAAATTCTCTTCAATTTTTAAGCATTAAATCGATGAGTGATTTGAGTAATTTGATATGATTTCCGATTAATTAAAAATCGCAGCAGATGAATTCAGGTAATGTTCTCAAACAGAAAACAGTAGAATCTCACTAATCCGGCACTATTAAAAATCAGATTATTGGAATGTTCGGATTACTGGATTGTATAGAAAAATTCATAATAAATAAAATAAAGCAGTTCATAAAGGGAATACAATATATTTGTGTTAATGTTCTACACGTTTTTTTTTATAACTGTAAAATATCTCACAATTAAATAATCCTTAATGGAGGTCTGCCTTTGTGCAGCTTGTAGTCCTTGTTTAAAAACCTTTTCTCGCATGTTTCGAAGAATTATAATATCTTTAGCAGATACGCCGGTTTCTTGCAGGCATTGAAACAATTAAATGCTGTATTTGGTTTTGCTTTTACAGTTGTAGTAGTTGTTGGTGGCTCAAATATTTCTACAAGGCTTTCTTCTTCTTGTACTGCTTCAAAAATTTCTTCATCTGTCATAATTTGTACTGTTTCATCGGTTCCCTCAAACCAAGAATTTAAATCTTCTTCACTTGTCGCGAATCCTCTTTCTGATCGCAAATAGGTAGATTATCTTCAGGATCCCATTCTTCTGTTTCTTGTGATACAGCATTCATTGTAGGCCATAGCTTTTTCCATGATGATTGGATTAAGTCAGGTGAAACAGAGCTCCATGCGTGAGCGAGAGGGAATACAACATTCTTCAAATTCAATTCTGAGGCTCTGCCTTATATCCCGAGAAATAATATGGATGAGCAATTTATTTTTATACAGGGACATTACTTTCTGGATAACATTTTGATCCATCGGCTGCAATAAAGGTGTGCAGTTTGGTGGTAGGAAGTTGGTTTGGATATTCCCATCACTTGATCTAAGTTCTTGTTCATTTGAGTGGCCTGGAGCATTGTCAAGTACGAGTAAATCTTTTATGGGCAAGTTGGATCTTTTCATAAATTTCTTCCCTTCTGGGACAAAGTCTTTATGGAATCATTCACTAAATACCTCTGTCGTGACCCAACTTTTAAATTGGTTCTTGTAGCAGACTGGCAGAAAAATGTTCTTAAAAGCTCTGGGATTTTTAGCTTTACCAATCACTAACAAATCCAATTTGTGTGTTCCAGTAGCATTTGAGCACGGCATAAATGTGATTCTATCTTTACTCACTTTACGACCTGGTGCGCTCGTTTCTTTAGAAGGATACGAAGGTTTTATTGGGCAACAGAACAGATCACTCTCGTCTGCATTATAGATTTGGTCAGGAAGAAGACCCAGTTCCTCTACTTTGTCTTTAAAATGCTTGATAAATGGCTGTACTGCAGATTCGTCGCTTGACAATTTTTCACCTGATATGGTTAACAGACGGATTCCAAATCGCTTTTTAATTTTATCCAGCCACCCATCACTGGCACGAAAATCATCCTTTTTGGTAATTTTTTTATAAAAACCAACATCTTTTACTTTCAGATTTTCTCCAGATACAGGAATGTGTTTAGAACGCTCTTGCATGAACCACATTTAGAGAGCGATTTCTATCTTTGGACAATCACCAACTCTTAATGGTTTACGTTTTCCTGGTCCAGATTCCATTGTCTTCACGTGGTCCACTATCTTTTGTTTTTGTTTTTTAAGATCGTGTATAGTAGCACGCCCAACTCCATATTCTTTTGCCAATTTGCACATTTTTTCTCCAATATCCACTATCCAAGTTCTTTGAAATGTCCATTTTCTTTTTTAAAGCTAGAGTCTTGTGTTTCCGTTTACTTGAGATTTTTAACTACACTATTCTCACTTGAAAACAGCAGGTAAATATGTACGCACATGCAAATGATAAGTTTTGAGGTTAGACTACTTGACTAATGAGAAAATAGGACACAGAAGAGATTATATGCAACGAAACAGAATGGCAAATGATTCACTTTTCGTAAATAAATGAGAACTGGTGGAGATTTCAGATTTTCCGCTCGTAAAATTTTCCCGCGCTTTTGTGAAAACACGTTTATCTTTAATATGTATTGAGAGAGTTGTACCCAATGTTCGTTGTTGCTGCAATCATATGATATTTGAACAGCACGTGCTTTTGTTTACTTTCATTTCGTTCCGAAGAGATTAAGTGGGTGTGACTCATACTAGATTCTCTGATATTTTTGGGAGAAATGAGAATTTTATTTTACAGAAATTTTACATCTCCTTTCAGCACCTTGGCCGAAAGCGAAATTTATCTTTTTCTTAAAAAATTGTGGTAGTGTGACCTGACGTACATTATTATGAATAGTTTGAAAGGATTTTGGTGATATTTAAGAAGATTTTATCATTCGGGTAATCCGGAAGGGCGAGGGCGGCGCAGGCGGATGGTGCCGGATTATTGGACGTGTCGGTCTATTGAAGTGCCGAATTAGTGAGATTCTACTGTAATTATAAAATACACTGTTTGGTGATAGACTGGAGGCTCACACCACCAGAGGTTACCCTGCAGGAGGAGTACTGTATCCATTGTTGTGGTCAATGCTAGTTGACGATATTTTATCTCAAGGGTTGCAAGGTTATGCTGATAACCTTGTTATCATTATCAAAGGTAAAGATGAGCGCTTGCTTTATCCCTTGTACCTTCATATATTTTGTATGGAAATTTTATTATTTTTGTGGAATAACAGGTAAATAATGATTTATTTTACCTAATAACTGTTCAGATTTAAGATATGTGTGTGCTTGCGTATATATAAGCAGAAGTTAAGTACTTAACCATACGTAAGAAAGTTTAGTAACCTGACTGCGGTTAGGATTCCCGGGGGTAATAAAGTGATTGCGTCATGGTACGTTTTAGTACGGTCATAATATGACAGTACCTAATGGTTGAGTCACAGTTTCTTATATATACCACAAACTGAGAAAAAGCAGATCTTAAAATAAAATCAACTTAGATAGGTAGGTACCAATGCATGATGCATTTAGATTTACGGTGAATCTGAATGCATTGACCTTATCTACAAAACCCAGGATTTGAAAATCCCTAAATAGATATATGAGTAAAACCAATGCACATGTATATCAAGACAATAGTATTTAAGCGTTATGCTTATTTGCAATTCGGTATACAGTTTAAAACTCTATGCTGAAGAAAAAGGTGGATTTATTTAAATTTATTTATATTGTGATATATTTTTGATAAGTATTTAGAATTTTTTTTTATATGGATAATGAATATTGTTCTAATGAGGCATTCAATAGGTAATATATTTTTAGATGAAATTCGTTGAAACGTTATTTGCGTTACCTAGTAATTTAGTTTAGGGTCCTCCAAATTGATCATTTGTAATACTACTTTGTGTTTGATTTTACCTTGTCCTACGAGGAGCAAATTGAGTACTTGCGAAGACTAGTATCAGATGATTCGGATAGTGATCATGAGGATCACGAATGCAGCTCTGAAGATGAGTGGATTCCATCTAAAACATGCAGAGAAAATGCTCCGCAAATAGATGAAGAATTTTCAGATATCGAAGATGCTCTTGCGGATATTGAATTAGCTGTCGAACTGGAGGGCAACGACTGTGACGAAGAAGACGAGAAAAGTGATGCTGATCAGGACAGTACATCCGATGGAAAAATTTTTACGTGCCAGGGATAATAGTGTATGGAAACGAACCCCCCCTTGCTAGTACTCGCACTCCAAGGCACAATATTCTACGTCAGATATCTGGATCAGTAAAGTCAGTAAGGACCCTGTCTGTGCTCGAGATACATTCAAGCGCATTTTCACAGATCAAATACGTGACATAATATTGAGAGAAATAAAAAGGAAGGCCACTAGTTTCTATGCTCAATGGAAATGAAAAAAAAAAGGTGTAAAACAGTAGAAAAAATGGTGTAAACTGACTACCGAAGAATTTGATGGCTTTCTAGGAATATTGGTTACATAGCAGGCGTACACCATTTCAGCTTAGAGCATAGCGGAGAATTATGGAAATCTGATGCATATCCACTGTTTCGTGCTACTATGGCAATAAACCGATTTCAGGACATATGCAGGTTTATTCGGTTTGATAGCGTCAACACAAGAGCTGAACGATTGAAAACGGACAGAGCGCAGCACCTATTACCGATTTATGATTGATGTTGAACGCCAACTTATCGATATATACCTCTTCGGACTGTGTTACAGTGGACGAGCATCTTTTCCCGTTCAGAGGCAGAACCAAGTTTACGCAGTATATTCCCTCGAAACCTGCTCAATACGGAATAAAAATTTGGTGGATTTGTGATGCATCAAATTCTTATCCACTTACAGGCCAACTCTATATAGGGAAATCATCAACCGGACGAAAAACCAATCAAGGGAAACGCGTAGTCAGAGATCTGTTATACCAGGACTTAGGAAAGCAGTTAGCAATTCATCAATCTTGATTAGATCCCAAAATTTCTAAGCCAGTAAAAATTTTGCTACATAATTGGGAATTGAATCAATGCTGGATCACGCAATTATAGCACAGACATCACTTGCGGAAGCAGGTGGAGCAGAAGAAAGGGATCAAGAGATGCCTCTGGACGTATGAAAGTTACCGGAAGCTGCTACATATGCCGAGCAATAACTAAACGACAGCTCAAAACAAGAAAAACGTGCTGTACTTGTAATTATCCTGTATGCAGTGAGCATTCTGAGATTATTACGAAATGCAGTACTTGTGCTGTGCTATATTGTAGTTTACATATAAGTAAATATATTTTAATTCGACTTTATTTTTAATAAATTTTAATCTAAAATGTTAATTTTGTTTTCTTTATCCTTTTACATCAAGATTTTCTACTAATATTTTTCAGATGAAATCATTATTTACTTCTATTCCCATATAAAGCATATTAGGTACCCAGGTACCTGTCCATGAAACCACGTCAGTATAAATATAGAGCTGAAAAATTGATATTTCTAAATATATTTTTAACAATTTATCTGTTGAAATACGTTTGCATTGAATAGTTTTAGGATGTAACGGAAGCACATCCTGTTAAGTTAACTGTGAAACATGCAAATATCTAAAAAATAAAAGTAAAAAGTTACCCGGGTACCTATTCATGAACACAAGGGTTATAGAAATTTCAAGAAGCCGTAAGTTTTGTTCAAGATTGGTGTGCTGTACACAAGTTATTTAGCAAAACAACAATTATACCCTTTACGGAAGAAGGATTACGAGGAATCTAACTAATTTTGTTAACGAGGTCCCAATGTCCAAAGAAGCTAAATATTTTTAGATAAGTTAGGTTAGGTTTGAGTGGCGGCTATCGTAAAAACATACTTAGTTCATCTGCGTGGTCCATTGTAATGCCACTTTATTGTGATCCTATGTGGAAAAGATATCTAAGAGCTAGGGGTTGCGCTAAAACTAACCACAAAAGTTAATGTATCCTTATCAGGCTCCCCAATTCTTTCGCTGCTTATTCCCTCAGTTTGCAGAAAAAGTAGATACCGAGCGTATTCCTCCTACACAGACCTGTAAAATTCTAAGTAGAATTACCAGTACCTGGACTTGAAATATTTTAAGTACAAGTACAAGTCCCGGTTCTGGTACTTGAAAAAATTTCAAGTATAAGTCCCGGTACTGGTACTTTAAAAATTTTTAAGTACAAGTCCAGGTACTGGTATTGTTACTAGTACTTAAGTACCAATATACTTAAGTACTTTACAGGTCTGCTCCTACACTTAACAAGGTTGGGGCATTTTCACATCAGGAGCTGAATGCTGTCACGCTATTCCTCATCCATGGAGCTTGCATGCGCACTCTGGATGTTTGCCAAAGAGGAAGTGTGGACTGTGATAATTACAGTAAGATTACGCACATCATTCCGGTTCCTCCTCAGCAGAGATTTAGACTTCATAGAACAAAGCTTAGGCCAAAGCTGTCTTGAAATCGCGCATAAAGTCAGTCATCCCAATCTGAAATTGGCCAGCTTACAGTCCCGTACATCAAGAATCTTCCCTAATTCAAGGGGCCGCTTTGGATTTCTTCGGTAGACGTATATTCATAACGAAACACTTTCTGGCCAGAGCATCAGCTGACTCGTTTTCAGGTATATCACTGCAACCAGGAACCCAGCAGAAAATAGCTCTTTGGCTAGCACTCAGACTCCTGAGCTCACATCCACTCCGTTGCATTAGGCCCGATCTAATGGTGCTCGAGTCCAAAGCTTTGATTGCAGCTTGGCTGTCAATACAAATCCTGATGACTCGATCGATAGGTACCTTGAGATAACTCTCGATTATAATTAAACATATTGACAAGACAGTCGAGAAAGGTTAGTGTACTGCTGTGGAACTGTTGATCACTATGGCTGCCTCAATATGGAGACTTAAATCGAACATAATGATTTGGGTATACAATGCAGTCGTTCGGCCCATGATCACCTATGCTCCAGCAGTACAAGTGTACACAAAAGACAACCATCAGGAAGCTAAATATGCTCCAAAGGATGACATGTCTAAGAATAGCTGGCGTCATGCACATATGTATGTAACATCTACCAGTACTGCTCTAGAAATGCTACTAAATGTATCGGCATTCGGCAGTGTTATTAAAAAAGAGGCTGGGTTAATCGTGTACAGAGTCCTGGCAAAAGAGAATCCAATACGGGATATGCTAGCAGACAGAATGGAAGTTAAATAAAACCTCTCAAGATAAAGATACTAGATAGGGAGGAATGGCTACAGTGCAAAGGCCACTCGCCTCGCTTAATCCTAATCTAATCTAATCCACCTCTTTCTGAAGTTGTGAGGCTCAAATCATATCGTTCCGAGTATATACGTAGTTCTTGTGTACGTTCAGGACAGACATGATGTACGTGCATGAAAGTAGAAGAATATCACCGTAGTTTTCGGAATAGGAGAATTTTTCACATAGCCAAATATATGCGTGGGCTTTAAATATGTTGAGATTTGGGGCAGCACAGTACGACGGGCAAGCCGAATTAAGAAGGAGAAATTTTAAATATCATTGAAACAAATCCAGGGAATTAGCACCAAAGTCGGTATAAGACCCATGTTTGAAACTGCTTTTATTTTTATTTCGAGCAGACCTGTAAAATTCAAAATACAAGTACCAGTAAAGTACCAGTACCTGGACTTGAAATATTTTAAGTACAAGTACAAGTCCCGGTACTGGTACTTAAAAAAATTTCAAGTACAAGTACCAAAGTACTTAAGTACTTTACAGGTCTGTTTTCGAGATAGTTTATAGAAACCAATTTCATCTGTTCCACATTCAAAAGATCGCACTTATGATAAGGCGTAATCAAATTATATATCGAGCACACGACATCCCAACTCCAGGCCACAGAGGGATCGTTTACAACAACGATATCATTGCACAAAGATGCGAAAATACGTAGCCAGTTATGTGAGGAATTGTAGAATTTGTCAATCAGTAAAGCCAGAATTAAAAAAAAAACCAAAATACAGGTCCAATGGTTTCCCGCCAACATGTAAATAATCCGTGGGAAATCATAAATATGGAATTGATTGGACCTCTGCCACCTCGTAGTTGATGAATTTAATAAGTTCTCTTTACTTTTCCCTTTGCGTACCGCTAAGGCCAAAACTACTTTGAAGGTTATCGAACTTGTTTGGAGAACCGAAACAGATCATTGTCGCATATGTGTCGGATAATCACCGTAACTGGGATCTACAGCTACCTAAGGTGGCTTGCACTATCCGATTCTCTAATCACGAAACCACCAAATTATCACCGTACTATACTATAAATTTCGGGAAAGAAATGTTACTCGATAGGAAGCAGGCTAAGTTGAATCAATGAAGTTACGCAATAGATGGTTAAAAGCGCTATGTCAGGATTAGGTTAGGAAAAGCATCAGAGGTTTGTAAGAAAGGATATGATTTACGTGGGAGAAATGCTCAATATTTCCCAAACGATATAAGCTTGCAGACGAAATTTTGTGCTCTCCGATGTAGTAAAAAAACTTCATGGGAAAGAAGGAATTGTATAGATGATCTGATTGGCCCTGATCTGTAGACTAGAAATACGGGGCACTTTGATTGGACAAAAAATATTGAGAATTCATACAAATAATTTTGTTGTCTGATCTCTTGGGTAGACAGAACGTCTTCTTTTTTGGGAGAATGGCACAGAAAATGGTGATGATAGCCCCAGCCACACTTAATGAACACTTCCATGAAGAATGGATTCAGCACAATAGTTCTACTTTTGGGCCTGCAGCTCGGGAATGTGTTCAAGCGAATGGAAAAAAAACTTCGAGAATTAACTGCGACCGGAAATATCTATTGTGACGACCATTACTCCTTTTTACTTAGTTTAAGACTGTTGATAAGGTCTACAATTACTGCGGCCTTGAGCTTCCACACGTAGTTTGGTGAAGGACAGGTCTGTTCTAGATGGAATATAATCTCTGCCTGGTCAATGCATCGCAATTGTAGAACAAGTGTTTCGAAGTTTCATGAGCATACAGACAGAAGCGGCAGGATGAAGACTCAATCAAGCCCATTTGGTTTTGTGTAATACCACAAGGAGCAGTGATCTGAGAAGAGCTCTTTAATCATTTTAAGCTCTGTTCTCTTAAGGAGCAGGAGTGCTTTTGTTTTTCCCGCCAGAGTACTGATAAGTTTTTTTACAGCCTTTTACAGCCTTTCACAACAAAAAAATAGGGTTTTTGTTTTTGTTCTTGGGGTAGCTCTCAGGTAACCTTTACAAGTACAATAAAATGGTTCTGGTCCGACAAAAGGAGTAGGCGCTCCTCTATTAGCTTGGCCATCAGAGATTTTATTGCCTTTTTGGCCTGCATGTCCAGATACTACCCAAATGAGAATACCTTTGTTTGTCCTCGATAAATTTTTACAGGGTTTGCAAACACTCCCCCAACAAACATTTTAAGACTTGTCTGATCTATAAAACGTCATTTTTTTTCTCAAAATAGATTATGAATTCTTTGCTCGTTTCGAAGTCATTTAGACGTAAGTTTTCTACGACGTCTTTCAGGAGTTCAAGTTGGTATAAGTTTAAATAATGTAATCGGAATTTGATCACAAAATGACCGACCTTGCAGGTATTATACAGAAAGATACGAAAAAATGACATTTAATGACTGAAAATAGACCCTAGGTATAACAGCGCTTTGCTGTTTTTTTGTCGTCAGTTTGTGCTATTGCATAGGCACGCGTTGTCTATTTCTCGTCAGTTTTTGACTGCATTTGAAAGTGGCGCTGCTTGTCGTCATTTTCACGTCATTTCTCAATTTTTCGAAGCTTCGTGGAAGGACGGGCATTCAAGACTTGTATTAGTTTTGCTCAAGCACCAGTACGTTCAACAATTCTATGGTGTTTAGTCCAAAAGTACCTACATATCTCCAAAAATGTACTATGCGCTACTTACGAAGTTGTGCGCTTTTACTCGAAATAATATTCAGTTTTTTTTTGAAGTTATGCATTTTGGATACATCATTTTAATTCAATGTTTTTGTGAACGAAAATTCAACGAAAACATTAAAAATAGCTTTTCTCGATAAACAACGTAAAAAATTAATAATTTCTTCCGAATAATAAAAACATAAGAATTTCTCTAGCTTTTAGTTTAAGTTCTATTGGAAATATTCGTCGTTCCAGGGTGGAAAAGTGAGTTTTTTCATTAAGCGCTTTTGTCTTTCGATGTGCCAACAAGAGGTCATTTTGTATTAATAATTGGTGGCTAATATGACGACTTTATTTCCGTCTGAAGGCGTATTACAGGTGTTATAATGACGTCTTCTGGGCAACCAAAATATACTCATTCAGTTTAATTTTGGAGGTTATTTTGGTGGCTAATATGACGACCCTATTTCGGTCTGTAGACGTGTTTTATGTGGTACATTGTCGATTTAACCAAATTTTTGATTTTGACCACTTTTCAATTTCAGTACAAAAGGACTATCTATTGTATGTACTATTGACCAGACAATGTTTGTTGGGTCCAAGCCTATCCATGACTTAATAGTGGCATATTACGTAGTAACCTTTAAAAAAAAATTAAGTTTAAGAAAGTGGGACAAATCAAGTAACTCCTTCGTAGGGTTGCAATACAAAACTTTGGATTTTCATTCTTATTTTAATCTGGAATATAATAATTGTTGTTCTTAGACCAATTATAACTTTTTGTCGTGTTTCTTATCCACTTCTATTGTTAACTTTTAGACGACTAAAGTGAAATCTCTATGAACTTTTTTATTATTATACAAATTTCTAGATTCTTCCTTATAAATAGTTTATCAACTAGCGCTAGAGAAGATAAAAAACAAAACAATTGGTTTTATGGTTTGCTCCTGCACATGCAATTATCCGTGTTCTATCAAAAACCGAAGTTTTTCCATCAGTAATTAAAAGATGTTTATTGGAATTTTCTTCTACATTTTATTCCGATTCCTTCCCTATCTTTATAAGCATAACAGTTGCAGCAGCAAAAAGTAAATGTAACACAAAAGTATATCAAAAAAAGGATTTACAATATTTTGTAACAGAATTGTGTACACAAAAATTACACTTTTATTTTTTAATCAGAATTATTCAATCAACCGCGCGGAGAACGTATTCATATTCCTCAAACAGCATACCTCTGTATACCTGTCTACTGCACACATATACACCTGCTACAACACAGAATGAAATGTCATATTGAATTCGATGTGCTAATTTAATTATAAATCAATAAATAATTGCAAAAATACTTTTCACTAATTGAAGAATTTATTAAGTATAAATTAAAACGAGAGAGGGAGAGGGGAGGGAGGGGGGGGGAGAGAGAGAGAGAGAAAGGAATCTATTAAAAACGATAAATAATACAGGTAAGCTGATATTATCAACAGCTAGCTTGAAGGATAATAGTATAGCTCTGTAGGTAGATTTAGTAGATATACAAGCATATAGCGAACAGATACAGGATTCACATGATTTGATGTAGGCCACCTATCTATAAAAAAAAAAAACATATCAAATATGCATATGTGGAATTAATCCACATGAATGCATAAATGACAGGAGGAGGATTGGCGGTGCTAAAGTATGAATATGTAATTTAAATAAATTTTTATAATAAAAGCGCTGTGGAATGGCACAAATAAAAAAAAAAATAAAAATAAAAATTAAAGAGAAAAAAATATATCCCCCCCCCCCGTATGGAGAAAAGGTGGATCCAGAACGTGACGAATAATAAATTTCCAGTGACAAACTAGGTACATGATATCCAATTGAGGTGAACAGGAGTCCTCTATCTCCTTTGACCTATCCTATCATAGTAACTTTGCGGATATACAATATATATGTACAGTGTATGACTGACAAGGACGACGACAATAACAGCGATTTCAATGCAGGTTATACAATATTTAAGGAAAGGTGATGAATATGATTGGAAAATGATTGGAATGGAAAGACCTGTAGGTGCGATGCAAGTATCATTGCGTTCTACCAATCTATTCACCCACCAGCAGGAGCAGCAGCAGCAGCAGCATACTATACTAAAATACAATTATCCTTATATAGCTATATAGCTAGATAAGCTCTATATGTCCTATACACACGTATACTATCCACCTCCTGGCACTTTGGGTGGTATGGGTGGGTCGAAAATAACGAGAATTTTTCATTTTAATTGCAATATCATCAATTATATTCGGTTATTGATGTCGATAGCAATTGATATTATTGAATGTTTTCATTTCCATTATATACACACACACACATGAGTGCTGCACATGCACGACCACCTACATAAAAAAAAAACCCTTATTTTTCTGTGGAAACGATGGGGTATTAAAAAGCGAGTTTGCAAATTACAATTTTATATGGGGTGCATTTATTTGCCATATTCATTCAATATGTATTTGATTGAGTCCTTTTTGCCGTTTTTTTTTTTTTTACTATAACTTTTATTTGTTTTATTTATTTATTTATTTATTTTTTTAATATTCTCATTTTTCTTCGTGTTATGTTAGCGATATTTGTTTGTCTATATTCAGTTGGAGTTGCTGCGACTGTAATTGGTATACAGACATCCAAACGTATACAATCCATTAAGAGTGCTTTTTTTTTTGTCCAATTAAATTTGATTAATTTCATTTCACTTAATACAAAAATTATAAGATGGTGTTATTTTATTTAAGGGGATATTGTTAGCTACATCTACGTATGTATAGAGCTTACAAATTCGAATCAGTCTTGCTGAAAGTTGCATCTGATTGTGTTCGAATATTCATTATATGGTGTACTCCTTGATTTCAGCAAGACGTTCAATTTCGACTTTTCTTGAGTGTCGTCGATATTTTAAAATTTCGAATACACAACGACACCTGTATTACAATTTTCTTACTGTGTCGTGTTGTGGTAAATCTATTCAGATCTACGACAGACTTCCTATACTTTTTGGGGCCATTCCCTTTAACTCGTACACGAATTTGTCTTTTTTACTATTTTCGACACTCTCGTAGACCCACTTTTCGTCATCACAGCGAGCTTTGGCACACAGGTTCATGTCGCGTGACAATTGAATCTGTCAAAATTTGAACCGGAAATTTCCATGGAAAACCCGTAAAATCGGGAAAAACATTAGAAAATTTGGTACAAATTTGATTAGTGATAAATCCGTTTCAGGAAAAATGGAGAGTTTTCCGACTTTTCCGGAAAATTTTCCGGTAAAAAAGTTTTCTAAATTATGCAGGATCATGTTCCCTATCAACTGGCATCATTCCTTTCTCCCCGACAATAGTCAAAATTTGCAGAAAAAATCGAGGAAAATTCATGTAAAACGCTTTTCCGGAGTTTTTCAGACCAAGGAAGCGTTTGATCGTTTTGCAACCTAAGACAAAGTTGTAGAGCGAAATGAGTTGCATAAAGTTGCTTTTGTGGAAAAATCCATGGAAAACCCGGAAAAGCGGGAAAATCTCGGACAAATTTTCATCGATATGATTAGTGATAAATCTGTTTCAGGAAAAACGCAGAATTTTCGAATTTTTCTGGAAAATTTACCGAAAATTTCCGGAAAATTTTCCGACAACAAAGTTTTATAAGCTATGCGGAATCATTTTTTTCCGTCCTACTGGCATCAATACTTTATCTTCAACAATCATGAAAACTTGCATGAAAAATCGAGGAAAATTCATGTAAATTTAAAAAAAAAATTCATAGTAATAGGAAAAGTCTGTGGAAAACATGGAAAATCGGGAAAATTCATGTTATATGCGATCAAGTTGGAATACAGCTAAAAAGCGCTGTTTAAAACATAATTTGTATTTCAGAAAACCGTTGCAGTACTTCAACGATTTGATCTTCGAAAAATTTTTGTTTTCGGATCGGCACCAAACATGACTTAAAAATTGTTTTAAAATATCTCCATGCAGCACGTAATAACAATTTAGTTAACTAGAAAAAGGCAGAAAATAAAATAAGTAAAAAACGAGTTTTCAAACAAAACTGAGGTCAAGCCGCATGAAAAAGTAGAAAATAAACTTTTCTTCACACACACAATCACCGATATATTTCAGTCTGCTCCAATCAGAGAGGTAATAAGTGATTTGATTCATGAAGAGGAAATGTCCCAATCAAAAAATCTGAGTCCATCTCTGTGTGTGAAGAAAAGTTTATTTTCTTTTTTTTCATGCGGGTTGGTCTCAGTTTTGTTTGAAAACTCGTTTTTTACTTATTTTTTTAACTCTCAGTTGTGGTATACCGCAGAGTTCTATACTTGTCCGCTACTCTTATCTTTATGCATGAATGATTTACCGATGGTTGTGAAGGATACGTCCAATCATTTCTATCCGGATGATGTCCACATTTATTTGGATTGAGCAATTGGTTTTGATTGTAGGTTGTATTGTTCGCATCAATGATGACTTGAATAGAATTAACAAAATGGACCAAATATAAAATCATCTAATACTTAATCCGATATATAAAGGGAACTGAAGATCTAGAAGAGCTACCGTCGCGGTCATAATTCATAATATACTGTCATTTTTTATGTTATTCCTGTTCGGAATCTGGGCATTAAGCTGAATGGGAAGTTAACTTGTTGTAATCATGTCTCTGATTCGACTGGGAAGGTGTACGCCTACCTGATATAGCTGAAATTATCCGACGACTAGTTGTCTCGTAACATAAACTTGAGACTGTTCAAAGCGCTGATATTATCGCACTTTATCTTTAGGAGCTTAATTTCCCAAAACTTGATTCAAACCTGTCAGCGGAAATAAACTGTCGCTTTCAATGACACAGTTCAATTTATCCATGGTTTGTCCAGATCTTTTCATGTTTCACCATACATGGACTTGGATGCTTGTTAGAAACGTATCTTATACATAGAAGGATAAATCTGAAGGGCACTTGTATAGTAGCTATATATGTACATGAGGAGCACTCTTGAATATATTTTAACTGAATCTGATTGTAGGACTTACTTATATATACCGTCCGGTAGATAAATAAAGGATTTTGTCGTGGATAAGAAGTAGATATAGATTACAGCAGTGAGCATTCAGCGAACTAATATCAATCACAGTTGAAATCAGAGTTTTTTTGCTAAGAAACGTTTCTTGAAATGTTTTTGGAATGCTATGCAGGATAGTGAGAATTGTTACGGTTACGGTTTCTACATTCTGTTTAAACATTTCTACATAGTCTAGAGACGGTGAGATAATTAATTTAGCAAGGGAAAAGGCTAATGGGAAGATAATATTTTCAATATTAGGAATAGGCAATAGGTAGCTCACTGGTTTTTAATGTTTTATTTATTACTATTAGCAGAGCTGGGCAAGTACCAACGAAAAAGTACTTAAGTACAAGTACCGAAGGCATGAGTACTTCAGCGTAAGTACAAGTACCGCATATATGAAAAGTACTTGTAACTAAGCACTAATTCTATAAAAAGTACTGAGTAAGTTTTGAAGTTCTCTTTTAGGATCGTTGTAAGTTGGCAGTAATATATTGAAGTTTATAGTTAATATATATTGAAAACTGTAATATGTATAGTAAACAGTGGCTACTATTTACAGAATTTTATAGTTTTCGGCGCTGCACATGGAGTAAAACTTTCACCTCTCATTGCTACACTCATAAAAACTATTAGAGGTCCGCCCAAGCATCGATTGTCACTTTCAATAATGCATAAAACTTCCAGTAAATTTCTGAGAAAAAATTGAGGCCTTCTCTACATCAGGTCGAGGCATTGTTGATTTTATATTGGAGCGAGGCATTGTTTGCTTACGCTTGGTTATGTCATCAAGTCGAGGCATCGTCGACTTTTTATTCGAGCGAGATGTTTCTGGTTTTTGTTCTACTTGCCCAGTCTTGTTTGTATGTAATTAGTTTGTCTGAGGTTCTTTCTTGACGCACGAGTGCGGCACATACTTTGACAGTTCTTTGCATACTTTAAAATACAGAAAAAAAAAAAAAGGAGCTGCACTCGAGGTTGTGTTTGCTTTTCTACGAAGAGTTAGATATTTGTAGGTACTTAATAGGTTCAGAAATACTTAAGTAAACATCTTGGTACTTAAGTACACAACTAAGTCTTAAGTACAAGTAAATAGAAGCAAGTACTTATGTTTCAAGTACTAAGTACGGCATTTCAAAAGTATTGAGCAATAAGTTTTGGTAACGAAAATGTACTTTAGGTGGTACTTAAGTCTTTTTTTACTTAAGTATTGCACCAGCTCTAACTATTAGTAACAGTAAAGGAGATAGACCCACACACCTTCAGGTGTTTTTTTTTCGTAATATTTTCTAGGGCAGTTTGGCCTACTACATCTCCAATTTGCTTGCTTTAAAACCCCATTAAATTTACGAATATAACATTTTCAATTAGGCACAGAATTAGCACATAGCTCCTTAGTGAATCAAAACTATTTTCACAGCATTTTCATTATGGGTGGGCTGGAAGCCAATGCCATCCTGCACCTCCATTTTGAATTTTTAAAAACCCCCATTCAATTTTTGAATCAAAAATTTTTAGATTTGGCGAAGAATTAGCACATAAACCCTGAGTGAATCAAAAACTATTTTGACAGGATTTTCATTATAGCGGGGTGAAGCTTGACGTCGTCCTGGACTCCGCATTTTGAATATTTCAAAAAACTATTGAATCTTCGAGTACACAATTCTTCAGTTTGGCAGATAATAAGCACATAATTTTCTTATGTTTTGTGTTTCCGAATCGCGTTGAGGGTGAAGGGGGTAGACAGTACCTTAAATTTAATATGAAAAAATAAAATCCAAGACTCAATTCTTGATCAAATTTGACTAAAGATAGAGGCGGAAAACAACATACAACGGCGAATCAATCAAGATGGAAGAAAAAAAAGGGTCTGATCTTAAGAGTATGGGGAGCGGAGAGAGGATTCTTTATTTTCACATTTGTTTACATTTTATTTTGTATATTTCTGAATTAGACTAATATCATATGTTGCGAAGCGATTGCATTCTGAAATTTGTAATTGTTGCAGATGATTTCATTCAAGGACTGTTTTTTTTACAAGTCTATGTGCATCTCAGTTATAATTATCTCCAGTAGTACATACATAATAAAACTAGTGAAATTAAATCACCATTCAGCCGTAATAATTTTTAAAGAACTAAATTATCAAATTTTCAATGTATATATTTATACTGGTGCTATAGCCCACCCTGAGCCTGACACCACTAACTAACACCTGCCGCAGCCAACAAAAGTAATTAGAACTGATAAAGCTTATGCAAATGAGATTGGGACTGGTGGACAAAGGCGCATGTAACGATATATTCAGTTTGCAATATTCAATAGGAGTAATTAGCTTATAACAGCGAACGCTCAATTATGGACAGAACTTTCCCCAGAATATGAAACAATTGGTTGTGGAGGAGCAAAAAGGGATGAATCATTATATGTGGCATACTTTTCATATATGTATGGTTTTCAGTCCTCTGAACCCGTGAGTATAGTACACAGATCATCCATCCCATTGGGGATGGAAAAGTCGGTTTTAACTTAATAATACAACAGGACACAAAGAAGTCTATATGTAAGTACATATGTATGCATATTTCCATCAGTTATACATAATATTTGTGTATACACATTTATATGCGCGGATCTTTATATACAGGGTGGTGTATGCTGATGATTGCTTGCATTGGTTTTTCAGATAATTCCGCAAAGCCATCGTTGGATATTTTACAGTTTCCTATTGAATTTTAAAATTAACGTGTATTTGCAAAAAAATACTGCAATAAAAGTAAATAGGGTTGATTCAATTCACAAAGTATGTTGGGCATATGCACATATTTGGTTTTGGAAAAAAGAGCTTGATTCAATATTAACATGAAATTTGCTATTTATATACTTTCTATACTATTTTATTATGTTGTACGTACAGGCATGCATGTATTATTTTCTACATATGTATATGGTACGAAAATATTAAAGCTGTCTGTTTTTTTCCGAGACCGAAGCGAAAATCCAGTAAACTTCCTTTTGGCCCATCAAGAAAAATTTCATACACCTATAAGTTCGCAGATTAGCCTATCGCTGATAATGCCTAATGCGACAATCTGCATTGATGAGAAACTGAATCATATAGGTGGAGGCACGTGCAGCACTCTCTAATCCAATAATGGGAAAACTAGATCCGGAACTAACTAGTCAATTCGCCCTCTCGTTTTACAAAATTCCCATGTGCTTAGGTACTGCCTATTGTAGAGACACCGTGTTCTAGAGAAACAGCTTAACCAAAGATGTCCTGCAGTACACCCAGAAACTTCCATTTTATTCGAAAGCTACACATAGCTATCGGCTGCCTGATTGTCTTGAAGGATAGCATTGCCTTTTCTCTTCATTTTCATATCAAAGGGTTGGTACCTAATTGTGATGACAAAAACCTCAGGGTGGAAGACTGTAGTGAACATACCAAGTGAGTAGACCCCAACGTAATGTCAGGGTCGAGAAAGTAACAACTGGAACCGATCCCTAAATTTGTGAGTTAGCCATCGGTGAAGGCTCGATCAGGTTCTCACCTCAATCTACGACTCCCACCCAATCAAGAAAACTAATAGAGAAACGGCGGCCAAATCGAAGCTCCGGTGCCCATCGCATCAAATGAGCAATGATCAGAACCATTCCAGCCATCTTTACAACATCCTCATAAGCGTAATCTACACAAAGTACATTTGGCATCTACCTGAATGACAAGATCTAGGTAAGGCAGATTTAGTAAAACCTTAAGAGCGGCTATTACCGTGGACCACATCTTCCAGTGTTGGGAAAAAAATTATATTTTTTTTACCGCAGTTCGATGATGTTTTCTTGACTATTTTTGTTTTTAATATCGACTAACTAATTTATTTTGGTTTTGTACAGGTTGCCCAAGCTGTGGTATACCCGTCACAAACTTTTGATTCTCATTGTACCTGGTCAGATCCATTCAAAATGTTGATTGGCAAATATATTCCAAAATATGCACGAAATCAAAAAACTTTTCTAAATAAAAGTTTTTTATTTTGGAGTGGCCTTTTCATGTAGGTATGTACCTACTTAAAAATTAAATCATGCCCCTGACCTTGTTAAGGGTGGAAAGTGGTGGAGAAATTTTAGATTTTCAAATTAGAGCCTCTCATTTTCAATTTTTGTCATTGGACATTAAAACAGAGAACATGTCAGTGCTATTTTCAGATGAAGCGAACCTTTACTAACCATGGTGAAATAAACCAGAGTAGAACATGCTAAATGGATCCTCTCTGTAGAACATCAATAAAGTGTAAACAGTTCAGTGTCATCTCTCGAGCAGAATAAATAAAAAAAAAAAATAAAGTTTTTCAGCACTTACTGCCCGAACGGCAAATCAGCAAAAGACAGTTTACTTTTTATGCGCCAAATATTAATCTAGGAATTTCTTGCAGCGAGCAAATCATAATTTAGCCAGTTTGTAATCGGATTGATAAGCAAGAGATATTGGAAAAGACCAACTTACCTCGTTCGTCTGGTTCAAGACATCCAGACGAATTGGTTCAAGTCATCCAGGCGAACTAGTTCAAGCCATCCAGACGAACTAGTATGAGCTTTCCAGGCGAATTAGTTCAAGTCATCCGAACGAACTGGTTCAAGCCATTCAGGAGAACTTTTTCAAGCCATCCACACGAATTGGTTCAAGCCATCTAGGCGAACTAGTTAAAGCCATCCAGGCGAACTAGTTCAAACCATCCAGGCGAACTAGTTCAAGCCACCCAGGCGAACAAGTTCAAGTCATGCAGGCGAACTAGTGCACGCCATCCAGGCGAACTAGTTCAAGCCACCCAGGCGAACAAGTTCAAGGCATCCAGGCGAACAAGCTCAAGTCATGCAGGCGAACTAGTGCAAGCCATCCAGGCGAACTAGTATGAGCTATCCAGGCGAATTAGTTCAAGTTATCCAAACGAACTGGTTCAAGCCATTCAGGAGAACTATTTCAAGCCATCCACACAAACTGGTTCAAGCCATCCAGGCGAACTAGTTCAAGCCATCCAGGCGAACAAGTTCAAGGCATCCAGGTGAACTAGTATGAGCTAGCCAGGCGAATTAGTTCAAGTCATCCGAACGAACTGGTTCAAGCCATTCAGGAGAACTTTTTCAAGCCATCCACACGAATTGGTTCAAGCCATCTAGGCGAACTAGTTAAAGCCATCCAGGCGAACTAGTTCAAACCATCCAGGCAAACTAGTTCAAGCCACCCAGGCGAACAAGTTCAAGTCATGCAGGCGAACTAGTGCACGCCATCCAGGCGAACTAGTTCAAGCCACCCAGGCGAACAAGTTCAAGGCATCCAGGCGAACAAGCTCAAGTCATGCAGGCGAACTAGTGCAAGCCATCCAGGCGAACTAGTATGAGCTATCCAGGCGAATTAGTTCAAGTTATCCAAACGAACTGGTTCAAGCCATTCAGGAGAACTATTTCAAGCCATCCACACAAACTGGTTCAAGCCATCCAGGCGAACTAGTTCAAGCCATCCAGGCGAACAAGTTCAAGGCATCCAGGTGAACTAGTATGAGCTAGCCAGGCGAATTAGTTCAAGTCATCCGAACGAACTGGTTCAAGCCATTCAGGAGAACTTTTTCAAGCCATCCACACGAATTGGTTCAAGCCATCTAGGCGAACTAGTTAAAGCCATCCAGGCGAACTAGTTCAAACCATCCAGGCAAACTAGTTCAAGCCACCCAGGCGAACAAGTTCAAGTCATGCAGGCGAACTAGTGCACGCCATCCAGGCGAACTAGTTCAAGCCACCCAGGCGAACAAGTTCAAGGCATCCAGGCGAACAAGCTCAAGTCATGCAGGCGAACTAGTGCAAGCCATCCAGGCGAACTAGTATGAGCTATCCAGGCGAATTAGTTCAAGTTATCCAAACGAACTGGTTCAAGCCATTCAGGAGAACTATTTCAAGCCATCCACACAAACTGGTTCAAGCCATCCAGGCGAACTAGTTCAAGCCATCCAGGCGAACTAGTTCAAGCCATCCAGGCGAACAAGTTCAAGGCATCCAGGTGAACTAGTATGAGCTAGCCAGGCGAATTAGTTCAAATCATCCGAACGAACTGGTTCAAGCCATTCAGGAGAACTTTTTCAAGCCATCCACACGAATTGGTTCAAGCCATCTAGGCGAACTAGTTAAAGCCATCCAGGCGAACTAGTTCAAACCATCCAGGTAAACTAGTTCAAGGCATCCAGGCGAACAAGTTCAAGGCATCCAGGCGAACTAGTATGAGCTATTCAGGCGAATTAGTTCAAGTCATCCAAACGAACTGGTTCAAGCCATTTAGGCGAACTACTTCAAGCCATCCACACGAACTGGTTCAAGCCATCCGGACGAACAGCATCATTTCAGCGATTCTACTGGTTTATTCGCTACAGATAGACTGTCATAGAAACAGACTGAACTGCTGGTTCAAGGTATCCAGACAAATATCCGCTTCCCAGAATTTCTACTGGCTCAATCTTTTTAGATAGATTGTCATAGGAAAAGTTTGGATTCTTTCTCTCGAAGACCGATATGAGAGAAGATCACAGCAGGACAAACAACCTACGCAGATTGTCATTAGTAGGTCAATCTGACCGCTATCCTTCTGTGTGTTTGACGTCAGAGTGCAATAATTGAATTTCTTTTCAGGTTAACTTCAGGGCCTCAAACGACTACGTTAATTTGAGCTGACTACATATTCCCCTTTGACCTTTTGGATCCTTCTGCGGTACTTTCATTTCTATGGCACTTGTGGCGGCCAAAATACGTTGTTTTATCAGAACTATGGTTCATAACAAATACTCCTTCTTAGACATAAATCCTAATCCTAAATTAGGTCAACTGTCATTTATTCAATTACAAAAATTTTGAATTCAGTTTACTGTACGTAGGTAAAGAGGAGGCCTACCACATACATATAATGTAGGAATAAAAATGGAAATTTTGAATCCTTTCTCATATTAGAGAGTATAATTAAAAAAAAAGCACAATCTCAATACCACAGGCATAAAACAGCTTCAATATATAAAAAAAAAACTTTTCCAAAGAAAAAGGAATATGACAAGAAAATTACTCTATAAAGTGAAGAGCATCATCCTTCTAGAAATTCCTTTATTTTCGTCCTTTAAATTGCCTGTTCCTTCTTGTTTCTTAAATTGCTCTCAATTTGTTATTTTATTTTCTATGAAAATCTTTTACTTTTTTTGTTATTACACATCAATTTACACTCAGAGCAAGGAAATGATAACAACAGCAAGTAAGGACAAAAGAAAATGATTTTCATGACTTGAATACTAAACATGCGATTTTATAAGGGAAACAGAGGCTCTATGTACATTTTCTATTGATGCAATTTGCATAAGAAAGCTCTTTTCTGGTGCTCGGGTCTTTTGGCTGTTAAAATCTAGACATTTTTAACTATGTACATAGATTTTATATATATATAGAAGTGTGTAGTTATAAATATTCATATACCTCATGAAATCATGTAGATTTTTCAATAGGTATGTGTGGTATGTGCATATTTAAGCAATTGAGTCCTTACAGAAATGGAGACATTTTACACGTTTTTTTTTTTTTTTGAATAACTTATTCCCTTTGGTGTAAAACATTATTCTTATGTATGTATGTCTTTATAACGTTTTGTCTGTGTGTATATATATATATATCTGCTATTATCTATACATACAAACATTTTGATGATGAGAACTTTTGTAGTCAATTTTTGTTCATACATGTGATTTTTGATGTCCTTTATCTTCTGAAAATTTATATATCGTCTGCCAGCCCCCCCCCCCCTTGCTTGTCCGTAGTCGCCTCCCCCTCACCCTTCTTAACCCATGTCTATGTTCATTTTCTGTGGTCTTCATAAATGCGATGATTTGCTCTCTTAAAGAAGGAGGACGTATGGATGGCTAAAAAGTTGGATAATTTGGGAACTGAAAACGACTGTATGACTGGATTTTGTAATTATTATGTACAGTATTCATACTCTATACATACCTAAATCTGTAGATATGTATAAAATTTACAAGCTTTCATGTTTTCATGTGCTATATACATATTTATGTAGTTTTTGGACTAATTTATTTTGGATAAAGTTTTAGCGAAAAACTAATAACTTCTTTTGTAATTTCGCACTAAATGATAATGTAATGGCAATGAACTCATAAGGTAAGCAAAGTAATTTTAAATCGATAAATATTAAGAGTTGAATAGCTGATTATATATAAAATAAAACTCCATCCATTCTTTGTACGTTTTTAAATCTATAGACAAATTCCATTACTAATCGGTCTACTCTTATAGTTAGACCCTTGGGACTACAGGCACAGAAATAAAATTAGATGAGATGTGAGAATTGAGATTCTATCTGAATTGGACGGAGCTATTTCTGACCGTTTTATAATCAATGCACGGGGGAAAAATCCTGGAGTATTCTTTAAACCTTTCAGAGGAATACAGCAAAATGTAATAATTTTTAGGATAATTTATAAACTGTGAAAATAATTAGGTAAATTTTTTAAAAACCATAAATTACAATTTACAATTTAATTGGGAAGAATATTTTCTAATAAAGTTTTATTATATTGGAATAAAGTTTGGGTTTCAAATTTAATACTTAACTGACACATTTTAACTCCATAAATCTTAACTGGGTTTTCTAATATCTGACTGGTAACTCCAGTAATACTTAGAATTTAAGCCGAGGGATAATAGAAGGGTGATATGAGTCGACAAGTTCATTCTGATGCAATACTCTTGTGCTGTCCTAAAGAGGAATATTTGTTAAGTTTTAATTCGCGGATGGCTACAATCGTATTAGCATGGATGTTATAGAAAGTGTATTTATAAAAGTAAAGAAGAACGATGTGGTGAAGTACATTTACATAATATATCCAAATTTAGAAGGTGTTATTACATCAAGCGATTGTTTAGTTAGCAGTAAGTGGTTACTGTAATAGATTTGTGATGTTTTTTAACCATAAAGTTCCTTTAGTTTTAATTTATCACAGTTTGACAGTATGCCTACTGCCCAAGTAACAATTTTTCCAATTTTCGGTGACTGATGGTGATGGATAGTTTTATGAGGGGTATATAATAGTAACTCGGTTATATAAGGATTTTAGTGGTTATATAAGTGTTTTATAATATTACCAATTGGTGACGTAGTTTTATAAGAGTTTGTTAAGGTTACTAATACCGTGGAAGTAAGTTACTAAAAGTGTTATAAGTTGGTGATGGAAATGTTTCAATCACCGATCTATATAGGTTAGAGTAACCATTACTACAAGGTATATAAGATAGTTTTATAATTGTTTTCATCACCACGTTATATGACTTATTGGTAATAAGTGTTTATTGCGGTATCCATGGTTACCTTTATATAACTCGACAACATTCAGTTATTTAGGTGACTTTAATAAATATTGGGAACTTTCGGTAATACATATACCCACTATAAAAAATATCGTAAAATTTGTTGGTGACGCTTTTGTAACTACGGCCATCGTTATAAAAACAAATAACTTTTAGTGTCTAATGGAGCCATTATAAAAATGTTTTTATTTATTTTACACAATATAACCAAAGGTTATATAAGAACACTAATGTCTGTTTTTTTTTGTCACTATAAGATATATAACATTACCAAAGGTTACATATTATGACCATTTTGGAGGCATGGTAGTTCCTTTAATTTATATAATATTTCTAGAAGTTTTATAAGTGTCGTTAAATTTACATAATAGAGTCAGAGCTTAAATAAAACTATCTGAAGTTTTATAATGCCAATTAGTTCATTTAAGTACAAGCAGACTTTTATTCATCTGTGCATTACAGATAAAAAGAAAATGTCGGTTAAGCCAATTCTTTAAATTGCAGATATATGGCCTCCGTTTTATTATTATATGAAGAAAATACATCATTTTAGGTATATAACATTTCTAAATGTATGTAATGTTACCTTTATGAATTAATATCACCTAAGTGAAAATTTAACATTTTTAAATATTTAATTAAAATTATTAAAAATTGCTTATTTTTGGAGCGGTCTGTGTTTTTTAGAAGTATCTATGATATATGTCGGCAAATTAATGTGAAAGTATTAAGCCCTTACATTATAAAAATGCAATACAAAAAAATATCGAAATTCTATGTCATAAATATTTGCATTGTATTGTTTTATAAAGGTAACGAAAAGTAATTTCCGTAACATTTCAATCACTAAAAGTAATCAGTCTGAGAAAATTCCAATCGTTGTGGAAACGTTACCATCACCATTATAAACAAATTTTTTAAAGGTAACCGAAACGTTACTGTAACCACTGCTATTGGCAAAATAAATTAATCGAGGTTATATAAGGGTTATATAAGAAGTTATATTACGGTAACCAGAATATTTTTGTTACTCAGTTTATAAAACTTTTAGTTATATAACGTTACCTAAATTAAGTCACGGTAGCCTTTATATAATCCTCCACTTAAGCTCTATAAGGGTCTTATAGTGGTTACAAAGAGGTTTCGAGTACTAGTCTATATAACTCAAGTTATATAATTTGGTAACGGAAACCTTACGGTTACTACTAGCTATATAAAAAACAATTGTTTCTTGGGTGAGACGTTTGCCATCAAGGATCGCGACAATTCTGTGATCGAACTTGATCATTTATTTCCCATAATTTGGTAATATTATAAAGATTTAAAAGTTTAAGTTAGTAATAGACAATTGCAACAATATGTCATCAAATGCTCAGGTTGCAAATTTAAATAGGTGCAACGCAATTATTGGAGCACACCCAAAATATTTTAGAAATTAATTTCCTTATATATTGCATTTCGTTTTGGTACATTATATATTGGAAAGATATTTAAGGAAATATTCCCATAAGAACTCTCTTAATATCCGGCGGCGATAGGTAAACGCAGCAGCGAATCTCCTTCGAAAACATTGTGGAAATTATCTAACTATAAGGACGAGAATATATCAGCAGCAAAAACAATAATATTGTTGTTTCCATCTTTTGAAATAGCCGAAGAAAAATTTGAAGGAATCGTAAGATGTACCGAAAAATAAATTAATTTCACAAATATTTTCAGTATATGACCTACTTTATAACCCAGTAAATAATACACGATACTTAACAGCTAAACTTAAAATTAAAAATTTCTGCGTTATAAGACATTAAATTGAGGGGACATCGCGCTTTTCTAAGGACAATATCTCATGAAAACAGACCAGAAGCATTAATTAGTGATTTATAGTATATACAAGTGCTCAGCGCTTTAGTGAGGAGTAGTGCTGACAGCTTCTGTAATTGTGTTATTTCGAAACAAACAAAACAACAATTTTAAATGAAAAACTAAAGGAAGCCTTAAAGAAACGTGTGCAGCTTATTTCTTCTACTATTCGGAGCTGGTTAGTAGCTTATTTAAAAAGTCGCGTAATATTTATTGTATTGTATTTTTTCTTCAAAATATTATTTGACTTCGAGTTACGATTTGAGGGAAAATATAAAAATTTTCTTGTCCTTATGGGATAAATACACAGAAGTTATATATACAGAAGAAAAACTCAAGGAAATGTTCATTTTGACATAAGAAGATAGAATAAATAATTTGTTCTTTCGAAATTTTTATTTTATTTTTAAGGTTTTACTTTCCTACATGACGTTACGATGGTACAATGGGGTTAGCAATCAGTTTATCAGGCCACCAAAGAAATTCCTGTTTTACCCTGAATTCAATTATATACAGTTCTTTCAGTTGTAAAATAGGTATGCAGTCACAAAAACTGAGGAAGTAAAGATCTTAAGCCTAATGATGACATTCAATACCTCAATATATGTTTGTCACTTAAGAGACGGAATTAAAAATAATCTGCTCGTAGTACCATCAAGGCAGATAAGGCTAAGGGCTTTACTTTGCTTTCTTACACGCAGGATGTCAATAAGATATTTTTCCAAAAATCTTAAGTTATATGATTTTTGGTATTACAATTCATTATAGCATTGTTAAAAGATTTAATGCATAACGGATTAAATATTATTGCCGCATTGTTAAAAAATTTATTTAATGATTTTTAATCATTAGTTTTAATAAAAATATGTTCTATATTAGTCAGTGAGGTATTAGGTCCTAATTATAATAAAATGGATGATGTAAACAATGGCAGACATACTTTTTAACAATGTCCTAGATTACAAAAATATTATAATCTTTCATAAGTGTTAAAAATTAATCTTAATTTGTGGTATGGTCATATGTACAACCTTAAAAATATTAGAAACTATTCCAAGATTTTTAATCGTGTGCCGGTGTACCGCAAGGTTCTGTGCTCTCTCCTACTCTCTTTATAATTTTTATTAATGATCTGGTAGCTTTCACTTTCAATCTTATTCTCGTGCATAGTTTTGCAGATGGCTCTATCCTTGATTTCGTGTATTCGTTCGACTGTATAGATGATTCCCATGGGAATGTTTAGTAAGCTGTGACCTTACAACAATACTCGGTTCTTGTTTAATGCTTCCAAAATGCAATGTTGTGGGTTATCACTCAAACTTACTCCACCAATACTCGCTCAACCCATTTCGGTCGAAGGGGCGAAGATTTCTAGAACTCGCCATCTCTAAACATCTTAGGCATTGAAATATTCAACAATTTTAGGTGGTCCGATAAAATTTTTGGTATTGCCACAAACCCCATAATGCAAAGATGCAAGACTTCGCGCAAATCTCATATAATTTCCATATTTGGGCAGGAGCTGGATGCATTGAATTGTTCGTGTTAGATAAGGTCCAAAGGAAGACCTTTCGGCTTATTAGCTTAATATCAACAGCAACTATTACTTCCGTAGGGCAGTGTTCTGCAAAGTGTGTGCTACGGTAGGTATAAGTTGCTGTGCCTCGGAAAAATGCTTTATGCTATTATGTAGCTGATAGTTGTGCGAGCGTTGTCGCGCGCTTTTATAAATAAAAACAAATCGCTATTCCTCAGTAACTAGCCGCTTGTTTGTGATTGTGTCATCTTACATTCGCGATGACACAATCACGACTTCTTTCATTACAAATAAATAGACCATATGTAATAGATGAATTCGTTTAATGTAGCGCAAGTTTGTCAAGTGAAACTAATGATTCCCAAGAAGAAGCTGAGTCGACGAAGAAAAAACCTAGGCTTTTTAATCGAAAATATGTTGAGAGCTATATAATTATGGCTTTCTATATTGCGGAGACGAATTAAGACCAATCCTAAAATGTTTTGTTTGTGGAACACCCATTGGTGGCAAAGCATCTTTTCAACGTTTGGAAGACCAATCTAAGAAACCAGGTAACTCTCATGAGTTCGGTTTTTCAACAGATAAGATAAAGCGCTAAAAGCGAGCTACGTGATCGCTAAATATGTTAAATCCAAGATACCTCATTCTCTTGCTGAGACTTTAATTTTACCTGTTTGTAAAAAAATCGGTAAGATCATGATTAGCCAAAAAGCCACTAGGAAATCGAATAAATACCTGCGTCAGCAGAAACGATCTCATATCGCAATAATGATATTTCTAGCGCGACATTGAATCGACGTTAATTGACAAATCAACGAGTCTACTGATATCAGTGGTCACGCGCATCTCATCTCAATTTTGATGTACATTGAAAGAAAAAAGGACTTTTTATTTTGTCTACCACCACCTGGTTATACCACTGGGGAAGAAATATTCAAAGTAACAGACCAGTACTTCAGTGAGCATAATTTGGAGTAGGAGAATTGCATAAACATTAGCACGGATGGAGCAACAGCTATGACAGGAAAAATTAGGGGATTTAAAAACTCTAATATGAAAAATTTGCATTACTTTTTTTTTTAATGCAGGAATGCATTGATTACGAAGTCTCTGCCTGGTGAATTGTTGTATTCCCTTCAGGAAGTCGTATAAATTGTCAATTACATCCAGTCGCGACTGCTGAACTCTCGTCTGATCAACACAGTGTGTCACGGAAATGGAAGCAGATCATCAGTTACTTCTATTTCACTATTTCATACAGAAGTATGATGGCTTTCTCGCGGAAAATTGCTTTTTCGGACAGACTGTCTCCATAATGACTTCATTTGTAATCAAATAGAGTCAAATGTGCAGTGTGTAATACAAATGAAGTCCATCAAGGACCAATTTACAACATTTCGCTTCATTTTCAAATTGACCAAATTTTAATCCATTTAGTGAAATTGCAGTAAAAGTGCCACCTACCGTCATTAAAATGAGTTGAAATTATTGGAAAGTGGAAAATGGCAGCCATCAGCTGATAATGAAAGAAATTTCTTTCCCGCTTTCTTCTCTTTTTGGTCCTTTTCAACAACAAAAATTATCTTCTACTAAATGCTTTGCAACTACAGTAAATACTCGCAAATTTTCTTGATAGTATTTAATTCAATTATTGACCTCTACAGTTATCTTTACGCACATTGTGGAACTGTCAATGACATTCCAAATGAAATATATTACGTCCATAGTCTGTCACCACTTCATTTCCTTGAAATGACTAAATTTCATATTAAGTCATTATGGAGACAGTCTGCCTAGGGCATACCGTTCAGATTTTGCTTCTCTGTTTAAAGGAGAAGAATGGGTACACTGTAAAAAAATATGCACAATTGTTGCCACAAAGCTCAGGTATTTATCCCTAAAATGTAGGAAATATTCCTTAAAATGGAGGGAACATTCCCAAAAATGTAGAGAAGATTCATTACATTTTAGGGAATATTTCTTACATTCTAGAGAAAAATACCTAAGCTTTGTGGCACCAATTGTGCACATTTTTTACAGTGTAGCAATAGTTGTATATTTGGCGGATATATTCGGTCATTTAAATGAGATGAAAAAAATGCAAAGCAGGAATTTTAATATTTTAACGTCATCGGACAAGATTGAAAGTTTTCGCGTTAAGTTGGTGTTATAGATCCGGCCAGCTACCAATGGTAAGTGTCATGGCTGGCGATCCAGAAAAAAAAGTACAGACTTTGATAGGGAAACACTCTGAGCTATTAGCAGAAAAAATGAACTCTTATTTTTCTAAGAGTGACCTGCAACCTATGGACTGAGTACGAAATCCATTCTCAGATAACATTTCCCTTGGGCACTTACTAATAAACGAGCAGGAAGAATTCATGGAGCTAAAAGCTGTCCGATTAAAACTAAAATTTTTTGGCTACATATACAAAATGAGTATCGACTGTTTTCAACAAGTGCTATTGAAATTCTGTTACCATTTGTCACGACCTACTTATACGAATTGGAAGTTTCCACTCTCACTACGATTAAATAAAAAAAAAACAACAAAAAAAAGAGAACGCCTCAGGACGATAGACGAAGAGATGAGAGCAGCCTTATCGACGATTGCTCCAAATTTCGATCGCCTAGGCTCAGTTAGGCAAGCTGACATTTCTCATTGAAATATTAAATTGATTTTTACTATGGTTACCTCTAAGATTTCTAGATTTAGTAGGTGTACTTTGAACACAAAAATTTTGCGGAAATCTGCCCTAGAGTATTGGCGCAAAGCCGGATGTCTGTTGTCTATTGCAACTTCTATGGCTATTGATCTGACGAAATCTCTAGTTTGATCCCTTGTAGAATTCTTCCTATACGTACCAAACAAGCTGTAACCCAAATTCCCCCTGAGATCTTTGAAGTCGAATTCGGCCGTACTGTGAAATTCAACGAATCCTTCATAAACAGAACAGTACGAAGGTGGAACATTTTGCCATCCTCTGTTTTCCCTCTCAGCTATGAGCCGCACACATTCAAGCGTAATGCAAACTGTCACGGCCTCATAAGGTATCCCGAGCTTTGGCAACATCGTAAAAAATAACCGGCCAAGTGGGAGTCGGAGGGTTCCGTACCATCTTACAAAATTTAACACTACGTTTGTACTTTTTATTTATTTTTTCAAATGAGAGTTGGCGTCATTTGAAAAAAAATGCCAACTTATGATAACAACGAGGAAAAAAAGCGCCGAAAAATCACGTTTCTTGTATGGGGGGCCCCCTTTAATTTTTAATGATATTTTTATTTTTATTATTTGTTGTTATAGCAGCAATAAAAATACACAGTCTGTGAAATTTTCAACTGTCTACCTATTACGGTTCATGAGATACAACCCGGTGACGGACGGACGGACAGCGAAACCTTAGCAATAGGGTTCCCGTTGTTACCCTTTGGGTTCGGAACCCTAAAAAAAGTACATGTGCATATAATTATGAATAACTACAACATAAATTCAATAAAATAATTCACAGTCCAAGTTTCGATTTGAAAGTTTTACTTTTGTACTATTTCAAAAAGAAAACAATTTTAAAGGTACAAAAAAAAAAAAAGAAAACAGAAAGGAAGAAAAGCAAACCCCAAAACCACCAACAAAAATATTATCAAAAAACAGGATAGTGCTTCACAGCTTTAGTATTTCAAGTTATTCTTTGTTTCATTTATGGTTAACAGTACTTAGCCCGACGAATGCAATTCCATTTCAAAAACACCTAAATTTTGAATCAAAGCTTCACTACTTTACTATATACATACATATATATATATACATAATCCATACATACACCTATACAAATCCTTGTCAAATCAAACAGGACTTTTACAAATCCAACGGTTTAAAATAGAGAAGAATTTTACAAGGATTAAAGAAAACAACACAGAAGCAAGAGTAAAACTAAGTGTGGGTTGGCTAGTTGTTATAGAAGCCCGTAAAAAGGTGAAGGAGGACAACTATCCCCCCCCCCCCCCCCCTTTCTCTACCTCTCTCACTCTGCCAACCAACTCGATTGCATTGAAAGGAAGCTCCTTTTATATTTTATCCTTTTGCTTTAAATGGACCATTACTAGTTTTCCACATAATTTTCCCGTCCAAGTGAAAAAAAAAAAGAAATCATGAGAAATGCGAGAAAAGGGTTGGATGGGATCCTTGAAAAAAAAAAAAAACTTAAAATAAAACCTCATAGACAAACGTGCTCAAAGGGTGGGAGAAGAAGTATAAACGAAGCTTTTACTTTTAGTTTTTTTCTTGTTTTTTTTTGTTTTCGATTTTTTCGGATATTTCTATAGTTGCAGGAAATTTTAACTTATAAGGAAGGCCATTCAGAGAGAAGAAAGAGCGATAGAGAGAGAGAGAGAGAGAGCAATATAAGTTGATGAAAAGGCAAAAAATTGGAAGAGACTTGATGTAAAAGCAAAAACAAATGAAATATGAGGACAAAAAGTACTACTCTGCCGTGCAAAGAACCGTAATATAAAAAAAAAAAATCACCAATGAACGATACCAATGTGAAAAAAAAATAAAACAGGAAATGGAAATCTGGAAAATGTCATCATTATGTAGGTATTAAATTGAAGAGCCTACGTCAGCCCTGCATTGGGTGGTGGGGTGGGTTGTAGAGTTTATTCGTAGTAGGTTCGGACTATGGGGACTCTGCTATTGGAGATGGGTGGATTTCTCTGATATTTTTGTGTTGCAGACAAAACAAAACAAAAACAAATAAAATTTTTAAAGGGAAATGAATAGAAGCGCTATTTTGAATGATTTTATTTTTTTAAATAAATAAAAACCAAACAATTTACTTATAGATTTCATGATGGTATTGAATATTTAGGGGAATTGTGTCAGTGTTGGCCGCCTATCCTCCAGGTCGGCCAACTGCGATTTGTTTAGTTTTGACCACTAGCGCCACCAATGTTCGAGCGATGTTCGAGCGCGACAGAAATTCTTTTAGTGACAGCGAACTTTTAGTGACATTACAGATTTGATGTATGAACGTAAAGCGCATGTTTTGTACACTCAGTGGTTTGAAATTTAAAAAAAAAATATTTTGTTTTTTTTAGCAGCAGTGAATACGGCTAGAAAGTCAAGAGAAAATATGCAATCGTCAACCTAAGCATTGTAGGGGAAAATTCAATCCTCTAATAACATGTTTTATTGTGGTGGTATCACACGATGCGGTAATAGCGCTTGTCGTTAAGGTTGGCCTTTCTGTGTAGTCAGGGTTGGCCCATTGTGATTACGCGATTCGAAGAGACCCAAAAAACGTTCAGCACCAATTCCAACAAAGTTCGCCAATGAAAGACCAGCTAAAAGAAGATGCCCACCCAAAGAAGCTCAGAAAAGGCCCTCTTCGGACAAGTTAAGAGAGATGTGCCCAAATATAGCGACGAGCTATTATATTTGCCGAAAATTCAGTTTTGAATAATTTGCAATTTTAAATTTTGTATAAAAGCAGAAAAATGCAACAAATTCAGTTTTTTATTTCATTAAATTAATTTTTCCAGATTATTTTCGTCGATTGGCCAACCTAGACGGCACTGACCAACTACATAGCATATCATTTTTTTTCTAATTCCTATATGTTTTTAATTCTTCATCCAATCAATTTGCGATGTTAAGGGAAAGTGGTCCTTTTTCATAGACCTTTCCAAATATGTGCTTGGATTGACCAAATTATTCCTTAAACGGAAGTTATGGGCAAAAATCAAAAGGATAGCCAACCCTGACGACATTCCCCTACATATGTGCAGTCGTGGCCAAAAGTATGGAAATCAAAAGGCTTAAATAAATCTTTGGTAATTTACGCAAAAATAGAATAAGATTTTGAGTTAGAAACTACTCAAAATTATTAACACTAAATTTCATATTATTATAATAATGATAAATTAAAGTTTTGTAAGTGTTTTATACAGGGTTACGAATAGGTCATGCAAAAAATTGTAACGGTTTCCGAGATAACTGGACCTTAAGATATTTGGGTATGTTTTAATAGATTACCCTGTAACTTTTGAACATTACATCCTATGATGATGATTTATACTTTGGTAGATAGATAATCGTTGGACCTTTCCAATTTATTTTCCATCACCCTTTCCGTTCTGAAGTTATGGCTCAAAAAATTTAAAATTTTGGAATTTTTACCGGACCCGGATACAATTTTTTGTTTGTCTGAGCATGACCTATCCGTAGCTTTCGGATGCCAGACCACATAGGGGACACCCTGTATATTAAATAAAAAAACTACCTAAACGGTGACACATTCACTACTCTAATAAAAGTATGGAACCCGTTCATTACTGGTAACCCGCAAGCTAGAACGTAATTGTCTGACTCACTTAAGGTAACGGTTTACTATTTGTAAGTTGTGTACGTTTTTTTTCAGTTTTAAGTAAAAATGGCTGCAAAAAAGTACTTCAGCAACGACTTAACGTTATTTATTCTGAAAGATTTTGAACCCAAACTGAAAATAATAAAAATTGCGATCAGGAAAATTATAAAAATATGGAAAGAACGCGGAAGCGTTGAAGTTGCTCCAAAATTTGGAAGATCATATTTATAGGGCTTCAACGGGCATACCTACAAGTACGTAATATAATTTAAATGCCAAAAAATTAAATTAAATAATTTAATAAATTTACTCCATATATTTTGGATTAAAGGTAAAAAGGTTTCCGCGAAATGTTAACTCCTCATGAAGAACAAGGGCTGTCTCAGTTAAAAAGGGTTAAGAAGATGCGGTTACACAAAGATTTATAGAAAAGACATATTTTTTTTTATTTATTTTTTTTATTAAAAAATTTGTTAAATATATTTGGTTGGAAAAAAACAACAAAAACTCACCTGTGAGAGTAAGCGTTCCCGAATTATTTGTAGCTGATGAATCATTTCTGAGAGCTTACGTTCTTTATCCTGTAAGCTTCCAGTTCCGGTGGCGTAGTCAAGAACCAACAGAGAATTTGGTGATGGAGCCATATTTTCACTATAAATAAAACGTAAATTTTTATAGAATTATGAAAAGCGAAATTATTTAAATGTTTTTAGTTTTTTTTTTTTGTATACTCATAACTAAACTACACTGTAAAAAGTGTGCACAATTGTTGCCACAAATCTTAGGTATTTTTTCCTAAAATGTAGGGAATATTCCGTAAAATGTAAGGAATTTTAGGGAATATTTCCTACATTTTAGGAAATATTCTCTATATTTTAGGGAAAAATACCTAAAATATGTGGCTACAATTGTGCACATTTTTAACAGTGTAGTTTTTATAAATGAAAGGAAAAACAAACAATTTTCATTCATTTCTTTTATAATCTTATTAAATAGAATTGAAACACTGTCAAATATAGGTAGGTACTACTATTAATAACAAAAGACGATAATAAAAGAGATGGACCAGAATTACTTGACTTGTAGAGTTCATAAAATAACTGACCGGAACTGTCATATATAGTCTAGCGTTAGAAATGTCTGTCTAAAAACTTCTGTATAGATTGTAAAAAAAAAATTAAAATAAAAAATATTTTGCTAGAACTATCTAACATTTAAAATGCCACAGAAAATCTTTCTTTCACTTAAAAAAAAAATTAAGTAAAATATCAAAATACTGGAAAAACGGCTGGAAATTAGTGTTTCTATTCTTTTTACACAAGGTCGATTCAAACAAAATTAGTAACAAAATTGTATAAGTCTCTATCTGTGGAGAGGTAGGTATTCGGTTATCCACAGAGCTCTCCAATTCCTTAAAAAAAAATTAAGAAAAATAACTGCAGTGAAAATGACCTTGTTGTGTTATGATCATTTGTAACTAATTTTATTATTATTAAAATGCGCCAGATTTCCAAAAGGGATGACTGTCAACTGAGCTGTCATTTAAAGAGTAAATGCCAATGTGATTTATATACGCAGTAAAGTATAACAAATCCTCATCCTCATGGAAAGATATACATCGCAGCAACAATTTCAAATTATGGAAATTGTGAATTTTATGGACCCCCGAATAATCGACCATCAAATCATGCTAATCGTCGTGTTATTGAAAATTTCCGCTGCTCGAACTTAATGCTGGATGATAATACACCATGAAAAACAACAAGAATGATACTAGTGGACTCCGAAAATACGAGATATTTACGAGAGTATTGCTATAGTATACGCGCTTACTATTTACTTATCTAATATGCATTTACGACGTCCACTTGAAGTATGTACATTTGAGAATAATAGCTTGAAGTCCTGCATTGTTGTTAATTGGGCGAATTGATGTCATTTCACCTTAAATTTTTAGTTGGGTAAGAACTAATAGGAATAGAAGTAAAACTATTGTCCAGTGTGTTAACAAAGTTACCACCGACCTTGTCGAATTCTTTCCTAAACTTGTTGTTTTATGTTTGTTTTTTGTTTTTTTTTTCAAGACAAGCCTCGGGATTATAATAGAATAATCTAAGCATCCTCCTCGATGAAGCAACCAAACCGGCAGGATAACAGATCTTACTTAATTTCAGTTGAATGCAAATGATGATATGCTTGAGCTTTTTGTCGATATATTGTGGTATTCCACAAGGCTCAATTTTGGGTCCATTGCTCTTTTTATGTTAATCAACATTTTATTAAATATATGTGTATCGGCATATATATTAAAACTGACTATATTTTATAGTCAGTTTTAATATCTATGCCGATTATCTATTACTTAATATTTCCATGACGCTTAGTAAGGATGGGATTGATAAGTACAATGCACAATCGCTGAATGGTTAATCCAGCTAAAAGTAATTTCATTCTAATATAAAAATTTTCCTTAAACATATCACTTATACTCGAGCAATATCTCAGTGATTACCGCGATAATGTTAAGAGTTTTGGAGTTATTGTTACTTAAAGTCTGACATGAAGTAAGACATCCTGAGATCATTCTTAAGAAAATATATAACAATTCTCGCTTCTTCTATTTTACCCACTACTTTTAACTAAACTCAAATTTGTCTGGGCACTTATTCTTGAACATTACACTGACATACATTGATCTCTTAAAAACAGTCCTTACATTCTCAAGAGTCCTTTATTCCAGTTTTCCTTCAAAGCAAATAATATTAGGAAATTGCACTGGGTTCTGTTTTTTTTTTGCGTTTATGTATTTTCTTTTATTATTAACAAACAGATTGACTGACATTCTCCTTTTTAGTAATCTCTTTGTATCGTTGAATATTTTTCAAGTGCTTTTATATCCCTTTTCCGCATACCAATAATTTTTTCTTTTATTAAACTGCCTCACTGACCACAAAGTGTCCCTGGTATAGGATATATGTACATATAGAAAAATCCTTGTGCTACCATACATAAAAATTATGTACCTATTTAGCTTCGGTACATACATCCATACTTGCAGAGTTATACAGCCATACATATATGTGTAATGAATGAGATTGAGGACGGAACTAGAAATGCATCATCCATAGGGTAGCTAGCCCCGGTAAGACAGTTTCAGGTAATGGAAGAGTTGCATTGGATAGGATGGCACTAGAATAGCAAGCATCAAAAGCAATATAGAACCATGTAGAGAATAGGAAAAACTGTCGGGCGGAATAATGCAAGTACTCTATACATGCCCGAAACTACAGACAGAATAGCATCAAGCGGGTGCACAGTAGAATAGTGAAACGAAGAAAAAAGTTACCCAGTTTTCCATGGTTCTTGTGTTTCTATTTTTCTTCAGTTTTTTTTTCAGTTTTTTTTCCGCTCTTTTTGTTTTCCTTTTTTTTCCTTTGTATCTTGGAAAAGCTTGAATTTATTCTATAGTGGTTCTTCTGGATTGCATCTCCCATCAGAAACTATATACCAATAGACGCGCAAGCTAGGGGGTGAGCTGGTATAGTTGTATTGTGCAAACATTTTTATGTTTTCTATGTATTTTTTCTTTTTCTTTTATTTTTTAGCATGTTTGTCATGAATACACAAAAGAGTAGTTTTGTTCTGTGATGAATGAATAGAGAAGAGAAAGCTTTGCATTATGAGGTGATCTTTTGCTGCTTGAAGAAAATCAAGAGTCCGTCCCTCATCTTGTTTCTTTTCTATTTTTTTTTTCTGTTTTGTTTTTTTTTCCCCATTTTTCTTTCGTTTTTTCCCCGGGGGTTTGCTTCTATTAAAGCAAAAATATAGTATCTACCTACCTATAGGGAATAATATCACTGGGAATGACGATAGAAAGCTTTTCTATGTTAGAGAGAGAGAGAGAGAGAGAGAGATAGAGAAAGAAGGAGAGAGGGAGAGTTGGGTATAATGGCAAATTGTGTGGATGAGAAAAAAATTTCTTTCTTTCTTGCATAAACTCAAGGATTTTTTTTGTTCTTTTTATTTTTTTTTTTTAGATTTTATGGGTTTAAATAATTAATCAATGTATGTAGTGTAGAAGTTTTGTATGAGGGGGGGGGGGCGGACGTACAAGGTTAAAGTTCTATTTAGAAAAATATTACAGAATTTAACCCTTCTGTAGGAAATATGATATATTTTTGCAGAAGTGTATGTACAGTATACCCTTAATGCATAAGAATAACAGGCACATTCTGCTTCAGAACTTCCTTCATAGATAGCGCTGACGTTTATATATCGGTGAAAGCAATATTCGACTGAATACAGTGAATCAAGAAACTTTATAGAAACTGTAATCTGGATGTAAACAATTGTGTCAAGGGGATGAATGACACAGAGTAATTTTTTCTTATTACTTCTTTGTTTTTTATATATCTTATTTAGACAAGCTCAGGGGATAAACGTATATATTTATGGTTAGTGTACACAGGAGTTTACATCTTTTCTTGTACATTAAATAAAGCGGTACTAGAGTAGTAAGTAGGTACGTAAAATAAGAAGTAAAAAGGTAAAGGAAATACAAAATTTTTTTTATTAATTACTAAACTTTATTAGTACTAGCAAATAAAGAAAAGAATAGCATAACGTTTTGTATGTATCAGTGCACCTCCTAAACGCCCCGAAAACAGTACCAACATTTTGAACATTTAGCTAAAAGTTATTGCATAAACGTGCTGGTTGAGCAAGATAAGAAAGAACCTTCTATGCAGGACTTATGAATTCGAGGAATCAATACGTTCGTGTAACGTTGTAAATTGAAATAATTCTCGTAAGTACCCTGGTTTAATTGAGCTAAGTAGAGAATATAAGAAAACCAAAGCTCAGATTATCAAAAACATAGCCAAGGAGCATTCGAGCAAATGCCAAAGAAAAGACGAAACATTGTAAAAGCTTCGCAGTCCAAAAACAAACCGAATACAATCGTTGAATGACACTGTAACTTTTCTGGCACAAACCCTATCAAGTTTGGGAAACACATTTCTACCATAGGTGAAGTGAAGCAAAATTAAATCTTTAATTAATCTTAAGTGCATGCCAACAGATAGCAGATCCGATTAAAACTACATAGACATTCTGACCATTACTATAATGTAATCACAACATATCATGTGCCGATTCAAGACAACTTCAAGTGTTGTAACTTTACTTACAAAAGGCAGCGAAACATTCGGTATTTTAAAATATAATACAATGAGACCTTGAAGAATTTAGTATCAAACAATTACATTTAGCCCCCATGTTAATTCTTTCCAAATCACGATTTGTACGTTCAGCAAGTCTGATCAGCCGGCTTAAATAGAGTTGTACATCATCGGTATATAACTGAATCTATACATCGTGAACTACATTTGGCAGATCGTTTATAAATAAATCGAATAGAAAAGGTCCTAGTATTGAACCTTTAGGCACCGCACGAAGTAAATGCAGTGCAGAGAAATCCTATACCAGAGCAATGGCACAGCTATTAAAATTAGAATTAGGCACCAAGCTTCTGGTAAAGGATTCGATCGATCGTCCACACTGTCGAAGACTTTCGAGAAGTCCAGAAATACAAAAACAATGTGATTCTGGTATGTGAGACATGGTTGAATGACATAATCCCTTCATCACTAATATCTATGCCAGGCTACACCTTGATCCGTAATGACCGCAAAGGTCGACCAGGTGGTGGGGTTGCGATCTATGTCAGAGACTTTCTGAAGGCTAAGGTGATTGCCTCTTCACAGGTACAACCAATCGAGTTCATTAGCGTTGAGATAGGCTCTAGAAATGAGAAGTGCGGTGTGTCGTCGGTATACTGTCCTCCCAACAGCTTCGATTGTACTAATGCTTCTGAGTTTGAGAATGTGATGTCACATATAGGGCAACGTTATGAGAACGTGATTGTGGCAGGTGATTTAAATGTCAATTTGAGGCGGCATGATAATCTAGTCAACCAATAATCTCATCTTCTTCTCTCTGTACACCTGCATATAGTGAACTCATTTCCCACGTACTTTAATGCCACCAATCCTTCGATTATCGATTTGCTTCTCGTAGCCAACTGTGGCAAGGTTTTATCGCAGGACCAAATCGATCCGCCTAGCACTTTGGACCATGATCTTTTATTTATGAGCTATGAATTATCTCTAGATTCGAGTGTCCAGCATAGCTCTTATTCCTACCGCGATTACAATAACATCGGCGTTAATGCTCTAATTGAATGTACTTCCTGGGGACACGATATTTGACTCTGTCTCAGTAAACCACAAAGTGTCTACATTTAACTTACTAGTATCCAATTTATTCGAAAAGTATGTTCCTGTCAAAACGAAATGCGTAACAGCCCATGGCTGTCCGTGGTTTTCCGAACGAATTAGGTCTCTTATCTCTAAACGTGAGTATTTGTATCATCGTTATAGGCGTCTTAGGACCGTTGAAGCGCACCGGCTATAGAAGATTGCTCACAATAATACTAACCTGGCTATTACACGTGCTAAACGTCAATATTATATTTGTAAGTTCAATCCGAGTCTTTCTCCCCGAACATTATGGCGCAATTTAAAACGGGCGGGTGTATATGGTAAAGACTTGAGCGATGACTGTGGTCTAAATCCCGATGAATTAAATGAATTTTTCATTGCTGCTGGATACATAACAACGATAACTAGTTAACCCAACTCTGTTGACGATGTATTAAAAGAATATGCTACCCCTGATACCTATAACGCATAATCTTTCAGTGGGACTGACTTGTGAGTGGAAAGTAGCAATTGTTCTGCCGCTGCCCAAGAAGTCCTCTCCACAATCATACGCTGACTATAGGCCAATACGTTTGTTGTGTTTTTTATTGAAAGTACTAGAAAAGCTCATGTACAGACAAATACTTTAATATGTGGAATCCAGTAACCTATTAACATGCTGGCAATCGGGCTTCCGCTGTTCCCATAGCTGTGAAACTGCAGTGTTCAGATATAAGACTGACTTTGGACCGTGACAAGTTCACAGCCTTGGTTCTGTTGGATTTTTCGAAAGCATTTGCTTGCGTGGATCATCGCATTCTTCTTCAGAAGCTGTCATTTTCCTTTAATTTCAGTTCCCCAGCAGTTTCCCTGATCAGGAGCTTTCTATCTCACACCGTCGACAACAAGTCAAAGTGAACGATTCTCTCTCCCCTGAGCGGCCGCTTGTTCGAGGGGTTCCCCAAGGATCAATTGTGGGTCCTCTGCTCTTCTGCTTATTTATCAACGATTTGCCGAAAGCTGTGCGGGATGTGAAAATTCATCTATATGCTGACGATGTACAGCTATACCTACGTATAATCGCTTGCTGCTAAATTCCGGGAAGTCACATTGCACTACATTCTATAATACCTCACCCATTGAAATTGATATCCCACCTATACTTTTGAACGGAGTTACACTGCCAATGTTAAATAAGGTCACTAACCTTGGGAGCGTTTTGAACTCAAATATAAAGTGCTGTGATAACATTAACAATACGATCGGGAAAATTTATGGGGGCTTACGCAGACTGTCGCTCTCGTCTAAAGCTAGTAAAAACACTAATCTTGCCTTATTTCCCTTTTGGATGTTTGGTCTTTCCAAAACTGGACAGTATCTGCACCCGGAAGATGGAAGTTCCCCTAAACGACTGTGTGAGGTTCATTTACGGGTTGCATGTCTCACATATCCGGTCTTGTTTGATTGGTTGTTCTTTTGCCTCTTACCTTAAATGAAGAAACTTGGTTTCTTTGTTTAATTTGTTAAAAGTTAATAAGCCAGAGTACCTTAGAGATTTTTTCCACTTCACTACCTCCCAACGAAGTAGAAATCTGGTATTGCCACGTTTTCATAAGACTGCAATGGAAAGCTCTTACCTTGTCCAAAGCATTCGTCTATGGAATGATCTCCCTGTCAGTATACAGGCGACTGGTACCATTTATGCATTTAAAAAACTCGTTAAAAATCTTTGCAGATTGTAAATCTGAAGAATGGCAAAATATGGCAGACTTTGTTCCACTTTCTCACAGTTCGGGGAAAAAAAAGCAACACGGAATTTTACTGCACTTCTGGACAGTATCTAACGTAGCTATGCTTGTGAGATCAGTGATCAGTCCAGATATGGAAATTGTGTTCAATTATGGGTCTGATATATTAGGACTTGTAGATGAGCGCAAGATTCTACCGAAACGGATAGAAACATTTCTCAAGCCTTATCCTTGAAATCCGAGTCATTTCGATGCTTCCTTGACAACACAGAATATGAGATCTGTCTAGGTTGACTTATTGGAAAATCAGTGCTCCATCAAAAGAAACGGAAGTGGTTAAATATGATCTTGTGTCCTCTTCCTGTAATATACATGCCAGAACTGCATTGCAATATGGCTGAAGAGAAAAAAGATGAAGAAGAATTTATCGATTTGTGGGTATGTGGTACGTTTTGACACAATCATAACTAGTAAAAATCAGATCTTATTTTATGTCAAAAAACAAAACAAAAGGAAATCAAATAAGCAATAATTGTGTGTGGGTGGATGGCGGACACAAGTGTGAATTACTTTAATGGCAGCCACAGTATTAAAAAAGAAAACAGTTTTTGCTTCTAATTGTCTTAACTTCAAAATATTGATGAAGAAGCGCCTAACTTGAAATACAAGAAAAAATTATTTTGATTTAGGAAAAAATTTAAAAATTTTTTCTTTTATTTTTGTCCTCTCGGTTTACCTTTTTCTTTTTTTTTGTCGAATAAGGACTTTCAACATATTCCCATATCTCTTAATGTTATATAGAGCGATAGTCGTGTGAATTGAAAGATGATAACATTCTTGAAACGTGTAGCGGAGCTCTTTAAAAAAAAAAATGTCCACAGAAAATGACAAGGGATTGTACAACGTAGCGCACATAGGACACACAAAGTTCATACTGGTGAAAAGAAAACTTTTCATTTTTCCGTGTCGACCCTTTCTTTCCCTTTAGAAAGCATTTCGTCCTTAATAATTCTCTAAGTACTTTTAAAAGTTTTTGTCAAAGAGTTTTAAGTTTGCTCTATTTCAACGAATACAGCTAAAAGCTGCTTAGAAAAAGCTCTCGTGTGTTTCTACTTAATGTTTTCTTTTCTATAGTTTTTCCTATAGCATTCTATTTTTGCTTCCGTTTTTTCTTTTTTTTCGTCTTTTTTTCTTAGAAAAGAAAAGAGAGAAAAAAAACAGAAACACAACAAAGTTAGATTGCAGCTTTAAGTAACTTTTTCAAAATGGGACATAAAATGGGAAATAATGGAAAAGTGTAGCTCAGTGTTTCTCTTTTTGTTGCAAAATGGAAAGGGTTAATGGAAAAATATCTGCGCTCTTGTTATTTTGATAAAATGTTGTGTTAATTGTATGGTAATGATAAAGAGTGTACTGTTGGAGGAAAAAATTTTGTGTATAGAATAAATATTCTTCGGGCTGTAGATGAAGTGGAGTTATACACAAATACATGTTACTTTCAGGGTCATTTAAGGCACCATCAGTAGAGCTTACTAGCTACTAGATATTTCTGTTTAACAGAGTGTGTTCCTAAATGTAGATGATAAGACGCCAGAACTTTTTCTTCGTTTTCTTAAACTCATTTTAACTCTTGCCTTTTAGGGATTCAAGCCACTGAGTGAAATATCACTTAGCATTCCCATGACTGACTTTCGGGTACAGAAAATCCTATTGTCAGTAGAATTTGAGATGTTGCATTATCATATGACAGGGCTAAGAATAAATAATAAAATAAATGTTGTGAAAATACCGCCACCCACCTGAATTGCGCCTGTCACCTCTAAGACCAATACATATTCTGTGTTTACTGTACAAAGTGCTTCATAAACTATACATAGGCAAATTTGAAATACTTTTGCCGTGTTGCAGCTGTGATTCTATCGTTTTGAAATTGAATTCTGACATTACAGATTTTATGCTTCTAGAATTTTCAAAAGCATAGTCAATAGTATTAGTCAATCAGCATTCATCACGTTCAAATTTCCACCGAGCTCAGGTACCTTCTTGATGGGGTACCTCAAGGTTCCATATTAGGACCGTTACTGTTATATATTAATATACTACTACTGAATCAGTAGGTGGATCTAGGATTGTTCCTAGTAGTATAGATATCTACTCATGAATCTATGAAAAACAATGGACCCGTATGTGGTCTTTCGTTGGTAGGCCCCCTCTAACTTAACTGATTTAACCTAACCTAGCCCTTAGACAAGAAAGTTCAATAAAACTGTATTTCCAGAAGTCAGTCGTTCTTTATTTTTTAGTAAAACTATTATGATGAGAAGATTAAAAGAAGATTAAAAGAATATGAATAAAGGAGGCGTCATCGGTGGAATATATGTGCATGAGACGCCTGCATTAGTTCGGAAAGTGCTATAGCAAATTATTCCGAACCATCCGACACAGATTATAAAAGCATCACGAATTTCACGATACATACGTGCGCCTAAAATTTAATTGGAGGGTAATTTGGTGGGCATATTTAGATGATCTGCCGGTATAAGAGAACGAGGACCTGTATACATGAGATCAGACTAGAAATCTTATTAGAACAGCCTTGTTGGCAGCAGTGGTGATAGAATAGAAAATGTCTGCTGATGTCACGACAATATTCTAATGTGGGATTAATTCATTACCACCCAATAAACCCAACAGACATTTTTCTTTGAACAGCACCAAATGCAAATAATCCAGTATGTGCTGCTTCTGCTCAAAATGAAAATTTATATTCCAGTCTATGTTTGATATCCGATTTTGATATAAATTGAGCGTAAAATTTTAATTGGGAGAAATATTTTTTTCGCACCTATAGAGAATATCATGGTACCTGATTGCATTATTCGCAACTGTAAAAAAATACTCACATAGTTACTCCCAGCTAAGCCTAATAGAAATTTTAATGTCAGAGATATTCAAGCTTAGAGTAAATATGTAAAATCTTAGGATAATGTCCGCAAAGCTGCATTATGTATGGGATCTAAGGAAAGGGATAAAAGGTCATTAATGAATATAAAGAAAAGGACAGGAAAGAAAGTTTTTGGCACATCCCGCCTTGATATTTCCCATGTGATGAGCTAACTAATTTCTATGCAATTTATTATAGCTCATGAAGGATACACAAGGTCTCTGAGGAGTAAATAGCACTGATGAACTTAACATGATTTTCACTGCAAGTGAAATACCTGCTGATCCCAAAATGAAACATCACCGATAATTTTATTTAAATCCTTGAGTCGATTATTATCATTAATCCAGTGTTGCATATTTTCACCACACCTGAATTACAAAACTATTTGCATTTTCTACAAAGTGAGGAGAATTTTCAACGTATGTACTTTTTATTCAAAGCAAAGAAATAAGAGGTTTTGTGTCCTCCTCTGATTATATAAAAAAATATCAACAATAACTGCTTGGAAATAAACTTCTCTCTATGCATTTCAACCAAGATGAGATAGTTGTGATAAGTGCTGTCAATTTTTAATAGCCGGCAACTGATATCCGCTAATCATTCAGAATAAGATAGTGTGGCGCCATCTTTTGTTCCAGACTGTACAACCGATAGCTCTAAAAACCCGCTGTAATAGCTGTAAGCATATATCTAAAAAAATACTTTGAAATACCTTGCTGATGACAAAAGGGGGAATTTAGCTAGATAGGCTTTGGATTTATAGAAGTGCAAAAAAAAACGAAATTGCAATTATTCCTCTGTCGACTTCAGAAGAGAAATGACAAAAAAAAGTAAAAAGCTAAAATAAAGGAAACTTACTAAAAATATATACCACACCACAAAAAAGTCATAAAAGGACTCGTTTTTATTGCATGTCCAACAACATAAAAGTTGGTTTTCAGATTTGATTTGTTCATCAGTTTATTGGACGTTAACTGTAGCCGGCAAGATTCCGCTTAAAGATTGGACTCATCCACTAGAGCCAGCTACCTGTGAGTCCACCAACCTTCCGCCATCTTGCTGGTTTATGTCCTGAAGACCGGCGGAACATTGGGACAGCTTGATTTCCATTGGTATTACCGTAGGGCGAATTTATTAGGCTAATTTCAAGAAAGCAAAACCGATTGTCATCGAACAGTCTGTGTCTCAGGCGATGCATCAGGCTTGGTTATTGTCGCCTTAGAGCAACTACATAGTTAGGCGGGCTGTCATTGAAACAATTTGAATCCGTCGTGTCGATTAGTCCCAAAGTGCATCAGCATATAGTTAACTTTTTTCAGATTAAATTAAGTGTCTGAGGGTGCCAAACCGATTGAGTTGACTTCCTCTTGTGGCACAGTGAAAAAAGCTAGAAGAGGACATCGCCATTGCTGATAGCTGGTTCCATATATCCGAACTAATACAGTTCAACAACTGCATTATAAAACCGGGCTACATATCTAAAGTTATTCGGATCAAGGGTCATTATAATCGCTCCTGCAGAAGACGACATTATTACCACAAGTGTAACAAGAAACCTAAACAAATTTGTGTGTCTTTCGTCAAGAATTGAAAATTCGCCAAAATAGTAGGTATGCCATTTTAATTTTATTTGAGCGACCATAAACTCTACACAAAACCATTAATTCTATAATAATAATAAAGTTTTTATTCATAAACAATCGTGTACAATAATATTTTATAGCCCCATAACGCAATATAATTTCTATCTATTTATTATGTAGACAATTCAATTCATAAGTTCAACTAATGTGTTCAAAATAATAGTGAAGCACTTTGTAACATTAATAAGTAGAAAACAAAAACAAAAAAGCAAGCAATCAAAAATATTAAAGGACAGAGAGCAGATAAAAAGTTTTTCCAACAAAAAACACCTAATTCGACACTGACTAATTAGCAGTGTTGGGCGTAATCTGATTGCAGTGTAATTTAATTAATAATTCCATTACAGTTTAGTCAAATTACAAAGTAATCTAATTAAATTGTATTCGATTACATATCAATCAGATTACTTATGAGAGAATATGTTATCTATCAAATGTGTAATCTGTTACAATATAATTAGATTATTTTGTAATCTAATTACATTGTAACAGATTACTTTGTAGATTACTTAAAAGTAATTAATAATATAATGAAATGAATTGAAAGAAAATAATATTGTTCTCGTACGAAATTAGTTTTAGGGAGTTTTATGAAGAATTAGAATACAAATATCTTAAATGTCTTAAATGTAATCACATTAATTAGATTAACTTGCAGTGGGATTAATTTGTAATCGATTAATGTGTAATCAGATTAACTTGTAATCACATTACACGTTAATCGATTACGTTATGTAATTATGGAAATGGATTACATTAGTAATCTGTTACAAAGTAATCTGATTACAGATTACGTGGTTAATTGTAATTGTTAATCATTAATCAGATTACATTTTTCCCAACACTGCTAATTAGTCGTCTGTCTAGATTGGCATGATCATCATTAACCTTTTTCAATTAATCTCTCTTAAAACAAATATTTTTCTTCCATTTCAGAGAAGTAGAGGAGGCATAGAACAAGAATACTCATAAGTAAGGTAGCTTCAACTTAAACCGCCTCATGCTTTTTAAGGGAAAAAGAAAAATTTCATTCAATTACTCGTTGTATTCTTCAATTAGGAATTTTCGATATTTAAATGCACCACTAAAGAAACCATACAAGGCTGTCCAATCCTTGCCATTCAACAGATCAATCACCTCGTTACGGGAAAGTGTATTACTACCAAAGAACTGTGCTCTGTACTGTTTAAAAATAGGGAAAATCCCAATAAAGTGTACCATGTCTCCCTCTAGTCCCTCCCTTCTAAACGGATTCGCATTTAGCCAAAGCAGACCGCCTCTGCACAACCTAGCTTGCTCCAAGTAGTTATTTTGGCTAAATTGCGATTCTTTTATCAGAATATCATCCAAATTGGAGCGCAAAGCTTTAATATTTATGGGCATGGAATGTTGGCAAGCATGTTGGGTAATCTGTTGCTTGGTATTTCACAGATTACTTTACCAAGTTACCCGTTTCCAAGTGAACCATATAGTTTGGTGTGTTAGGAGGAAGTCCTAGTAATTTCTTTACAAAAAAAACGTAGAAGCTTATCAGCTTAGTAATAGATCATAAATCCCCATATTTGTATCGCATTACATACGGCACTATACACTTTGAAATTGTCAGACGTTCTTACGTTGCGTTTTTTAATAAAACTCCTCCATGTGGAAGTTATACTATTTTTTGCAGTAATTAATCTTTCCTGGACATGTCTTTTAAAGGATAGTATTGGGGTGAAAATCACGCCTAGATATTTGTATTCTTTAACTATTTCGATTTCATTGTTTTCGAAGATCCATTTTTCATGTCTAGTCCTGATCCCGCCTCCTTTAGAAAAAATTAATACCTTAGTATTTAACAAATTAACAGATAAACTCCACAGATTGCAGTACCTCTCTAGCTTTCTTATCATATTTTCCAAAATAGTTGGATTGTCAGATATGAGTACAACATCATCAGCATACATCAGGAGGCGTACATGGATACTTTCTACTGTAATTCCACCGCCCAAGTATTCATGCAAGTCATTTAAATATAATGAGAAGAGTAAGGGGCTTAGTACACAGCTTTGGCGTACACCGGACGGTGTTTCAAACCAATTACTACAGCCTTCTCCATGCCATATAGCAGATTGGGTGAAAGCATACAGCCCTTGTAAAGTGTTTATAAACTTTGTTGAAATGCCTAAATTATAAAGTTTGAGAAGCAATGATCGTCTGTCAATGAAATCAAATGCGGCACTGAAATCAATAAACAGGCAGTATACTCTCTTCTTGCCCTTCTCCCATGCGAGATTTACCAGATTATACAAATTAAAAATGTTATCTATCGTCCTGTAGATCGGTCTGTACCCTGCCTGGTACTCATTTAATATAGAATTCGATTCTATATAGTTGGTTAATCTTTCTAGCAGTATGCCGTAGAAAAGTTTTTGAACTGAATCCATGAACACAACCCCTCTGTAATTCTGTGGCAAGTTTGGGTCCCCTTTTTTGTATATTGGGAAGATTAAGGAGCGCGTAAAGCTTGCTTGCTGGTACAGTTATTGCATTGTAAATCGCATTAAAGGCTTTTGTAAGACCGATCAAAAAGTTATCTGGGGCATGCTTGTAAGATTCAACTGGTATACCATCAGGTCCGGGGGCCTTATTAGATTTTGCCCTAGTTAAAACCATTCTTAGTTCCTCCACATCTATTTCAGCATCTAGTTCTTCTACTGATGTAAAAGGGGTAGCGAACATAAACATAAACTGATTTGGGTTTATTGGGGGATTTAGTAGTGACCGAAAATAATAACACAATTTGTTTACCTCTAGCTTGCAGCCAATATTAAATTGTTGCACTTTTAACTTCCTGACTAGCGACCACAAATCTTTAGAATCCTTTATACTTATCAAATGTTCCCCTATATTTGCACTCTTTTCTTTTAGACCTACATAAAACTATGAATTCTGTGTTGGCATTGGTATACAACAGCTTATTAAACGGAGAGTCGTTTTTACGAAAAATTTTAAGCAAGCTTGATTCTATAAGGATCTGAAGGATCTTACATACATTGTTCAAATTATTCAACTCGACCTTTGAATGGCTTGCCTGGTAGTAGTGTTCAAATGGCGAGCTTTTTCAGATGCCTTTTTAAAGAAATTTTAAATTTACGTCAACTACTCTTTTCTACAAAATATTTTTCTATGTGCTAATTACTAATTGAACTTATCGCGAATATTTTAGTTACCTAAAAGAAAGTTAAGAACTTCGATCCTATCTCCTATATATACGAGGCTGCGTTAAGGCTACCCTCATCTTTTCCTTTCTTTTAACATTTAGCGAAAAAAATGTTCATTTTCCTCGACTACACTACTAATAGATCACCTATTTAAAATCTTAAATGTATGTGTATGTACCAAACCGTTGATAGCGGTAATCATATACACTCTGACACTCACTACTACACTAATAATATTTTCGTGAATTTTAGAAAATTATGCAAAAAGTAATAATTAATATAAAGAAAAATAACAAAATTAAGGTCATTTGTTCTGATTCTAAAGAATGGGGTAAAAAAAAAATGATAATAATGCGCACAAAATTGACTAAAAATATAAATATAAAAAAAAATTAGAGCATAGACAAAAGAAGAAGTTTCGAAGCACAAAAGTCGCATCTTCCTATCTGTGGTCCGTCCAAATTTTATTTCATTATTTTGTTATGTTTTTGTTTGTTTTTTGTTCTGGGGGTTACTTCATTAAAGACAAGTCGAATTCGGATGTTATCATGCACACTCCACTTCTTTTATTAATAATAATTTTTTCTTGATAATAACAAAAATTAAACAAAGACCTATTTTTGCGCTTATTTTTCTCATTCTAATGGATCACAAAAAAAAAACCAAAAAAGTAATAAATAAAACGTGTAAATGTGTATAGTGTTGTATATGCACGCATAAAGTGATTAGATTCGACAGTTATCGCAATTAAAATACTTTTTTGTTGTTGTTGCTTATAATTGGAGCATCTATATACATATGTATAACTCGATATAAATAAGAGTTAGAGAGATGCTATTATTACAAAAATAAAAAATCTCTTAATAACCTTGGCACGAGGCACATTGTATAAAAGATAGAAGATTTTCTAGGGTGCTTTGCATCTACTAAATTATAACCATATCCTTTCGGTTGCATTTCTAATGATGATTAGCATATTATCTCTGATTTATTAATTAATATAGGATTAAGGAAGCATTACTATTGTTGGAAGTAAAAAACCGGTGTCTTTCACATGAATTTAGAATTTGTAGGTACTTAGGGACAGTACCGCACCCAGGATTTGGTTTGGTTTGGGGGGGGGGGGGGGGGGGGGGGTATAGGTGTCCCATGTCCTAACGAGTCGGAAAAATAGGGCTCTAAAGTCGAGTCCTGCACCCATCTGAGCACTTAAGGACTGCTATTGTAGATTAAAAGGTTTTATTTTATTTTATCGGACTTTGTAAAAATACGAGTGCGCCCCTGCTTATGGATAGTCCTACCGGCTACATGGTAATATTACTATATAGTCGCTGATTGTCGATGATCTCCTATTGAAGCTAGCCAACTCCGACTGTGATAATTAGGGTTATGCAGATGACTTAGTCATTAGAATCAGGGGCAAAAGTGATCTGATAATCTCCGATCTAATGCAGAATGCCCTAAATATAGTTGGCGACTGGTAGTAAACAATGAGATCTCAAGACAATCCTGGCAGGACTGCAATTGTTGCTATCATAAGAAAAATGAAACTTTTACAGGCACCATCTCTTGACGGAACAGTAGTGTATTTTGCGAAGCAAGTCAAGTATCTAGGCATTACCATAGATAGCAAACTAACCTAGAGTTCCATCTTAAGAACAGTATTGGAGGAGGTCACAATGGACATTCAGCAGGTTTTTTGGAAGAACTTGAAGTTTTAAACCAAAAATGATATATACATCTATCATAAGACCCATGATCACTACAATTGACTCGTTTGGTGGTCAAAAATTAAACAAAGGACAAGCTAGTTTACAAAAACTACAACAGTTTGCATGCCCAAGAATAACTGGTGCCATGCATACCTGCCCAACTATAGCCTTATTAAATATGCTGGACCTTTTCCCAGTGCAAAGAGACTGCAGAAGGCAAAAGGATCATAAATATAAAATATTTTCCAAAAGGACTCTCACTGTTTCCGAACAAAACGAAAAACGGCGATAGTATAATTTACTAAGAATATCGCACAGATATCAGAATTGCTGCTATCAGAACAATCTGTAGAAATAGAAATAGAAGCCGAAGAACTTGTCAGGGCAATTCAGGGCTAGTCAGGGAAATTAACGACAATTCACGGCAAGTAAGTATACAAATAATTAGGTTGGCAACCTGAAAGTCCTCGAAGAATTCTTAGAAGACTCGATGGCCAACTAAATTCTAGACGTCATAATTTTGAAACACTATTCAATGTGATTTTAGGGGACCATCCATAGTGGCACACATTTAAAGAAGGATTTCTTAAATGGTACTCGCCTGGGTCCAAAACGGAAGGAAGATTAGCGTCGGCATATAAGGGCTGAAGTGGCAGCCTGCAATGGCACATTTTCCAGGTAGAAACACATGCCACAGAACTCTGTGTACGCGAAATAATTCATAAAAATATGCGTCAAGCAAAAATATTCATAAGATTAGACATCTAATTAACACTCATGGCGTTAAACTAGCTTAGACTTAGCTGATTTGGGACTGTCTTGAAGCAACTGACCGAAGCAAGCAAGGATACACTGATTATTCGGCTACCAGGACATGAAGGAATTAATGGCAACGTGATTGCGGACCGCCTTGCAAAGAAAAGAGCCAAATCTCCGTTTAATGGCCCCCTGGGCCTGTTTTTGGCGACACACCCAAAATGACACCTTTCAGCACAAATCAGACTTTGGGAGGACAGAATTAAAATGGCAAGCAAAGAAGTTCGTAAAGTACTCACAACAGATGACAAGAGTATTCCTCATGCTCAGCAGGCAGGAATTATTGCGCAGAATGGGCCTATTGGACTATTTACTGGGCACTGGTTACATAGTTATCTTCTTAAAAATATGGGGGTAAGGTCGATTGTGTATGGAAGTAATCGTTGAACATGTCCTTTGTGAACTGTTACAATGAAGCTCTGTATCGCATCAGGCTGAGACATCTAGTAATGGCATTCCCACTACCAGAAGATGTTGCAAAGATGGCCTCTAATAAAATCATAAGCTTTGTAAATGACCTTAAATTCAAATGGGCGCCCTAGGAAACTCGGAGATAATTCTCCAAAGATCTAATAGATGGCGGTAACTAGATTAGAGCGCGTGTTCTGGTAATTTTTGTTTGCAAAAAAAAAAAAAAATCATTGTGAATTAAAATTGTTTTTAAATCCACACTTACCTAAAATTTCCTGATGATGGTGAACCGGGCTGTCTTACGTCTGTCACAGAATTACTTTTCATTTTATTAGTTAGCCGTTTAACGACATCATCCATTGTTCGTTTGGATGCTGTTTGACCACTTAAATTTGTTGTGCTACTATTGTTGTTATTATTATTACTATTATTATTATTATTACTATTTATACCACAATTTGTTACACTGTTATTATATAAACTATTGTTAAATAAATTGCTACTATTATTTATATTCCGTTGTTGTTTTTTTTGTTGTCGCTGCTGTTGCTGTTGGTGTTGCTGTTTTTGTAAAAACTGTTGTTGGTGATGTTGCTGATGATGATGTGGCGATATTGATAATTGCCGACTTACAATTTTACTACAATTGTTATTATTATTATTATTATTGTGATTTATTAAGAAATTTCCATTATTATGGTTTACAGTACCATTAGTGTTTTTTTGTGTATAATTTTGAGAATTGTGTTGTTGTTGTTGTTGTTGCTGTTGTTGTTGTTGTTGCTGCTGCTGTATTAATATACTATTGGGTGTATTTACACTTCTATTACTATGTAAATTGTCTTCATTATTATTACAACTTCCCGACGATTGTTGAAAATTATCAAAATTTTCGTAATTTAATTTATTATTTTGTATACCGTAGATGTTGTTGTTGTTATTATTATTGTTGTTATTATTATTATTGTTATTGTTGTTTTTGGATAATTTATTATTATTACGAGAGCGTTTCACTGGTGGTGACGATGAAGCACAATCTTCACTTGTTAAATGCTTTTGCTGCTGCTGCTGCTGCTGTAGTTGTTGTTTCTGCTGTTGCTGCTGTTGCTGCTGTAGTAAATATTCCGATTTTAAGTAATTTGTTTGGTCATATTGTGACTGAATCTGCAAATAATATAAGAAAAAAAAATACTTTATGATTTTTTCATACTAAATTAGATTTGAAATATACTAAATGCTATAATTTCCTTAAAACTGATTATTGTATAACAAAAAACCTACATAAAAAATGCACAATAAAAATACACACAACGTCCATATTGTTTTATAATTTTAAGGTATGGGCACTTCTGTCATACACATTCAAACAGATTACTGAAAAACTTACTCTGTATAGAGAAAATGCACGGTAAGCCAATGCAACTTGAAATAAGTTTTTTATTTTAGGTTTGTTGTCAAACATAACAACTAACTAAAAACGTTTAAGCTATGTACGCTTGCTGCTTTCATCGATGCAGAAGGTATGCCTTCAATAATATTCTTCTACATAAATTTATAGAAACTGCTAACAAAAGATGAAATGAACCAGTTCCAAATATACTGGATTGCACACAATGTTGATGTGATGTGATCGTAGTTAATCATCGGTAGTTATGAGTCCGAATTCTGCGGACTAGTGTGAAATGCGATCCGACTTATCATAGATTGGGCTACGGATTTCGGACTGTGCATCAATCCATTGAAACCCGGTCTTTGCCCTCTATTGGTTCCACACGTTTGAAGCTAAAGGAGAGGGCAAAATACCTCGGTATCATACTAAATAAAAAGCTAAACTGGAAATCATGCGTTGAGTATAGAGGGAACAAAGTAGAGCAACGTGTCACCAAAACTATAGGTAATTAGCGGAGACTCAAACAGTGGATGATCCTAAGGATATACACAAGTGTTAACCTACGCGGTTCTGTCATGTCGAGAGCAATGAATTTTGCCAATAATCGTAAGATATTTGAAAAGATTCAGATACTGTGCCTCCTTATTGTAAGTGGCAAGTTAATCAGCACTCGGGCTCTTGAGGTCATCCTCAACATACATCGCATGCTAGTACACACCAAGTAGAGAGCGCAATCGCCGCGCTTAGGCTGGATTTCAATCAGAGCTGGAATCACACTGGAATAAGAGCTCCACACGAATCCATCTTTCACCACTACCATCCTCTCGAGACTATGCTGAAAAGCAATATTAAATCAAAAATTCCATCTAGTGGTGCATGGTAATTATACTCAGCCATTAACAAACCTTGTGATCTACACAGACGGTCCCAAATCTAAAGAAAACAACAGACCAATCATTTTCTGAAGCGAGCCTCTTACGAAAATTACGATATATCTTGAAAGTCATTTCATAGCTTTTCAGGCGGAAATCAAGGCAATCCCTGAAACGGGAGTGAACTTCCTCAACTAAGACACTGAAGGAGATCTGCTCGGAGAGCTAAGCAGTTGTCAAGGTCTTGTCAACACCCTTACAACCTCCAAACTGGGTTTGAAGTGTAAAACTACCCTGAACTCCCTTTCTCAGAGTAATAAGGTACTCGATCGTTGAGTGTCAGGCTACAATGATAACAACGGGAACGAAAAGGCCCGCGAGCTTGCTCGCCTATGGTTCAGACTCGGAGGTATCCTCTTCTACAATCGGTATCGCACTAAAACACCTTACCTCTAATATTTCGGTTTTTGATTAGATGACCATTTGGGAAGAACTACAAAAGAACTGTGAGGTAACCCTCACCCAAACTTAACGGAAAAGCTATTGGAACTTAACAAGCCATTCCTGAGAACTTTATTCAGGGGTCACCTACACACGATGGGACTTCTTGATTATCCTGTATGCAGAGGATGCGGATAGGAATCTGAACCGGTGACTGATTTTATTTCTCACTATCCGGTTCTCTCAAAAAAGCGTTACAGATTCCTTGGGTCACACCTCCTGGAAGATCTGTATGAAGGCGTTAAGGAGCTAATTCTATGACAGTGTCCGGTTAGCAATTGCTAATGTTGTTATTGAACATCATATTGAAAAACTGTGAAGAACTAGGTTGATATATTATCAGATTACATATAGCCTCTGAATTGACCGGTGTTCCTGACATTTACAGCCTGAATAATGTACATAATCAAGATAAAATTGTGGTTAGAAGAGTAAGAAATAAAGGGGTGCAAAGTGTTGATTCGGAATAGTGTGACAGCTATTCACAAACGTTGAAATTTTTCAGCACAATCTCTTAATTGAAAGATCAGGATTAAACTTCCTTGTATTTCCAAAGAGCAATTCAAGATTCTGTGACGAAAAGGAGAAATGTAATCGGATCTATGAAGCCTGAACGCGAAACTAATAGAATCATTGTAGGCTACTTCAAGCTTACGCTTACAACGTGAGTCGAGTCTAGAGTATATGATAGACCCCCATGTGTTAGATGCGGCAATATCAGTGTGCTGACCTACCTTATACGCAAGTCGGTGGAGAGCAGGTTAGCATATAACTAAAGTCGGCAAAGCGCCCCATAGATCTTCTCTAATATCATTTTAATATGGTCACAGCAACTCATATGAGAATATAATATAAGACCTAAGCTTCCAACTTTCTGCACATATGGTATAGAGTAGAGCGATTGAACTATATCGGGAGAAAATAGTTATGGACATAACTTCCTCTGCAAACCGTTAGCGCTTGAGATTTTTTGCGGTTGAGTTACAGCCTATTATTGATTGACCATTTTAAAATATTATGAAGATCTTCATTAATTCGTCTGGTACAGTTCTCTAAGAGACCAATTAGACAATCTAAATATATCTGCACATCATCAGCGTACAAGTGAACCGAACTATTTTTGATAACAGCTGGCAAATCATTAATAAAAAGACTGAAGAGCAGGGGTCCTAATATTGATCCTTGTGGTACACCGACAGTCAAAGGGAGCTTAGCGTAGTTAACTTCGTTCACTTTAACACGCTGCGAGCGATTCTCCAAAAACTCTATTAATTAACTTGAGCGCAGGAAAACCAAATCCAAAGAGGCTCTTTAGCTTATTAACAAGCTTCATGTGGTCGACGCTATCAAAAGCTTTCGTGAAGTCGAGAAGGACTAAGAGCACAATGCGATCATTATCCAAAGCAGTTCTGATGTCAGTGGAGATTTTTAAAAGAGCTGTCTCACAGCTATGCCCAGGGCGAAGGCCTGAGTGCCATCGGCACAAGGAATTCGTGTGATCTAAGTGCTCAGATATTTGCTTGGCCATGATTTTTTCTAGAGCCTTCGCTAGAATACATAATAAGCTTATTGGTCTAAAGTCCTTGACGTCATTTGGAGAAGCATTTTTAGCGATTGGAACCACTAGCGCTTCCTTCCATAGAGAGGGAAATTCGCTGCACGTCAAGCAGCTATTGAATACCTTTGTAATAGGGCCAATAGTGAAGGGTAATACAAGCTTTACAAAGCGCGGTCAAATACCATAAGGTCCAATCGCACCAGACTGTATAGATAAGATAGAAGAGGCGGCCTCAATCTCATCAACGCAACGAAAACATAATTCAAATTCGGAATGAGTGATAGGAGCATCCAGAGAGGATGGTGAGGAGCTGGTATTTCCTTCATTTGCAGTATAGTTTTTGTGAAGAACTCATTGAGCTCGTCAGCGTCTAGGTCAGTTGATGAGCCATCACCGCCATTAACACCAATGTCACGCAAGGCACTCCAAAGCCTCTTAGGTGGGACCTTGCAATCTAACTTGGACGCGCATAGTATAAAGATTTTGCATCTCTCAATTTTTTATTAACAAGATTTCGCGACTGTTAGGAGACTTAAGTCTTCTGTACTGATGGTATAAAAAGTCGCGTTCTAAGATTAATTTCTTTATCTCTGGAGAAAACCAAGGACATCCTTTTAGTTTTATACTTTTAGTCTGAAGCGGGCATATTTATTGAGCAGGTATAAGAGCACATCATTGAAAGCGTGTACCTGAAAGTCAAGAGAGAGTATCGGTTCCAGTTTATATTACTGCATTCGTCAAATAAGCAGTCACTATTTATGGATTTAAAGTGACGGAAATTAATAAGGCGGGAAGGTGTTGATTGATATCTAACGGGTAAATTATATTTAAGGAATAGGATGTCGTGATCAAGAATTGGCAGATCAAGAATTGGCAGATCAAGACTAGTCAGCGGTGAATAGAAGATCTAACTGTGAAGGGGCCTCAGAATTGAAATAAGTAGGGGAGGAGTTAACTACTCTAAGATGCAGAGATTTGATGAACAATAGAAATTTACATTAAAGTAACCCGCGACGATAATGTGACAGTATCTATGAGATAGAGCAGACAGAGAAACATCAAAGTTGCCTACACTGTCGGGATTAAATAGTCTTGGCGGACACAAGACTGAGGAAAGAACGCACTTATCAAGCCTAGTATCTATCTCGACACAAATGAATTCTAATGCACTATCACGAGAGTGGCATAATATCTTGGATTTAAAGCATTCCCGAATATATATTGCAGCGCCATACCCAACGCTTCCTCCCTGTAACAACGGAAGAGTTTGTAACCAGGTATTGAAATAAGATCTGAAGGAATGCCTGGTGTAAGCCATGACTCACTGATAAGAACCGCGTGCATGTCCGTCCCGGAAAACATCTCTCTTAATTCATTCATCTTCCACCTGACACTTCCAGCATTCAAATAACAGACATTGAGACCAGCTAAATTTCCATTCAGTATATACTAATCATGGTGCTTACTCTCTGTTCTCCTGAAAGGAGTTTTCATCCATAATCGAGCAGTATTACGCAATCCAGACGACCACCAATATCACAATCACAACAATGACCAAAGCAGCAAGAGTATGGCCAAAACCCTCGAGAATACTTCACAAGCCATGAAAAAGACTCCCTCACTACCACATGAGAGCCCCAACGAAGTCCTCACATTATAAAATATTTGCAGTGCTCTTATGTAAAACTGACAAAAGTTTGATTTGAATAGGTTCTCTGCTCTAAACTACTCTTCATACAGAAAAATTGTGTTCTGATAATCTTAAGCTTGCTTTCTTATCTTCCGAACCGTAATAAAATTTGTATACATTTCCTAACAAAATGATTTAAAAAAAAGTATTTGAACCACATGACTACGATTCCTCAAACAAAAGCTCTCAGCTGAGTACCGACATAGTATGATGCGAGCTGATGGATGATATCGAATGTAGCTGCCTGCAGACTCGGACTCCGGTTGCACATGCACACATGTAATTATTACTCACCTGAGAGTTAGGGAGCATAAAATGGTAAGGTTACTTTGGAATCAAAACTATTTTATTATTTTGTTAAGTAAGGTTTATAGTAAGTGTAACCTTTGGAAAGGTATGGAACCAAGCTGTAAATTACTAGAAGACTATTTTCCTGTATGGATAGTAGTTTAGGCTCTACAGCAAATATAAAGTCAACTTTTGGCACTCCTCCATAAGAATCAATATAGAAAATTTTAGAGAACGGACTCCCAACGCATACATATAGATTTCTGTTTCATGGCTTGGAATGTATTCTCGAGGGTTTTGGTCTGGCACATAAAAAATAAATATAGCTTTCAGTAAACCGACACTTGCAAAACCAACAGAATTCGAAAACTTAAAAGCAATAATTAAGAAAAAAAAGATAAAAAGTAGCTTAAAGCGATAACTTAAAAATATTAGGTAAAAATATGTAAGCGAAGATATTATTTCCATCTGTAGATTTTACGTCATTCAGTGTCATTTTATATTATTGAGATTAAAAATAATACAAAAAAAATACAACTTACCGAAAATAAATCAATATCATCATCATCATCATCATCAGATCCAGTAACAGCATTATCATTTAAACTATCACTAATATTAACATCACAACCATCAACAATATCAACATTCTCATCATCAGCACCATCTTCATCCTCATGGTTATCGCTATTTTTATTAATATTATTATTATTATTATTATTATTATTACTACTACTGCTATGATATAAAGTTGGATTTAATAAATTTTCACTATGATTCACATTGAAATTATCACCAAATGTTGCACGTAAATATTCACCACTATCACTAATTGGTGTTAAACTTCGATGACTGTCTACATCTAACTCAGATCCATAATGTTCTGATGTTGGTGTATTATTTCTTGATGAATACTGTTGTTGTTGTTGTTGCTGCTGTTGTTGTTGATGTTGTTGTATTTGTTTATTCCTATGCGATCGAGAATTATTACTATTACAGCCACGTGACATAGTACTACTACATTCTTCTGATATTAATTGATTATCATCAATTGGTGAATCACGAAGAAATGTTGTTGCTTCAATTGCTGCTATTGTTGTTGCTGGTTGTGGTGGTAGTGATGGTGGTGGTGGTGTTGTTGGTTGTATTGTTATTGTTGATGAAAGATTTTGTGGTGTTGGTGAAAATTGTTGATTATTATTGACAGTAGCGGCAGCGGCAGTGATAGCATTTATTGTAGCGACTGATATTGCTGCTGAACCGCCTCCTTCAAATTTATTCGGAGGCGATTTTCTTTTCGATGACATAATGCTATAGAAAAATAGAAAGAAAAAAATAAAATAAATAAATAAAGTATGTATATAAATATGAAAGATAATAATAAACGCAATATACTTTAAATATAACATATATAAGTACCTAGACGTAATGAATGGGAAACAATTTTCAACAGGAAATTGGATATTTTAATTAAAATTATTATTAACCTTAAAACTATCTTTACACTACTAAATTAATGGTATAGACTTGGTGTGGTTGGTCACTAACGATAGACAGATTTATAGATAAATGTTCGGACATGAAAATTGTACATATATTGGTCGATAGGCAATTGGATGGTGAAATTTCCGATGATGCATCATATCATCATCATCGTTTATGTATGAAATAGTCTAGCATCTCTCCTACATGTATAGCTTGTAACATGTTTTCTTGAAGATTTCTATGTTTGGTAATTGAATTTAACTTATTAAGGACAGGAGAAATAATTTATTGCTCTTCCTGTCCTTGCAAATGGAAATTAAAGAAGATCTCTTCTAGATATTTAGATGAGTTTATATCTACACATAAAATACTTATGTACACCAATACATATGTAGAAAATTTTTGTAAAGAACATTCACTTCATTTATTTGTTTTTGGGACACATTACAATTTCTATACAAAGAATTTTCTTCGAGTATTGAGAGATGTCTAGCATTTTCAGAAAAGTTAAACAAAAAATAACAATTTCACATTCAGGATCTGTATTAATGGCTATTTTACTCAGATAAGTAGTTTCAATAAGAAAAAAATAATTTTACATACTTATTACCCAAATTTTTTCGATTGTAAAAGCCTCAAATGTAATATTGTGTTTGTTTGTTGTAAAGCCTATTGTCCGGCAATAGTAAAATTTTAATAAGCCAATTAAATGTTCTTTGGAACACTATATACGTTAAGTGAAGCATAGAACGCGATCATAATCCGCACACACAATGCACCGTGGGATCATTTTCGAAGGTAATGATAAGATTGATTTAAAATAAAAACCCCCGATTGTATTTTTCTAACTTTCACGATACCGTAGAGGGGCACATTTCTGCGGGATAATAGGCCAATTTCAAGACAACCGACTCGAACAATATACACCTATACACCTAGACTTACTATTCCAATTTCTGGCCCGAACTTTACATACATACATTCCATATTGACCCTGATACCGTAATAGCTTTTGAAATCAGGCCATTAGCTACATTCAGGAATAGGTCAGGGGAGGCAAAAGTAATACCAAGATATCCGAACTTGCACACTATTTCAATTTTCTCTTGTGTTTAGGAATAAGTTTACGGCACCCACCTCCTTTGTCTTTCCTTAGTAAGATAAGTCGGTATTTTTGATTTATGAGTATTGATTTTTAAGTAGTAGTTGAGGACGCAGCACCGGCTAGCTCAGAAAACGCACCACAGTTTCCATTTCCAGAATTATTCCATTAGCCTCATATTCACAACTCACAATGTCATCGATATTGGTTGGTAGGTGTATTTCCGACATTAGAGAGTCAGGGGAATGCTAACAAACCAACTATTCAGCCACATGGCCTGCAAGAATACCTCTGACCTTCCTCAATATCGTCACAGGACTCTCCGGACATAAGCATTTTCCAGTATCGTCACCATCACGGGTGAAACTTACGATCCTGCCGTGTAATAGTTGTCTATCAGAAGACATTTCTGAAATAAATGAGCCCAAGGAAATCGTCATTTCTGTGCAGCCAGCATTTAATGTAAGCCATATAAAAACTCTGATTAGGTATTTTCCCTCATATTAAAAGAATCCGGTGAAGACTAGAGCTGCAAAAACCCTTTTACAATCAAAAAATCTTTTAAAAAATGAAATTTCTATGTAAAAGCAGGCGTTTCGTATTAGCAGGACCTGTATACTCATCAGTGCGGCTTGGTTACTGCCTGCCGTATGTGCAAAAATGAAGATCTAAGGAACTATCGGGATATATGCACTTAAAATAATTTTTAAGTGTGAATTATACACGAGGCGAAATACTAACTATTTACTAGAATGCCTAGCAAAATTAGCCCTATGAGGGACTAGAATTTTATAGACAGTTTTGCTATGAAATAAATATCTTTCCTATATTAACTAAATTCGTTATGAATTTATTTCCTACTTTGGCGTATACGGTATGCAGGAACCAAGCCGCACTGATGAGTATACGGGTCCTGCTAATACGAAACGCTTGCTTTTACATAAAAATTTCTTTTTTTAAAGATTTTTCGATTGTAAAAAATTTTTTTCCACTAAATTCTCGAGCTACAAATTTGGCAGCAACCTCAGTCAATTTAATATTGACTAAATTCGCTATGAATTTATTTCATAGCAAAACTATCTAGGACTAGAGCATCCTGATGGCACGTACGTAATTTTATGTCAAGTTCACCAATGTGGGGGAAAAGCCCAGTAGGCTTAAAACTAAGAGAGCCGCTTTGAAATGATAGAATTTTCTATAAATTGATTAAAGATGACAAGCGTGTTCTCTGAAACCTGCGAATGTGATAAAATGAAACTTACTTCTCTGCCTGAGAGAGACTTGTATTCAGGACCTTATTCGTGCACGAGACTTTAAAACAATATTCTTCGAATATTTTTTTAAGGCATATTGGTGAATCCGTAAATATCACTACATCGCAACGGCATAGAAAAGGCATAACATATCACAGTTGATATACATTACATACATCCTGGAAGCCGTTTACAAGTCTTATAAGAGATCTCTTGTAGGACCCCATTTTTTCATCAATTCACAAAGAAAACCAACGGATTGGCCTATAAATCCTCCAGTATCAGCTCTGCCCAGTTAGAATGGCGGTTAGCATTAAAATGCGTCTGTATACATACTGTGGGTGAGTAATATCCCTCGTTTTTTAAAAAAAGCATAATGAGAAGATTTACATTGGCCCAATGTATCTAATCCAAGATATATATGTAGACGTACCACAAATGAAAAAGTCCATAATGATACTTTACCTTTTTGGCATTTTGGATGAAATTTCTTCTGGAACCGCAGGCATGAACAGGAATAAAATATTTTTTGTGTAAAATAATTTATTATTTATATTATTATTATTATCTCTAATATTGGTCAAACTGTATTGACACTGGTTAGATGAGCTAGAAGCAGAAATCTAGCACATATATATGTAAAATAAAAGTACGGTAATACTGCATGCTACATTAAAAACCCCTTAGCTCTATACCCATAACCAACCGAATTTTCATCCCTAATGTAATGTTTTGATCCCCTGTTTACTTTTATATTGTATTTATCTAAATATTAACTACTGGAAGAATAGCAAATATATGCATAATGCAGCCGCAGTAATCTCAAATAAAATTTCCAACCCTTTGAAATCATCCGCTTTTCACGTTTATACATCAAATGATATTCTTTTATCCATTTTCCCTCCCCTTTCTTTTGACTCCGATATTTACTTTTTGTTATTGTTTTTACATTTTAAATGGGGGGGCGGAAATTTTTGTCAACCACACAATTGCCACAAAAAAAAAAATAAACAAATAATATGAATGTGCTCAACGAAATATTTTATATATCTGACCTATGTTAGTTAAAAAAAGCAAACACGAATAGAACAAACAAAATATAAATGATGAAATGTTCATACTCTGCGGCTATTTAAAACTGATCTAATAAGGACTAATATAACATGTTTATCCTACTGACTAGTTTTATACTATAGCAGGACTCTTTAGAGGAGAGAAATATGAGGAACATTTAAAATTGAATAAATTACCCTCGTTCTAAAAATTAAAACAGAAAGAATACAACCGCTTCCCCCTCCTTCAAAGCAAATTATTATTCCCGTTGATTTTGTGAAGGGTTCCGATACATTATGCTGGTAAACGGGTTATTTCATTATTTACTAATTATACGTAAAGCTTGGAATAAAATTAATTTAATACTTAAATGTGAAATAGAAAAAAAAATCCTGATTTTGTGACAATGTGCTGAAATACCTTGTAGTTTTACGTGGACACATATCTATGAAGCCTTAATTCCACGGCAGTCTTAATAGCAATGCTACAATCGACGCCCTCGCGACACAGAGTATATCTCCTGTCCAGTCCAAATGAGTACCAGCTTATGCCAGTGCTTGCTAGACATTGAACTTATTGGTCGAAGCGAGACCCATCTAAAATCTCTGCCGATCTCTGGGTCACGGCACCCGGTTGATTCAGCGGCACAACTCCACGCCGAAAGCCAATTATCCAAGCATACATTAATAAGCGACCATTCTTCAAATCTTCGGAGGCAGTATGTAATTGTACAAAGGTTATATTCTTTTGTTCAAAGAAGAATGTCCAGCTAAGTCATGCAGACTCAGACACCATTTTTATGCTCGCATATGAGCTACCTCAACCACCACAATGCTTCCATAAATGGCCCTAATCCATGTTGAGGCAATTACAACTACTAAAGCTGTACTATCAGGGGCTCCTAAACCCCGTGGTACAAGAGAGCAATGTTGGCTACCCGAATTAATATGGCTGCGTAATGCATGACCTTATTATATGGTCATACTTACTTCCAGTGTTATCTTCATGCAGATATCCTTATAGTAAAGGAACTGGTGACTCCATTCGGGCCTTAGATCTTATTTGCAATATCTAAAAAAGATTTTATATATCCTATAAAGACAGGTTTGATATGCTCTAGGATTGGATATTTGGAAAGATGGTTGAGATCTATTAAAGTACAGACAATTCCCGCTTTGGTGCGTTTGTATAGGCCCAGCAGATCTAGATATAGAGACGTTGCCAGAGTCAACTATTTTACTTGCTTTCTCATAGGGGGTCGCAGGGTAGCATTTTGAACTTTGATTTTTTTTGCAGATATCACAAGACGCTATATAGGACCTAACATCTACCGACAGGCGTGGTCAGTAGAAGTATTGTCTTATTTTGTCGATTATTTTGCCTATTCCTCCGTGCGCAGACAATGGCGGGTCATGCGATCTTGAAATGATGTCCGTCACAGGATCTCTTTAAATAGGCGCTGTTAGTGGAGACCACGAGAATGTTACGATATGCCCGTATTCAAGTTTAGAGAGACTAAAGATTAACGCCAGTAATCTTATAGCTGCCATGCATACTCGCCATCGACTAAATACCATCCTTCGCCCTCTGCCCAAGAGGCTATGTTTGAGATATTATTATTTCTGACTTTCAAGAGCACTTAAATTCTTTGTTTAATGACCTCGATGCCATGCATACCCTATTACAGTGTCCACGGGGGGGGGGGGGGGGGGTGAATCAAAGCGATCTTTAATATAACTGTTCCATCATTTTATCAAATCTCTTATACGCCTTTCAGGCTGCGCTTCACAGTCTTCTTTTCCGTCTGGTTTTATACAAACATTGTTTTGTGTGCATCAATCCCTTTGTAAATATCTCAGTGTTTTTAAAGAGGTGTGGTATTATTTTTCAAAAACTTATTTCTAAAACAAGATCTGTGTAATATTTTATGTAGTAACAATAATACAATTTGTGAATGATAATAGAAATTATGTAAAAAGGACAATTTATCGTTTTACATAAAACTAAAAAAAATTGCAATTATTCCTGGACACAAAGATCACTTCAAACAAAACAGCGAGGGAAATCCTTTTGTCGCAAATATTAATAATGAAATAAAATTTTACTTATTTCAAAATGCAAAAGATTTTCACGTAAATATATTGCAGTCACACCTAACTTCGATAGAATTTTGTTTTTAAAATGATTTACGCAAATTCTAATCTCTTAGGATAACTCATATGGAGTTGGATAGAGTTTTACTCCGTTTAACAGATGAAAATTAAAATTTTATTATTTTACTAGGTACTACAGGTCGATGTATTAGAGAAATGTATATGAACTAAAGTAAGAAATATTTTAGTTAGAGGAATACAAATGTGAAAAATAACCAATCCTGTTTGAGAAGAAATCATTCATGTGAATCGGCGCTTACATAGTTTTTTGTTGTGCTTATCTTATCGAGCATTTAGCTTACAAGAAAAATATTATATGCGCGTATTTCGAGATCTAAACCGGGCATTTGTTTGAGACAATATACATATACATATATAAAATAAGTATTCTACAAAATTTGGGAAATATTATAGTTGAGTTAAAATGAGAATTACATACAGAATAGAAGAGACAGAGAAATAAAGTTAACCAGAAAAACGGAATCAATGTCGATTCCAGTAAATTTTGGAATTCCACAAGGATCGCTGCTGAAAACTATGCTGTTTTCCCAAGCCCAAGTAACATTGGAGGTTGAATTTCCTATCTTTGAGGGCCTACCGACCTATTTTGGTTAAAATTACGTAAATTAGACTTAAGAATTTAACCTGAAAGGCCAATCTCCTTAAAGGTTAATTAGGAAGGAAATTTTACTTAATAATTCCTTAAATTAGGTCCTCAAAGTAATCTTGACTTTGTAGTTGATTATTAGGGAAAAATTACGTAATAATTCCTTTTTAATTTACCTCGTAGGAATTAGGAGAAATAGGGAAATAAATAAGGAAAATTTCCTAAATATGAGGCAAATTTTCTTACTTTTTACCTAAATTTTATTTAACTTTGAGGCCAACTTTAGGGAAATGTATGAACTTTGTGGTTAGATCTATTCCCATGTTCAAGGCAATATAACGTAAATATTTCCTAAATAATTCCCTGTTCGATTGTGTTCGCCCTCAAAATCCGAAATCCCAAAAAAGTTAACCTCAAGGTAAATTGGAATAATTGGCGAAATCCCTAATTGTTGAAATTACGTAATAATACAACCAAAAATTAAAGTTCATTTACTTTTGTTTGGCTTCATTATCACTGGAATTATGAAGTGCTCCTCCCATTGAATCATTTCATCAAGATCACAAATGTTGCTCCTATTTACGACACATTTATATCGGTATCAGTCAGGCTCTGGAATACCATTTGCATCTTTTCTTAAAGATGCTACACTTGACTTGGGCCAATAGGTACACTTAATTATTTGCTTCCCAACAATGCGTTTCCATTCACCCGCTTTTTAACAAATCTTGTATCCAAATGATGATGCTGATCACATGGTTTACTATTTTTAAATTGTGAATAAATCAATTCAATTCTTTCAATTGTCAAATCTGTTTTAACTATTTAAGGCGAAATTCCATAATTTAGGGCGAAATGCCTTATTTTAAGTTGAAATTTATTTATAGAAAAAATTATCATAACCTTTGGACACAAAATTACCTAAACAAGGATTTTTGCCCTCAACGTCGAAAAATTTGGCTATTTCGTCTTGCCATCCCGGAAATTCGTCGTAAAAGGAAAAATTGTAAGTCAAACTAACTTTTAGGTCGACAAATGTAATATGCGCCATATTTATTTAACAAAAAATGGCTGCCATATATTAAAGGAATGAATAGAAAAATTGCATTTGACCTGAATTTAATTTTTTCCATAGTTACTGCAAAGAAAACCTAAATAAATGAATTTTTCTTAATTTCAGAACAATTAAAGAATATTTAAATTAATTTCAATGCTCTCAATTGGAAACCAAAGAATAATTTAAAAAAATTTAAAATTATTATTTTTTAAATATTTTTAAAGCGCGTTGGTGTTTTTCGAAAAATTATTTTCATATTTATGAATAAAATTTTTCTCGTTTTAAAAATTGAACTCTTAGAAGCTGCGAGAATTAAATTTGAATAAGCCCACAACAAGACTTCTCATAATCACTCAAGTTGGAGTTATGTGGCTTTTTCGTAATATTTACATTACCTCTACTAGGGAAAATATACACATACAATTCTTATAAAATGAAATTCCTTCTACATTAACACACACGTTAACATGAGTTAAACTAGGTAGAAAATAGGTCGAGATTAAGGAAAACTTACGTAAATTCCACGTAAAATTTACGTTAAATATACAAAATCAAGGAAATGAGTCCTGTTCCCTATAGGTAAATATTCCCTAATTTCCCTAATATTTACGTCGATACGACGTCCTCTGATTTTCCACTTACGTAAATCGGACGTAATTATTAGGTAATCTTAACTTAACCACAATTAGTCGCTGACCTAATTTACGCCGAATAGACGTGAATTCGACCTGAAAACTGAAACAAAAGAATCCTCTAGTTTTCGTGCTATTAGGCAGAGGATTATGATGAATATGTTTTTTTTTTTTTTTTTGTATTTAACAGTAAAAACTAAAATTCTCTCCTCTATTATTTACTTAAGTAAGTTGGGAGATTTTAATGTCAATTTGTTGAGACGTATAATAGTGTGGCGGATTCATTCATATTATTTCTACAGTCTCTTCACCTTGGTGTCACTAACAATCTCCCAAATTTTCTCAATACCATTTATATCAGTTTGGAGATGAGTGTACATCGCTGCCACAGTGGATGAGAAAATTAACGGTTTTTACGAACTCATACATTCTATTCACAATAAATATGACATTTCAAAAAAAGTTTCTTAAGGTTTCCGTGTATGACAGGAATAAATCCCAGTGTAACCTGGACTCTGATTTGCTTAACTCCCATCTCTATCTCAATCCTTTCCTCATGTAGTTCTGGACAGCTGCTGGGTTTAAATCGCCACGTGTTTTCCTCAAATAATGATAAGTCCCTATTTCAGTTTCAGATGTATCGATGCCAGGGAAATTATTATGGCAATTAGTGTTATCAAATCTGATGCAGTAGGACTAGATAGTATTTCACCTATGTTTATCTTTCTTCTGCTTTTGATAATAGAGCCCATTCTGTACATTTTAAATGCTTGCTTCTATGACAATATTTCCTTATTTCCTTATTGAAAAATCGCTACAGTTGTGCCTGTGTCCAAGACCAATGAATGCAGCTGAGGTTTCCGGTGATTTTCTACTGATTACCCCGCTAAGATTTCTTACTGAGGCCCTGGAAATATTGACGGCACAACAAATATATGCTTACTTAGAAAACCTTAACTTATTAAATCCTTTCCAGCTCGGTTCCCATAAATCTCGTAGTTGTGAGACAGCCTTTCTGAATGTCACCAGTGATATTTAGAACTCGCTCGACTGTTATACCATTTGTGTGCTCTTGCCCTACTTGATTTCTACAAAGCATTCGACATGGTCAAACATTCCAATCTGCTCGATAAGTTGACTTCAGACTTTGAATTTCATCCTTCACCTGTGTCCTTAATTCGCAGTTTTCTCTCTAATACATTGTAGCGGGTAAAGGTGAAGGATTGTATTTCCGGTGATTTGCCTCGAACTTATGGTGTCCCTAAAGGCTCTAGTTTTGGCCCTCTGCTCTTCAGCCTGTATATAAATGATCTTCCTAATGTTGTTGAAGTCTGCAAAATTCACTTTTATGCCCAGGATATACAGGTGTATCTTAGTCGACCAATAAGGTTGGTTGAGGATTATATTGATAGGCTTAAATCTGACTTGCGCCATATTGCGCGCTGCGCAGATAGGTGATAATCTTTTATTACTTAATGCTAAAGCTTTCTATCGTGGAGCAGTTGAGGTATATTGGTATCTTCCACAATTCTAGAATGCAATGCTGTACTCATGTTAACAATATGGTGGAGAGGATTTATGTTGGACTTTGTCGGCTGCGGTAGTATTGTGGAACCTTATCTGCGAGCACACGTTCGATGCTAGCGAAATCTTTGATGCTACCGTACTTTTCCTCGGACAATCTACTTTTCTCTCACTTATGTTCCTCCTGTTCTATTAAACTAAATGTAGATTTCAACGACCGCACAAGATTCCTCTTCTGCCTAAGGTGATTCGATCTTGTTTTGCAGCATCGTAATATTTTGGTTGCTCCTTACGTAGGCTTCTGGCATCTCTACATAAATTCATCTCCACTAAAAACCAAGCTATTTATTTAATAAATTATGAAGCTTTAGGCTCCATATGGGGTGTTTCGATTTGATTTGCTGATACCGAGCCTTCAATATTCAGTAATGTAAAACTTTTGCTTTGTTTGTGCTGTTCGAGCGTGAAATAATTTATCAATCCAATATTCAGCGCACGATCTCAAGTCGTTGATTTAGGGAGCGGATAACGCGCTGCACAACCATTGTGGGATAGATTTGTGGATGTGTTTTAGGTGGTCTTGGCTAATTTACATACATATGTGACTTTTACGCCCTTCAGGACTTTCTATTTACAAAATCTCCTATTAAAATGTAGTAAGTATTTTATCAACATAAATGATCGGATTTTTGGATTAGATGACTTATTTCCCCATATCTTTTTGATATTCGCATACAGGTCGGCTTGAAGCTTTTTCATGGAATGAAAGTAAAATTAAGGGAGGAATCCAATAAGGTGCTGGTGTCCTATATGATGTCCTATGATTGCCGATAATCAAATATCTTATCTGAACTCATACATATACGTGTAATTAGTTACACATGTAATTATTTCAAACTTAATCCGTGGCTGGATCTGTCACATTTCCCTTTATTAGTTCTACTACTACTACCTTTCTACTAAATTATGATTTTCATCCCACTAATCTATAAAATTTACAAACTAAAAAAAAAAAAAACAAAACATTTATCTCGTTGCAGTTGTTATGCCATAAATTTTTCTGTTTTTTATTTTTTTTTTCAAATAAATTTTTTACTCCAACAAAAACAATGCAAATTCAAAAAGGTTGGCTTACAACTCTAAATTTAATATGACAACAGTTTTTATCACATAAATAATATCCGATGATACAAAGATAAACTTTTAATGATGCCAGTCTAAAAATATTCAAAAAAAAAAAAAAAAAATAAAACGAAAAAAATACAGAGACAAAAGAAATTTTGTATTTTCTTTTCTTTTGTAGATTGTTTTGAGATATAAATAGGAATCGAAGCAAATATTTTTATTCATCATTATTATTACTACTAAAACCACCATTCATCATGGCCGGTGTATTTTACCATCAACAATAAAAGCTTTTCCACGAAACTACCACAGTTCCTTGGGTTTTCATGCGATATACTTAGGAAAAATATCATTTTTTTTTTGTAGATAGACAGAGCAGTCGTAAATGACCTACATATTTCGTCGAAGTCTGTGTGAATATATTCAAAACGATCATGTGGAATAGTTTGTAACAGAACTGATTGTAACGATAATTAACAAACTAATTTTAACAAAACTTTTAGCCATATTGCCTACTATAAATCACATACACATTTGCATTTGGTAGGAGCAGTCCAGTCCAGTTTCTGTCATCATAGGTTCTAATTAAATACGTATTTTTTTCGAGATGTAAAGGATAAACTTTATATGGGGGCGGACAAAGATAAATAAAGATAAAGATTTGCTCTGACATTGTTCCTCTACACACCTAGACCCCATCGGGTCATTATACTTATTTGCCTCAGAGATAAAGAGCTGATTCTAGTTTACTTAGTGAAGTTCAAAATTTCAGACAACAACGATAGATTTTGTAATCCTCGTAAGGCATAGTATCCATTGAAGGGTGCAAATAGCGAGAGTGATTTGCACATTTCTTGGTAGCTTGGAAAATACTTTACGTTAGTGTATCCACCGAAAGAAGTCAAACAAAACGAAACAAAATTGGCGCAAAATGCATACGTAACTCTCTAAACCTCAACACGGATGCTGCGTCCGCGCAGAATGCATGCTGCATGCCGTCAATGTCAATGAGCTAATTGACGGTACAATTCAGAAAACATTCGTCTGCTCACTTCTTTTGTGGATGATTACTGTCAGATTACATGGAATTTTGTCAGATCATTTCTCTCTCGTCTATGTAGCTTAATATACTCTCGATCTTGATGTCCGATACTTAGAATTGAGTTCCTAAATACAGGCGCTGACACATGAATAGGAAACTAAGAAATAGAATTTGCATTTGTTTTCCATTTCAAATTGAGAGCATCGAAGCTGCGCGCATCTAGGCACTTTGCTAACTTATCTATGTCCAATTATATTGCGTGCAGTGCACCATCTGGCGCTGTAGCTCGCGCGCTATGAATTAACATTTTGCATTAAGCAAGCTGCACGCATGGTAACAAGATGCAGGACCGTGGTGCTGCTTCCCTTGATTTAGCCACTTACTTTCTACACATAGCACAAGTGTTGAACGTCAGAAACTTTCCAGCTCATATATGCGATTAGGATTACTATTGGTGTTCTGATGGGAATCTTGCAGCTTTGTAACAAAAGCATGTCGACGCTTTGCACCCCACTAATTATATCCTGGAATTCAAATGATGATAATCAAATTTCGAGTAGAAATTAGTCTCTTAAGAAAGAGAGTTATTATAAGTTTACGAAATAACGGATTGTATTAACGCCGAAAATCCAAATTTCATGAAGAAATTGTGTGCTTCGAGCAGCAGCAGTTGCAGACGATCTCATCAGGACAGCAATGAATTCTTGAACTTCCGTAAGCTCAGATGTCCAAAAGCTGTTGGTGGACACATAAAGATTTATTTAAAAATCAAAATATGAATTATACGTACACCACCAATTTTTGGACATCTGAGTTCACTATAGTGTAGACAGCAGGTAGATTCATTGCCATCTTGATGAAATCCCCCGGTACTGTTGATCGAAACACACAGTACACTCTCAAAATTTCTTCAGCAACTGACACAGTATCTCGGTACTTGTCCTTAAAATTCTCTGATCATACGCAGTAGGTAGGAAAATTGCCTGATGAATCGTATATTCTATGGGTCTCGAAAAACTCTACCCCGTGGATAATGTAATGGATAAAATGTAATGGATAAAACATTGTACATCATGATTCCGGGTTTGAAGAACCCCACTGACGATGCTCACCATGTAGCAAGTCATTGAGGTCTGTCAAGAAACAAATAATATTTTTCATCTACTTCGTATCCAATGAAGGACTTAAAGTATAGGAATAAATGGAGCATTGTGTGGTATTAAGAGATTTATCTTCCAATTTATAACTATTCGGTAAGAAAACTTTGCATATCAGGTTCCTTCTAGTCTTCTAGTGTACAAATGATTTAATTTTCTATAAACATCTAACCTCGAGAATCAGTCGGAAAAGCGTTTTTTTTTCGTGCTCAAAAGCGTACCCAGGATTTGGTTTGGGGAGGTGGTGGGGCATAGTCGTCTCAAGACCAAAAGGAGTCGGAAGAACAGGACGCAAAGGTAGCGTCCTAAGCCCATAATTTATTCTTCGCTGGACGATATACGCAAGATTTACAATCTTTTGTAGTATAATTAAGAAGTAGAGACAGATTAAGTTTTAAAAGCGAAATAGAGAAAAAAGGATACAAACAAAAAATATTAATAAAATTAGTAGCGAAAAAAATTAGAAGAAAAAGAAAAATATATACAGGGTGTCCCGTAAGTCGGCGTCAAGCCGGAATCGGGTGATAGACCAAATCATAACAGTTACCACAAAAATACAAAAAAATCTAAGTCATGTATTTATCAAATTATAGACATTTCTTTTGTTTTCGAGAAAATGTACACCCTGTGATGGTTTTTTAACTCCTGTTGCTACAAATTTTTAGTTTTTTTTCAATTTTATTTTTCTTATGTAATCCCGAATAGTGCTTATGTAACCTTTTGCTTTAAATTCTAAGCCAACTGTTCCAGGTTGGAAGAAAATGTCACATTTTGCCGAACCAAGAATTGAATTAACTTTTTCCCCAACGTGCAATCCCCATGTCAGATTCGAGTCAAGAAAGACTCCAAGGTGCTTGACATGAGGAGAGAGTTGTAGAGTGTGCCCAAAAAGCTTTTGAAGAACAAAGTACCCCAGCTTACGTCTTCTGGAGAAGAGCACCAAGCTGCACTTTGTTGGGTTCACTGTCATATCATGACGGGTGCACCAGTCCTCAACAATATTGAGGCCTCGTTGCATGAAGGCACAGGCAGCAGCCATGCTATGCCTGGAAATGAGAAGAGGGATGTCATCCGCATACGGTTCACATGAGAATCCCACGTTTTTCAGAACCGTGATGAGGGAGTCAACCAAGATACACCAGAGTACTGGGGATAGCACGCCACCTTGCGCACAGCCTCTCTCCACCAGCACACTGACAGAGGTTCGGCCGCCTACATCCACAGTTAAATATAGTCGTCTTAACATTTGGTCGATCCATCGCAAAACAGTGCAGTCAACACCATGTCGACGAGCTGCCTCACATAGCGACTCGGGGGTGGCCTTGTCAAAAGCCCCCTCGATGTCCAGAAAGGCTCCGAAGGTAAACAGTCCACGATTCAGTCCCCGCTCAATGACAGTTATCATTGAGTGGAGAGCCGTTTCCGTAGATCTGCCCCTCCGGTAAGCGTGCTGTGAGGTATTTAAGGGAGAAGCCTTTAAGGGTACTCCCTTAATATATTCGTCTACCAGCCTCTCCAGGCATTTCAAAAGAAATGAGGAGAGGTTTATGGTTCGAAAACTTTTCGGGTCATGTAGGAAGCCTTACCCTGAAAATGGACTCGATGTATGGGGCCAGCACCACGTTGGTATCGTTACGGTTAACAGTCCGAGGAGGTACAAGCCACACAGTAGAAGCTTTCTTGCCTGAATGTTTTGTTACTCAGTTCAACTAATGGAGCTCACTGTTTGCGGATACCTTGCATAATAATAATCTAGATAATATTAAAACAAGTGTCAACACGATCAATTCACGTAAACAATAAAAGCGCACATAATATTTATAATTTAATGATATTTCACGCACTTAGTATGTTTTCGTTTTCTACAAAATGAACTATGACTCCCACAGTTTTTGAGATGTTTCCTTTTAAAAAGGTTCAAAATTGCAACTTTTGAGCCATTATTTCTCGGAAACGAGAGGGTAATTGATACAAAACACTTCTCTATAAGGTGAATACATAAAATTTAATTTGTACGTGATATTTATGCCATGATCATGTGTATATTAAATTTCACGTGATCACGTAGATATCATCTGGATTTCTTCACGTGAAATATACGTTCCGTGTACATGTGTTAAAATTGGAGCTCTAGATTAAGCATTAGCTTTTTATTTTGCGCTGCAGTACCACCTTAAATTTGAGAAGGCTTGAAGAACTACCACTCGACAATGAAGTAAGAATTGTCTTCCTCCCGCATATAAACTATAAGTTAAAGAAGTAAGAAAAAAAGAAACAAATTTTTTTTTCAATATTTTTATCTTCTTGAAAATCGTTAAAAACCGAATACCAAAAAATTTTGTTAAATCTCAAGAAACTACATGCAAAAAAACAACCTCAATTCTATTATTATTATTCTCATTGAACAATAAAAACGATCATTAAAACTTTTCACTACCACTTATTAAATGCATGATAAATTATCTCATAACTTCAGCTTATAACAGAAAATACGATAAGGAAGCCAATCATCAATAAGAGAAATATTTTTGGGAAATGTAAAAAACCCTTGAGACATATCAATTATCGAAAAAAGAGAATCGAATAAATCAATCAATCAATCTCATGATCATAAGGCTTACACACGAAAGTGATCGTGACATGGTTTATAAAGAGCAAGAAAAAAGGATGACGAAAGATTTAAAAAAAAAACACACACACAAAACAAAAAAACTGACCATGTGTAAGCTGACTGCGAGACATGTGCTCCAATCTGTGCTGCATTTTGTAGGCGAAAAGAATACTACACTTGATCGCAGCACGGAACAAAACCGATCAGTTCACTGTTTCATATACAAACATATATATATATGTAGAATATATGTATATATGTATCTCTGTATCTATGTATATGTTGTATTCATGGAGATCTGGTTTGACTATTAAACTGAAAAGAAAAAAAAAATTTTTACGATCAAAAGACAAAACCAAATATACCCATCATCTGGAATTTGATTATCAAGTTCGGTGATTACTTCTCGCTTTATAAGAAAACTTGATCGTGTGTACATATGCAGAATAATATATAATTTTTGCACAGATCAAAGTCAGGATTGATCGAGTGTGTCCAACAGATAAAGATGACAACCGAAAAAGCACAAAAAACAAAACCGATTTAACCGATCTTCTTAAAACCCAGAAAGAGAGTGATATGTATCCCCGTGAATGGGCAACAGAAGATATATTAAGATCAAAATTTCTCAGACAGGATCACTAAAGCAAGTGATCGGTCAGTGTCCGGGACGACTGAATATGTGAAGATGAGAGTGCCAAGGACCTGTTGGGTTTGTTGGGGAGCAGAATTGAAAATAAAATAAAAATAAAAATAAAATAAAATAAAAACAGAAGAAAGAAAAAAAACTTACAAAACCCAAAAACAAATAACGCAAGAATAACACGTAACTTGAACGGAAGAACATAGCCGCAATGTTATGCTGATTCTGATGATGCCGATGTGGATCGTATTCAAAGCAGAGATACATCTTCGTTTGTAACAAAGACAGATTTACTGATATAAGATACATCAATAAATGTTAAGAAAGAGAGATCAGCCAACCACAGTATTGGGGGACAAGACAGTTAAAGAGTGCAATCGCAGATCGAAAGATAACAATAAATAAAATGGAAACAAGAAGTAAGGAGATTCCATGATGCCCATGGACCCAAGTGAGCCTGCGCATTACATTATGTATAGTTACACACATATATATATATATATATATATATATGGAAGGAAAATAATATTTGTGCCTGGATTTAAGATAACTCATTCTGATATCTTTTTGGCCTTCACGGCCGTAGACATTGGATGTGGCTATTGCCGCCGCCGCCGCCATCATTATGTAGCTGTTGTTATACTTTATAGAGGTGTATAGGCAAATTAATTAAGGATCTCTAAATACTTGAAATGGTCACACAAAATAAATCCAATCTTAGATTTAGGAATGATATAAACTTTCCGTCGAGTCGTCGTGAGAAAGGAGAAAGGCTTAAAAAAATTAAACGAAGACAACGTCACACAAAAACAACAAAAACAACAGCAACTTAGCGCGACAGGAATTAAAGTTGCAAAAGACTCTCTGAGATATAGGGGGGGGGGAAGGAGGACATATACGTGATAAACTCAGCAATGCTATAGCACTAATACAAATCAAAATTCGAGGATATCGGTTCGGTAACACAAAGGTAAAATAATACACGTACTAGTCTTATGCAAATAAATAACTAAAAAAGAAAGTTAAAACTTAAGATAAAAAAAACTGGCGTAAAAAGTGAAATTAAAGAAGAAAAAGAAAACAATTTAAGTAAATACACAACCGGCACTACCAACATGTAAATTTTGTTTTTTTTTTTCATTTAGCTGATCTTAAAGAAAGGAAAACAACTATCTTAGCGATCAGTGAAAAACAACATGATGCGCAGCTTCTCGGTGTACCTTACCTACCACCCCCCCCCCCCCCCCCGCAAACGTGTTGCCTAACTATTAAAGAAAAACAAAAAAAATAACAAAAACAAAAAATCTTTTGTTTTATGTATCTGTGATCGAGATACATACTTTGCGCGCATCTTTAATTTTATTGTGTGTATTACTTTAGATGTGCTTTTATCGATGTTAAATCATTTTCGGAGATTTTTCACTGAGTACAGGTAGGTAGGTAGTTAGGTACAGGTAGGGATAATGAAGAAGAGACAAGAAAAACACAAACAGTAGGTATATACCTAGTTAGGTAGGGTGTATGTAGGGAAGAATTACTAATCAAGCCAAACGGAGACAGCGCCGCGTTCAGCGAATATCACCCATAAGATTTTTTATTTATTTTTTTTAATTTAATTTTTTAATTTTTATTTTTATTTTTTTTTATTTCATTTATTTTTTTCATTTTTTTAACAACACTGCGCAAAAGTCACAAGAACAGGACAACAAAAATAAACCACAGAGTTAATGGTGGTGAACCGGACCCCGCAACAGTTTTCATTTTATATACCTACATAGGTATAAAACGTTAACTTAATTAATTAATTTTATATTATCACGCAACATCTCTGTAGTTCATATGGTGGCACAGTAGGCTATTGTTGTTAAAACCTGTGAGAGATGGTTAGAGAGAATGAAGCCCGGTGCGATTCACCACCGTGGTTGGTGTATATATAAGTTTTGTTGTTTATTTATATTTTTATTCAATTTTTATTTTTATTTTTTTTATACTAAACACAGAAGAATAAAAAAAACAACTAAGAAAATATATGCACACACGATAATACCCCCTGCCGCCATATAGAAGAAAAATATTCAACGAGCATTGCAAGTAGGTAAGATATGAAGTAGGTAGGTAGGCAGGCAAGCAGGCAGGTAAGGTATAATCTTTTGTAGAACTTTATGAAATTCTTGTTTTTAAATTCCTTGTTCGCAAAAAAAAAAAAAAAATTTAGTTGATAATAATTTATGCATAATTTTGCACATGTTAATATTCTTATTCAAAAAAAATAAAAAAAAAAAAAAATGAAATAAAAAAAGGAACAATTCTGATTGGTCTCTAAGCACATTAATGAGTAGAATTGAAGTAAAGGGCTTAAAAGATGGTAATGGTTCGTCGGATCATAAAATGTAAATTAATTTGAAAATTCCTTCTACCACCACCGCCAATCCTGTTTTTTTTTTGTTAACTTCTCTTTTACCCTGTCATAATGCGACCACCAACCAGCAACAACAACAACAACAACAACAACAACAACAAAAACAACAACTGTCGTATGGTTGGTGTGAGTTCATTAGTTTAAATTGTAAAAGGGTGCGAACTGTTGTATACTTCAACAACTCAAACACCCTATCCTAGTTTCAATTACCCTTGTCAGAGGGGGCGTCAACTTTTTAACATATTTTGACTTCCTTGGCGGCGATTAATAAATTTCCAACCATTATGGGGAAGTGCAATGTAAAAAGGAGAGCGATTGATGGGTTCTTGAATATATGTATAATGTACATACATGCCAGGACGTAAATTGATTTTTACGTTGAACTAAAAGCTCTTTTGTAGCTAATCTTTATAGCTTAATTAGTATTCTTATAAAAATAAAACTGGTCATGAGTGAGTAGCGCAATTAGAGTTCCGTCTCCGAATTATATCGACTACGACGATGACGAGTCGAGGAGAATTGTTATAAGTTAAAAGAAAACAAACAAACAATTTTTTTTTCAGCAGCTACTATAATATAAAAATAGTTTCTTTTATAGTTCTAACTTAAGAGGATTTTGTACATTAGATTTAGCCATTCAACAAGGAAAATTTAAGTTAACGTAAAAAAACTTAAGTATTAAGAGGGGAAAGTCCACTTTTCATACAACTTTAAGTCCGACACCTCCAGACATGTCTTAAACGATGCATTATGAACGAATTTTATTAACAATGTTTATTTCTTAGCTTGAACGACTTTCTTGGGTGAAAAAGTGGACTTTTCTACTTCTCGTTATTGTGCGGAATTGGTAAGTTCAGAAAAATGTTCACAACAGAACACTATAATGGGCATGGAAGAAATAACTGCAAAAATATATGCGAAATGTAGTAGCTGGGGTGTATGCCCAAGTAACATTGGAGGTTGAATTTCCTATCTTTGAGGGCCGATCGACATATTTTTGTTAAAATTACACCAAAGGCCACACTCCTTTAAGATTAATTAGGAAGAAAATATTACTTAATAATTCCTTAAATTAGGTCATCAAAGTAATCTTGACTTTGTAGTTAATTATTTGGGAAAAATTACGTATTAATTCCTTTTTAATTTACCTCGTAGGAATTAGGAGAAATAAGCAAATAAATAAGGAAAATTTCCTAAATATGAGGCAAATTTCTTTATTTTTTACCCAAATTTTACTTAACTTTGAGGTCAACTTTAAGGAAATGTATGGACTTTGTAGTTAGATATATTCCCAAGTTCAAGGCAAGATAACGTAAATATTCCCTAATTAATTCCCTATTCGATTGTGTTCGCCCCCAAAGTCCGAATTCCCAAAAAAGTTAACCTCAAGGTAAATTGGATTAAATGGCCACGTTTGGCGAAATCCCTAATAGTTGAAATTTCGTAATAATACAACCAAAAATTAAAGTTCATTTACTTTTGTTTGGCTTCATTATCACTGGAATTATTGAAGTGCTCCTCCCATTGAATCATTTCATCAAGGTTACAAATGTTGCTCTTATTTACGACACATTTATATCGGAATCAGTCAGGCTCTGGAATACCATTTGCATCTTTTCTTAAAGATGCTACACTTCACTTGGACCAATAGGTACACTTAATTATTTGCTTCCCAACAATGCGTTTCCATTCACCCGCTTTTTAACAAATCTTGTATCCAAATGATGATGCTGATCACATGGTTTACTATTTTTAAATTGTGAATAAATCAATTCAATTCTTTCAATTGTCAAATCTGTTTTAACTATTTAAGGCGAAATTCCATAATTTAGGGCGAAATGCCTTATTTTAAGTTGAAATTTATTTATAGTAAAAATTATCATAACCTTTGAGGGCAAGAATCCTTATTTAGGTAATTTTGTGTTCAAAGTCGAAAAATTTGGTTATTTTGTCTTGCCATCCCGGAAATTCGTCGTATAAGGAAAAATTGTAAGTCAAACTAACTTTTTAACAAAACATGGCTGCCATATATTAAAGGAATGAATAGAAAAATTGTATAAGACTTTAATTTAATTTTTTCCATAGTTACTGCAAAGAAAACCCAAATAAATGAATTTTTCTTAATTTCAGAACGATTAAAGAATATTTAAATTAATTTCAATGCTCCAAATCGGAAACCAAAGAATAATTTAAAAAAATTTAAAATTATTATTTTTTTAAATATTTTTAACATTTTTAAAGCGCCTTGGTGTTTTTCGAAAAATTATTTCAATATTTATCAATAAAATTTTTCTCGTTTTAAAAATTGAATTCTTAGAAGCTGCGAGAATTAAATTTGAATAAGCCCACAACAAGACTTCTCATAATCACTCAAGTTGGAGTTATGTGGCTTTTTCGTAATATTTACATTACCTCTACTAGGGAAAATATACACATACAATTCTTATAAAATGAAATTCCTTCTATATTAACACACACCTTAACATGAGTTAAACTAGGTAGAAAATAGGTCGAGATTAAGGAAAATTTACGTAAATTCGACGTAAAATTTACGTTAAATTTGCCAAATCAAGGAAATTAGTCCTGTGCCCTATAGGAAAATATTCCTTGATTTCCCTAATATTTACGTCGATACGACATCCTCTCATTCTCCACTTACGTAAATCAGACGTAATTATTAGGTAATCTTAACTTAACCACAATTATAGTCGCTGACCTTAGTTACGTCGAATAGACGTAAATTCGACCTGAAAAAGAGGGGTAATGTTACTTGGGTGTGACCCAAGTGCATGAAAATGGGTTTTTTGGTAGCAAAAACGTCCTGAGAAAGTTTTCTGTATCGCGAAAAAATTACACCAGCCGATAGTCCTCGCCGAGGTTTTTAATTTGATATGCAACATGCATGTATTGGAACCCCCCCCCCCCCCCTACAAGGGTGTTTATACTCCTAACCTAAAAGTATGCAGAGAAAATTTGTCTTCTGCTTGTAAAACCATGAGCACAGTCAACAGATAATAAACAAAAATCGAAACGATAAAACATTAAAAATAAACAAATTCCGTTATGCAAGCATAATTCTTGGTTGAGAAAATATGCATACCTGAGGTCATTGCTTTACCATTATCTATAGATTGTGATTCATTCAGAAATTGTGTGTTGACACTACAATTCTGTTTTTTTAATTTTATGTATTGCAAGATTCTGCAATATTACCCCCTCTCTAGAATTAGTATGAAACAGTGATTCTTTTGTTGTAACCAATTTATATAAATAAGCAGAGACTAATCAATAGAATTCAGACTTAAATTCGACTTAAACGAGTGCTTTTACTTCTCAAGTAAACATCGGCATACTCTGTCATAGGAGGAACTCTGGCATATTCTGCCATTTAATTATACCAAGGGATATCTTACAAAGCAACGGCTCTTTAGTCATCAAAAGTAAGTTCGGCAGCATTCTGTTTCTTCAACAGAATTTCAGTAGAACTTATAATAATAAATCATCATGGAAAGTTTCACGTGTGACATCAGAGCAATCATATTACAGCTGATAATGAGCTAAGGCGAGCAGTAAAACCCGTTTTCCGATGGGATATAACCCTGCCGAGTTAGAGACGATCTAAGGTGTAAAAAATCTAGTACCTCAGTTCGAATAAAAAATGAGGGAACTTTTAATAAGTGAGAATGGGGATGGCTATAAATTGCTATTTAAGCCTCCGAGTATAGGAATGTGAGCACTTAAACTTCTTCTCAGGACCTAAGGAGTATCGGAATGCATTGTTTAAGACATCTCTCATATCTGGAGGTGTCGGGCCTAAAATGGGCATTCCCCTTTAAGAAATGAGAGAGACGAACTAAGAAGATTAACAAATATATACAATACAATGATTAAAGTTAAAATAATGCAAAATGAAAAAATAATACATATAAAGAAAAATGAAATTAAAAAGAACTAAATAATATTCTCCAATAAAAACTAAGCTAGTAAATAATAGCTTAGCAAGGTCGTTCGAAATGCGCCGATCTGATTTTTTAAGGTGTATCAAATGTTTCTAATAGTCTAAAAAAGGTTCCTCTAGTCCTTGAAGTTGAATATCATGTGGTAAGAGATTCCATTTGCGAATACATTGAACAAAGTAAAAATGCTGCCAGCATTGGGCTCTATATAGCATTCCTAATTTTGAGTCTATTCGACTGCAAGAAACTCAGCTTTTCAATAGGTATTCCGGCTGGTGGCTGATTATGAGTCGATGTAAAAACTGTACCCGCCTATATTGAGTTTGTGTGGATAGCCAAGGCTTCGCTGTCCCACTCAAACTATCTCTGTCCTCAATCCTATCGTTTCAGTAGTTGGGCTAATAGAAACTAAATGCGTTATTTATTATAAATATTGTCTCTTTCTTATTTCCCTGTGGTTCTTTATGTTTTTCCTTATTTTAACAGAGACTTTGAAATAATTTTATTTTTTATTAATTGGCGTAGTAAGAACAATGTCAGTCAACTGACTACTAGACTAGAAAATTATACAATCACATATTTTTATCCTAGTCCTACTATCTTCACCTTTCACAAATTGTCAAGTACTTCCTTGATAGTTAGATTAAACCCTACAAATTCTCTGTGACCCGCCAGGCGCAATGTCGCCCCATATACCGCCACAAGTTAAGTCGGCTTCTATTAAAACAAGTTATGTATGGAGAAATATGACAACCTCTAGATAGTTTGTATATAAAGCGAAGTACAACATTATGGGCCATTAAGAGCCTTCTCCAGCAGGCCGAGTCAAGCGAGGAGAATATTATACAGCCATAAGTAAAGTAGGCAAGAATCAGGGATTTGACAAGCTTTTTCCGAACATGGAGTGCAAACAATTTTGAGTTTAACCATAGTCTCCATAGGCAGTCATATATAGGAAAAATTTAAATTGAGTTCAAAGCCTAGCCATTTCACAGAATCAACTTAGACAAGTCTCGTTTTATTGAGTAATATGGTTGGTAAACAGAGAGAGAATCGATTTCATTCATATAAATTGCCAAGCATGTAGATATGTTAGGATTTAGGTTTAATTAAGTTTATTCTGCAAATACCAGATATAAATGAGTTGTAGATCATCATTTAATCGGCATACACAGTCTTCCAATTAAGCATATGGGTCTGGTCAAGTATATCTGTACATCATCAGCATACATATGAATAGCAGGATCAACAATATCATTAGGAAGCTCATTTATGTACAAACTGAATAATAAAGGACCTAATATAGATCCTTGAGGAACACAGCTGTATAAGAAAGGTATATTTGAAAGCTGTACTCATGTACTCTTACAACTTGGCTGCATCTATTTAGAGGGCTGTGTGAATCAGTTCAGTTGCTGATGATGAAAAAGAAAATTGGCGAGACAGGTTTTGTAGCAAATTACCATGGTCAATAGAGTCAAATGCTTTACTGAACTTAAGTAGTGCTGATATTGATAAATGGTCATTATCTAAAGTCTCGTGTGAATGCCTGATATTACTTTAAGCATCACAGTTTCACAGCTATGATTACAGCGGAATTCCTATTGACAGTGGGTTAAGAAACACTTGTGATCTATATATTCCGTCATATGCGAATAGACAACCTTTTCAAAAACGTTGACCAAGACACAGAGAAGACTAATTGGGGACGGTATTTACGCGGAAGAGAACCATTAGACTTTTTTGGTATGGATAACACTAGAGAGATTTTTTTTAAGAAACTGAGATGTCTTGAGACAGTAGTTAAAAATATGAGCTAGTACCCTAGCTATATCTTATCCGAACATCTGGTCCTATTTGCATTAGATTTGATAGAGGACTAAGAACATAGTAATTCACTAAAAACTTAAAAAAAAAAATTTTCAATCGTTGAAAGTAGCCCTTAAGAAAAAACAAAATCTTTCATAAAAAAATACTCAAAATGTTAAAAATTAGCTATTGACCAGAAAAAGGCAAATTTATATATAAAAATTTGTTTTTCATATTTGATAATCTCGACTATGGCTAATGATAAACATAAAGAAAGAAAACGATTAAACACCCAATTTCAAAAAAAGATATAAAATAGTATCAAATCCCAAATACGTTATAGAATTGATCTTAACATGGTATGAGGGTTATAAAATTTGCTGTAAAACGACGGATTATAAGATCTTTTAGTGAGTGAGTGTAAGCGCCAACTTGTGGAGCCCATAAATCACATTAAACACATAAAATTTCTTCCCCGGATCATTCTTAAACTGGGAAATGCGCTAATATACAACCTGTTGGGATATTATAGAACTGATTTCTTTTGACTAGCTAGCAAATGCAGTCTGAAGAGTGAAAATTAGAGAAGTAAAAATAAAAATTAAATTTTATATATTATTTGTGTTTTTAAATTATAACCAGCAGCGCGCGTGTAAAGTAAAGAGAAAATGAAGGAAATTTAATAGTTTTTTTTTGTTGTTGTTGGTATATCATAAGACGGAGGATTATGTCGTCCATATTTAAAGTAGATGAATATATTTTTAAATGCTTAATTCCAATTTAACCCGCAGCTAATCGAACAGTTTAACTTAATGGATCCCCATAGAAATGAAAAATTAATAATTTGGTCAAGAGCTAGTCGGACTCAAGCAAATCCAAATTTCCATATGATAACTGAATAATATTCAAAGAGACGGACGCAAGAGTGATCTTGTAAGATTTGGATTTATTAGTAGGAGTTGTCTTATAAGTTTTTTTTTTTTTTTAGCAACCATGACACTAACGAATAAAGCGGCAGTTTTCCTGTTATCTATGACTCAATGCCTACTAACCCTGATAATATCAAAATTTTAGCTTTAGAAACCTAGAAAATCTTAGGAGAGGAGAAGAAGTGGGAGGAAAAGGTATTATTTCGGATATTTTGCGCTATATCTTTATAATCCATAGATTTTGATTTTTTGTTTGCTTTAACCTTAAAAGTAGCGCTTTGAAACGATAATCACACAATGCAAAAAAATTATTTAGGAAGCCCACCCCCACCCCCATTAAAAATTAGAAAAAAAATATTTCATAATGTTTGACTGGCGAAATATGTGCGCATCACTAAGGTTGAACATTCTACGATATTTCAAATTTCTACGTCAAGTCGTTTTCGAGAAAAATGGCTGACAGATAGACAGACAGACGGATGCAAGAGCGATCTTATAAATGTTCTGTTATTTTTTTTGCCTTTTGATGCATGGAGCCCTATAAATATGAAAATTTCCTTAATAGATGGCCGAAAAGATTCTCAGAGCTTGCTTGCGCAGGACTCTGACACAGAAGAGCTAACGGAAAATACTTTCGCAACGAAGTATTCTACCAGGCAGCCAACATAACAACAATCAAGGACAAAACTCACTCATAATCAGCTTGGATGAATGTTCTCATACAGGAAAATGTCGAGTAATTGTCACCTTTTCTTTTGACAAAGCCTGATACTAAAAACATATGACACTAAAAGGGTTTACTACAGAGAGGGGTAATCCCAAATAAACCCCTCAAGAACTCGGGAATGGTTCTGGAGAAACCCAACCAACATAGGAATCTTCCGGTCCAAAACTTCCTAATACTCCCTAAACCTGTCCAATCTTCCCTGTAGGAAGAATAAGCGCAACAACATCACACGAATCGGGCAATTCTCAAGCCAGTTATTTAAAAGAGGACAAGAGAAGGCATCAAATTGAACTGAAGCAAAGTTTACCTAATAATAAGTTAAGAAGCTGTAGAGCAAAATGGGCAAATTTCTGGTGTTTTTTAGAATGAAACAAGTAATTTCATATACTTTCGTCTTTTGCAAGAATGGGGGAAAAGAACTTGTCTATGAACTATTGTAGTGCAACTGAGACAACGAGTTAAAAACAAAAATCGAGAGAACGTAGGATTACCCGAACGACAAAATCTTATTAAATCCCACAAATCCTTTCAACCTATTCATAATAATGTACTTCGGGTCACACTACCTCTCATTTTTAAGAAAAACATAGATATCACTTTGGCCCAGAGGCTGAAAGGAGATGTAAAATTCCTCTCAAATGAAATTCTCATTTTTCCCGGAAATATCGGAGAATCCAGCAAGAATTTCTCCCACTTAATCTCTTCACAGCCAAACGAATGTAAACAGAAGCACGTGCTGCTCAATTAGCATAGAAATTACACTATTGGCCGATTTTCTCAATTTTTCTGCAAAAACCGGTTTTTACAAAAGCGCGGGAACATTTTATGAGAGTAAAACGTGAAAACTCCGCCCCTTCTCATTTATTTACGAAAATGAAACATTTGCCATTCTGTTTCGGTGCATGCAACTTGCGCTTTCACATTTTTTATCTTTATTCATAAAATTTTTAAAGAGAGTTTGATTTTTTAAATTTTTTCGTTTCTTTCTTTCTTCCTTTTCTTGCCGTGTGCATTTTAAATGTAGAACACTCGGATATCTCACCAGCTTCTTAACTTATTATTAGGTAAACTTTGACTGAAGGAAGGCCAAAGTTAATGCACAACGACCTAAATAAGCCAAATCATAGCATACGAGAAATTATCGAGTAAATCTATAGTGAAGAAATCGAAGGCGCAAACACTCTTGACTGGACTTGACTTGATAGCTAACCTAATGTTCTTAGGGATCCGTAATCACTGATTTTATCCTTACCACCAGATTCTGTAGTTTTTCGGTGTGCAATTAAACTGTTACTGTTGCTAATTCTTTTTTTTTTCAAATCATAGAAAGGAAGAAAAGATAGGGATCTAGATAGAGAGAGAAAGAAAGACAGAGATAGAGATAGAAGGAAGGGGAGAGAGATAATGCGAAAGAGACGCTCACATAATGTCTTATGAGTAAGACCGTAATTGGGTGCCTGTTCGATGCCAATTGGGATAATTGGGTGGTAGGGGAGAGCACTGAAGATTCAAACCTTACCCGGTGAAAAGAAGATAAAAAACAAAAATCCCTACTTTCTCAAAAACTTATTGGTTTACATTCTCCTTATATTCGGTACATCATCAATTGTTATCTTATTCCTATATAAAAAAAAAACAAAACATCTCCAAATGAGCTGACAGACTAGATACCATCTCATTACCATCTCATCAAATCATTTCTGAAATTGCCTTACTTAAGGTCACTACAGGCGTTCCATCGGCTCTGGATGAAGATTTTGGTGTGCTAGTTTTGTTAGACTTTTCAAGGAGGTAAGTATTTAAAAGCGTTGTAGACATGAAAATCAGCTACGAAAACTATACGTATTTTTTTATTTTTCCTATTCTGCTGTTAAGATGATTGGAAATTTTCTTTACTCAAATAGATCACAGCAAGTGGTCATAAAAGTAGTTAGCTCTGCCTTCTCGAATGCCTTTAACCTGTGGAGTTCCTCAAAGGTCAGTCTTAGGACCTCTCCTTTTTAGTCTCTAAATAAACTCTTTATATGATGTACATGAACATTACGTCCAGTTGCATCTATATACCCAGTATGAAATATATAAGGCGCTTTTTAAAAGAGCACATATGAAGCAGTGAGTAGTCGCAAATGCTTCGTAAGAATCGAGGACAAAGCCTGTTCTCAGCACACCAAACAAACCGTAACCTTTTTAATCTTTCCGAGTCGCAGAGTGAGTTACCAGTGACTTTGTTGCATTTGTTGATCGAAGTGCGTGTGGTTCTTTTTATTATTTTATTTATTATTTTATTATTCTTTATTTATATGTATAAGGACATGAATAAATATTTAAGAAACATTTTTCTGCTTTTTATGGGGCTAAGCAATATAGAAAAGGCTTTGGAGGTTTAGCCAGGGTGGTTGGTGGCGTCTGGGCCCAATATTACCCAAAGCCGGGGTCTCAACAACATCTGAGACTCCTTTTCGTTCTCCCTCTCTCTCTCTCTCGACCGTTCGTCTTTCCAGCGTCGTAAAATCTCCGGGTGGATTAAGACTTGTTCGGCGTTATTATGGTCTTCCGTTTTCTTTTGCAGCATTTAATAAAATAAATTTTCTTCTTTCTAGGCTTTCAGATTCCACAAGGAGAAGAAAAGCCTGCATAGATCTTTTTTTTCTGTCTGTCTGTTCGTCTGCAGTCACACACACAAGTTCCTTTTTTTTTCTGTCCGTCCGCCTGTCTGGTCAGTTATTTTGTCGAGTATGTACAGCTTAACAAGCATCAAGGGATATGGGTAGCAAGCCGGCTGATCGCTAGCGGCATATTTGCTGTGCAGCCACCCACGCTAAACCCGCGATGATTTTGTAGCAAAGAGGTGTCGGATGCGGTACCTATCTATCTATCTCCAGGTAAGAGTGGATATAGGCAGATCTGTCGACTGACAAGCTCTTCGTTACAAATCAATTTTTTTTTTAACTCTAATAAATCAAAATGCATAGCCATATGTATAATTTGGACATTGATATTAAGGATCTTCGCTCAATTATAATTAATAATGTGAAATTATTTTATGTATGTAAATTGAATATAACCAATTTGCGGGATGAATATGAGACCGAAAGTTTGATGTTGCCTTCAATGAACTGTGTAACTTTTATATACGGTTTGTTTTGATTTGTGTCATTTTGTTCATATTTCAACCTTACAGACCGACTACTGATCATGGATTGTATTCTAGATTCGTATCGAAAGAGTAAATTTCTGATTTTCCTACAAAATCTTATTCCTTCATGTGAGCTAAAGTACTGTTTTTGTAGAGTTCAATTTCTTTGAGTCACCGAGATGACGTAAACTATTGATTGAAGGACCATACTTTTCCAGATTGTTCCCTATTTCTACAGAATAGTGCTTTACTACGAGTCTTTTGTCAATATTACTCTCTTTCTGTGCTCTAATCTCTTCACTCTAAAGCGTAAATTATAAGTGTAATTAATAAAGTAATAATAAAATTCAGTGTACTACAGGGTAATTGATTTATTTTTTATGAATTCCTCTGATGTGAAGTGAAAGATATCAGAATTAGAGCTCTTCCAATGCATATACGACTTACGCCAGAATAGTTGACAACACTTTTCACAAATATATCTCTACATACATATTACATGTATCTCCCCCAAAAACTTTGTATTCGTCGAAATTTCAATACCATTGCTCTTATAAAACATTGTTTCCTTTCTAACAAAAACCAATGTTGATTTTATGTTAATAGCTTCCTGTGAATCACTATTTGTATGTAGGATATGTTATACGTAAGCAATTATTTCCTTATGGGGATATACGTCTCGATTCATGAAACGAAGTAATCTCAACGATTCTTTATCATAATATATAAAAAAAAAAATTATACGTATGATGCATGGATATAGTACACAGCCTCCATAGTTAATGTACATCGGAAAAGCCAGCATTGAGAAAATTGTCATATCCAAACCACATCAGAAATACATCCCCAAATCGGGAACAGTTTCCGTAAAAATGTTTATCCAAACATACCTACATCCTAAATCTGTCACATAGTATGAAAATTTGGATATAGTACACACACATATATATATTTGCTGCCATTTTCTCCTGGTTTATTTCGTTAAAAAAAATTACAAAAAAAAAAAGAAAAACAAATAAATAAAAAAAAGGATGCAAAAGGAAAATAAATCATCTTTGATTTCAGGAAAATGATGTATTTGCTATCAATAAATTTATTGACTCGTTTTATTTGCTCCCTGACTGCATCGTGGTGGTGTGATGATGGTGATTCTGTGTGCTCGTAGTTGGAGAGTACCAGAATCATTGGTGAAGGATACAAAAAAAAAAAAGAAACAAAAATGGAAAAAAAAGAAAACGTAGTCCCGCAGAAAAAAAAATAATAATATAGAAGGGAAATTCAAATTTTTTTATTTGTTTTTTTCATTTTAAACAAATTTTCCGGCAAAATCTGCACAGACATTTTGGATAGAAAAACTGCTCGCTCCTTTTTTTGTTATTTAATTTTTTTTCACGTCCGTTTTTTATTTATTTTCTTTTTTTTTTCTTTTTTTTTTTTTAAAAGTTCAGTCCACATCCTCACAATTTACAGACGGGGAATGAGAAAGGTAGAAGGAAATTGAAAAATAATAACTCCGAAAAATTCCCCACTCTTTTTTTTCTTCTTCAAGGTTTATGCCGGTGTTTTAGCTTTTAACATGCCAAAGTATGGCGCACCCTACCAATTGTATGATATATATGTATATGTGCACTACTATATCTTGTTTATTTTTTATTTTTATTTTTTTGTATTACACATATTCAGAAAGGATAAATTTAACTCCAAAAACGTAGTCCTTAGAATAGATATACATAGACAAAAAAAAAACAGTAAGTCTTCGATAACCCACATTTAGCGTAGTCAAATTCTAGTTGTGTTGGAAGCGCTGTAGTACATACTTGGGCAGATTGCGTAGATTGAAATCATAACGGAAACAGGTAGAACTGTATTTAAGTTTTCGCTAAGACAGCGAATCTATTGGCTTCTTTCGCATAAACTAAATCTCCATATATATCTAGATCGGGGTATGATTAGGGTTTTCATTAGGCGCACCTTAAATTCGAATCTAATATGAAATAAAATGTGCTGGGGAATATACCTTCGGTGACTGATTCAAGCATAAATCGTCCCGACACAAAAGATTTAATGTGATCATCCAATTTAAATTTTTTTATTTATGGTAATTAGCAAGATTAGTGACTCAAATAATGCAGTCTATAGTAGAATTCCCCCATGGTGAGTTATGGGAGTGAGACATTCCCGGGTTGAAGGCGCGCTTGAAAATTGGAAATGCATTTAGATGCGCGATTCGATATTTTTCTGATAAGTCATTTTTATCTGTTATATGGTTTTGGTCACATTTCTGTCACACTTACACAAATCAGAAACATTATCAAGCTAAGAGCTCAGTTTTTAGTATCATTCACCTCTACTTCTACCTCTTGGCTGCTTTCGGTATTTTTTTTATGTATACTTACTCATGATTTTCTCTGAGTAACATCCTAAGACATCCTATCAAGACATCAAATTGAATAGAATCAAAGATTTTTGAGAACCCACAAATGTTCCTCCTCTATATGTAATTTTTTTGGACCACAGATTCTATGTGAATTGTGAACTGCACATAAATAACTCTATATTTTCAATGGAATACATAATTTACTATATTTTTATGTAGTACATGTTCAGCTAAAAGAAAAGTACAAATTTAATAAAAAAAAAAAAAATTGATGCTGATATTGTGTTTTATGGAAAATATGACGGTTAATTTGGGAATAGAAGGAGCAAAATTTTGTAAACTTCAAATTGAATGACACTATAAGTGAGGATAATTAGTTGCGCGTGGGAGGAGGGGGAATAGTGAGACAAAACGCATTAATTTAATTCAATTCTATATTTCCTGGCTAATGGTACAATAAGACAAAAAATCATTTACCTGGTCCTACTATTACTTAAAAAAATTTGGAGAAAAGTAAAATCTAAAAGTTAAAAATAAAGAAAAGCGAATATACAGGGTGTTTCCTCCATGGTGGTCTATAGAGCGGGAGGTGATAGTACTCACCTAGGCAAACAAAAAATTGTATGGCAGGGGGCGCATATCTACCGTTTCGGAATTACAGGGAGGTTAATAAATTATGCTAGGACTTCACAAAACACCATGTATTTTAAAAAGTACAGGGTGTATGGCCATGGTATGCAGAACTTCATGGCCTTATCAATGACTGCACAACCGGCCCTGTACTCTTCTCCTCTCAGAAGTTATTGTGGTCTAAATTAAAAATTTCGGATTTTCTTACCTTTTTTTTTACTTTGCCCACTATTTTTTTTCTTCAAAAGAGTTTTTAACATAACCATTTTTAACAAAAAAAAAACCGTAAACTATAGACTCTCCTTTTTAATTTAACCTATTACAACCTATGTGCTAATTGTAGCCGTCAAACAGTTATTACCTCATAACCATCAGCTGTAGAATGTGACCGTACACCGTATACATTTTAAGATACAGGGTGTTTTGTGATAACCTGGTATAAATCATTAATCACCCGGTAACTCCGAAACGGACGGTTGATATGCCCCTTCCCCCTGCTGTACAATTTTTTGTTTGCCTAAGTGAGTACTCCTCTATGGACCACCATAGAGCAAACACCCTGTACATGAGAATAATAATATAAAAGGTAAACAGAACTAACAGCAGAATTTAGAATATATGTGAACACAAGAGTAGCAGTACATACTAGCATAAAGGTGACCTACAAGCCCACAACGCACTAAATCTTTGTAAGCTGGAACGAAGTGAATTCCACAAACGTATTGCTCGAACAAACTAAGAATTGTCCTTAATTAAAATGTTAAGATTTTTAGATGAACACAGGAAAATTAACTCGTCAAGTAAGTGAAGAAAATTTAACTGCTTACGAACAAGAAATGTGATCAAATCATATCAGCCCAAAGACGTACAATCATTATAAGCAACCTTTAATTTTCTAGCACAAGAAGAATCTAAACGAGTGAAAACTTGACAAGACCCCATAAAATATGGCAAAATACTAGCTGACAAACCTGTAAAGTACTTAAGTACTAATATCAGTACCAATACCTGGACTTGTACTTGAAAATTATTTAAGTACCAATACCGGGACTTGTACTTGTACTTAAAATATGTCAAGTCCAGGTACTGGTACTGTACTGGTACTTGTACTTGGAAATTTACAGGTCTGCTACCTGATGATAACCACACCTTCCGAAAGCCATAGACTTTTCGAATTATTCCGTTTACATGGTTGAAGTGTTCAGAGTAAACTTGAGGTTTTTAACCTTATTCACATAAAACATCAAAATATTGTCTATAATAGATTTAGTTAGATTTAATACAAGATGATTTTTGGACAACCATGTTGACATTCGTTCCAAGTCAGAGTTGAGACGGTCCAAACAGTCTTCCATATGACCAATCGGCCTGTTCAGGTAGAATTGTAAATCGTCTGCGTACAGATGGATGTTACAGTTCTGGATGACATTAGGAAGGTCGTTAATAGACAGGCTAAACAATAGTCATCCAAGAATAGATCCTTGCGGTACTCCGTAATTAAATGTTAGTACATACTTCCGAGAGGCGATCATCAGCAATTTGCCAAAAAATCAGCTATTCGAGAAATGGGCGACGTGGAAAAATTGATTCCTGAAGGTAATTTTGTGAGGAAATTATAATGGTTGACACTATCAAGAGCTTTTGAAAAAATGCAGTAGATCAACTGATCTGAATATCACTGGTGACTTTTAAGAGAGTGACTTCAAAATTGTGAAAAGCACGTACGCTCGACTGCCAGCGAGATATGAGGTTTCCAATTGTTATCTTATTTGGGAATACACTTATAGGCCTGAATAGTCAGTTAGGTTCCTCGGATTACTGATTTTAGCTATTGACCGCACATTCGTGACCTTCCAGCAAATGGGAAATCTAGAAGTCTGAACAGAGTTTTGTTTGCATGTTACAACATGTGTATTCCATGTCAGATCTCACTTGACTTATTCGAATTAGTTTATAATGTTTGACTTATATTTTAAGGACCTGTTCGAATTCAAGTTTCTTCGTCTTCATCTTAATAGAACAACAGCTAGTGATGTTGCACACCAAGCTCAGAACCGGCCAAGATTCAAGATAGGTATGACAGTAGAATTGTCAGTTTAACAGAAATATTGACATGAGATTGTTGTATTTGAAAAGGAAAGGAGTAATTGGAGGAAGCTATCGGGTGGTTGATATAGGGTTAGAACGGGTAACGTGTAGATAGGTGAGAGTGGGGATGTGTATATATAGACGTGTTGGTGGGTGCGTATAATCGAATAGAAGCTCTAATCGATGATATTTTTATAAAGTCGTTGATGTTATTAATGTCGTTTGCGATTTCAAGAATTTGCACAGCTTTTTAGTAAATGTGTGTATGTAAAGTTCATAAATACACATGAAGTTCGTGTATTAGATAAACATTCGGGGTCATACTTATATGTTTATTTGCTTTGGCAACGAGATGGCTGACGTGTTGGCTAAAAAGGGCTCTGAAATGGATAGGTCTGCAGCATTAGCTTATGTGAGGATCCTGATCGGAGCTGTAAAAGACGAGATCATCAAGGGGGCCTATCAAAAAGCAAGCCTCCGGTGGATCAGTAGGGGAACCTGCGATATTACGAGTCATCTGTGGCCTGCATATGACAGAAAAAAGACAAAATAACTGCTTACGGGCATAGTAAAACATATACCAGGAATCTAGTTGGTATTATTACGGGTCATTGGGACATAGGAGACCATGCTAGAAGATTGGGTATAAAATCCGTCCAACACGTTCTTTGCGAGAGACCTGCTCTGATGAATAAAAGAGGTAGGCTATTAGGTAGCAACTTATTTTCAAGTATGGGGGAGCTGCATTGGAAATGCAATTAACTTAAAATTCGGCTAGTAAGTAAATAAAATATTCTGCACATTTATCGAGGTTCAATACATCCACAAATCTATTTAAAAATAATTATAGTTATGCAAGTAATTAACCGAATACCGATTACATTTAGTAATTGATTATATTCGAAATTCATTCCCATAATTCGCACATTCCAAAAATTTCAACTATAATCTTCCCACGACCAACTCATATCTCATATCAAAAGCATTTCGGAATTACAACAGCCAAAGAGATGAAAAAAACTAAAAAAAAAATAAATGCAAAAACTTAAACTTAACAATAAAATTTCTAAAGAAAAATTCACATCTTGACAAAAAAAAAAACGGAAGGGCAGGTCGATACCCTTTTCCTTGTACCACTTACTTTTTGCTTGGTGCCTGTGTACTACGTGTACCTGTATAGCTCCCAGGCAGTCATCATTTTGTGTGTAATTTGACCCGTTTCGGACCAGATTGATTTTCTGATTATAATCACGGACCTCATTGTCTTTTACTCTGGGATTCCCGATCGACCGAATCGGGACTGTAACAAGTGTGCGCGACACACATCCGCGCGTCCAAGTGACTGGAGAAGAAAGAGTTGAACTTGAAGAACAGCAACAGAACAACAGGTTCCATTAGTACCGCATTCCCTGAATCTCTGACAGTGCGTGCACCTTGCCTTTGGGCTCTTCTTTTTGAATAAGTTAAATCTTTTCCTCCAGCAAGTGTTGGCTATATAAATATATATGTGTGTATGTATAAAATGTACACAACTATATACATATATATGCATTCTGGGCCTTCTGAGGAGTTTTAATACATACCTGAGAAGATGGCCAGAAAACAGGCTATGGTTTGCGCGGCTGTCACCGTAACAGTTCATAATGCTGGATGAAAGAAGTGATGTCAGAGTGGGCATTCTTTCTCGGCCCTCTTTCTGACTATGCTCAACTCAAAATCCTATTTAGTATACTATACTATATTACACTACCTATCTTTTGTCGGCCACCTTGACTTAGCTTTTGATTCTTCTTGTGTCCATGTGATACTTTTCTCACATTCACTGCTCATGGGCCTGGAGGGCTGTGAAGTGGACGATTAAAAGGCCTCCATAGTATACTCGGAGGAGAGTTCAACGGGTTTTCCTCGACAGCGACCTGCGTTCAATTTAACCTCGAAACGGATGGATATCAGAGCTCTTCTGTTTGGGAGACTAGCAGAGAATTACAGTCCTCTTATATATATATATATACCCTCCCTTTCCTTCATCGAATGGATAATGCCTTTTTACCTTTCATTGTTGTGGGTAGAGAGTACCTCAAGCGTACTTACAAAAGGCTTCAAGATGGCACTCTTTTAGCCTCTTGCCATCTCTATGAACCACCAACAAATAAAGTTGCCGCCGACGACGTCCTCGTCCACGTTGTTGCTGTTGTTGTTATTGTTATTGTTGTTGTTCTCGTTGTTGTTGTTGTTGTTGCTGTTGTTGTTGTCGTCGTCGTCTTCGTCGTCTTGCTGGACATATATGACGCAAGACTATTGTTAAACACGAAGGATTTTTGTTCTGAGGATCGACGAGGACAATGCAAGATGATTTGCTTAAGTGAGGAATCTGTGCCTCAGGCGATTTGTATTCTTGTATTGCATATGCCATTCGCAGCTTGGGCTCTAATGTATAGCACTGTGCAATGGTAAAACATAATTGCAAACATGTGTACGACTATACAAAAAACAAAACAAATAAAAACCAATCACAACAGCAAGAACAGAAAATAAATAGTTTGCAAGGAAAATTGAACTTAAAAATTATGAGAATGGAGTGCTTTTTCAAGTCATTTCAATGGAATAAAAAGGGCTATCATGCGTGCATGGATATAGTGTGATTTATAGTGCCGACGACGTCAAACTACATGAGAATTTATAATAGAATTTTTTTTTAAACCAAACGCAAAAAAAAAATTCTAACAATGCCTCCATCCTATTGTGCAAGCAACCTGGGGATATGTTTTCGCGGTGTGATTCAAATTAACAACTCCACAATTTGGGAAAATTAGGAATGTGTAACGGTAGACCTGTAAGAGTAGTCCACGCACTCAAGAAAACCGATGAAACTACCTAAAGAAAACACGGTCCTCGAATAGGGTTAAATAAGTTAGCCTGATGACTACCACAGTACTGCTGAATCTCACATGAGGGAGAGAGAGAGAGAGAGAGAGAGAGAGAGAGAGAGAGAGAGAGAGAGAGAGAGAATGAAATTTTATAGGAAGAAGTCTGAAAAATCATCCCCACACCACACCTTGATGGAATACTTTGAGGTCTGGTGCCGTTTTCAGAGGTACAAACTATAACTGTAAACTCCAATCATTGATTTTTTATTTATAGATGGCTTAGAAAAGAGATGTCGCTACTTGTCATTCGCTTGTTATTTTCAGCTTTAAAATTTTATTTGGATTTTAACCATTTTTATAAATATGCAGGCTGTTTCCCCTTATGAGGAGGGGATAGAATTCACCTAAGCAAACAAAAACTTGTATTGCGGTGGAGGGGGGGGGGGGGAATATCAACTGTTTAGGGGTTACAGGGCGATTAAGAAAAAAACCCAGTTTTTTTCACAAAACACCCTGTATTTTAAAAAGTACTGTGCGCACGGTCACAATTAAGAGTTCATTGTATGCTGAACTTGATGGCCTTTTCAACGACTGCTCAGCCAGCCCCATACCTCCCCCTCCTCTCAGGAGTTGAGTACTATCACCTCCTGCTCTATCGACTGACTTCCTAATGCGAGACACCCTGTATATGCTGAAAAACAATTTATTTGTATCATTAAACAAATGTTTCTACCCACATTTGTTGCAAGTAACGACATCTCAGTTCTAAGTTGTCATTAATTCTGGGCACATCAAGATATAAATAATAATCAAAATGGTCTCCCATGAATGATGACATGGAAATACAAAGTTCAACAAAAAGTGTTGCGAAAGCTTTATATAATAAAGCTAAAAGCTCTCAAATGTGGCGAAATTAAACAGACTGTTTACTACGTACACATACTCGATGATCGTCTGATCTCTGCAAAAGCAATCATGGCCGTGGGAAGTTTTCTCTCTTCTGTGAGAATTTAAATATTGTGTCGTCGAAACTTATGAAATTTCTCAAGTCGCTTTGAAGAAGCACTTCGGATTATCCTGGTGATGATGTTAATTCACCTCAACAAAACGAATCTTCAAATTCCCTGTAGTATGGAATTTTTCAGCTTCGTATCTTTTTAATCAGCAAACTTTTGTATGCATCTTCACGGCATGTCTAAAAATGAGATACACGCCGGATTGATGACTGAAAACTGAAACTGGCTAGCTTCAGAGGTAGCACCACTCTAGGATTTTAGAAAAATCGTTTTTTTTTCTTAAAAAATACTTTGGGGTAATTTAAAAAAAAAAATATGCAGTTGGTTGCACCAGGCTGCGAAAATGCTATAAAATTAGCAACGACTTAGAGCGCGTGCTGAGCTTACCAACAGGTTTACCAGGTTGCACAAATGCCATAATAAACACAGCAATGTATGATGCAGGTATTGCAGATTAAAGGTAAAAAAAATTAAGGATTTAAGTGCTCGTACAACTTTAAACGCGTTTTTCTCTAAACCACTTTTATCAAACTGGGACAACGGATTACATGAAACACATTTACATGGTTCGATTTGAAATTTTTGGTACTGGCTTCAATTACATTCTCTCTATGGGAGTACGTAGCCTTTTTTTTGGCAAAAAATCGAGACATTTCTTCAAAACTGCATAATTTTTTTTTCAAAATTTGATTAAAAAAACCCATACGTAATCCCAAAGCTAATAATTAGATTAGATTTTTTTTTTTGTTCCAAGTTTTATATTTTACGAGAAAACCATTCTCCCGTGAATCTAATTATGTTTTTTAAGGCGGGCTGTCGCCGCCATTTTTGATGAAAATTATAATAAAAAAACTTTTTTATACTTTGATACTGTTAAATAAGTCCTTTCAAAAGAAATCCTATTCATTTTTTCATACTCCCAAAATAAGCTGTCAAAGTTAGTTCTTGTTTTCTGCCGCTAGAGTGATGTTACCCGTTTAATAAAGTGAACCAAGCTCGAATTTAACAGCAGAACAATATTTTTGATGAAGGAAAAAAAAATTAAAAGATAAGCGTTTCCTTTTATGATGTATGATCTCTCCCATATTACGGAGAGCAATCGGGAAAAACTGGGATCTCTAAATTGATGGTCTTGGCATATGCCAAGTGCGTGTCATCTGACCCATTTCAATTTCTAGAGTGTATCTATATATCATCGCAACTATTCTACAAGGATCAGCGATTTTTCTGATACTACTGTCCTGGATTCGCCTTGAAAGGAGAGTTATAGCTAATCTACAATGCTTGGTAAAACCACGGCGTCAAAACGATATCGTTTGCTGAAGAATGCATGAAAATACACGAAATATGTAAGTAGTGGTAAGCTGCCAAAACAGTATTTGGTCTCAATAATTTATACTACAATATAGTAAACTTAAATATCCCTACGTCAAATGAATGAAACATTTTGCCAAGCATGAAATTTCAAATGCATGAGTGGGAAGCAAACACAAAAATCCATGTCGTTTTGACGCCGTGGTTTTACCATGCATTGTAGATTAGGCATAAAAGTGAAAGAAAAAGGATCATCGTCCTCAGTTTGTGCCGTCGTTTGTTCGGACTGAGGATTTGCTCGGGCGTCAACACTTTTGGTCGGTAACAAAACGTCGGATTTGTCGTTGGGTATAGCTTCAGTGGAGTATGGGGTCCAAATGACAACAGCTGGTTTGAGTTCAATTTCTTGTTTTATTGCTTACGTCCCTAATGTAAGTGTAAAATATTTAAAGAACAATACAATACACTTATTCGGCCTTGTACAGAAGATTACAAAATCTTATGACGTATAATTAGGTGTAAAAAAAAAAATAAAAAAAATTAAGATTAAAGCAAAAATAAGATGATAATAAAAATAAATAAGTAAATGAATAAATAGACAAAAAAAAGGAAATCCAAATATGAAAAAGAAAAAGAGAACTTAGAGATAAAAAGCCAAAGAAAAGGACAAAAATAAAAAATAAGTAAATAAATAAAAATACAACAAATTAAAAACAAAGGAGAAGACAAAAAAAAATTAAGAATTAAGATCTGAGAATAAATACCTAATAACTAGTTAAGCTAATCTTTGACTAGATTAGCAAAGGTCAGGCCGAAACCTGTGCGCTGAATTAAATTTGGAAGAGAGTTCCATTTTCGGGCAGCTTGGACGAAGTAAGAGCGCTCACCGTACCTAGATGTACATCTCGGGACAAGAAGTTGAAGACCTCTATTCAAGTGCAAGAACTGTAGGCTTTCGGAGAGATATGCAGGGGGATTTAGTGTAAATTAACCTATGAGGGAAGATAGGCCTCCGACGCGACGAGTCAAATAGGCCTCTACAGAGCTACCGAGTAGGGACGTAACAAGAGCAGATACACGAGCGCTTCGAGAAAGTTTATAAATATAACGGATGACGTCGTTAAAGGCTACAGTAACTCTTCTTTGACAAATTGAGTCTAGTCTGCTAAAAATAAAGCTCCCATAGTTAAAATGCGGGAGAATTAGAGTCATCACCAACTGGAGGAAATAGAAAGTTGACGAAGACCGCCATAAATTTTCCCATCAAAGCGCTGATGTAGTCGCAACAACTAAATTTCGAATTGAGTTGAATGCCCCCAAGTTCTTAACTGACTCAACATATTCAAGCGTGGAATTATTTCACCGAACTGAAGGCAAATCAGATGTAGGGAAAACGGTTCTATATACCGGCAGACAGTAAGACTTGCGTGGGTTAATGGCAAGCTCATTATCCATTGCCCATTCGTGTACGTGCTGCAGGTCATCATTGATTCGTGCAATACAATCCTCGACCAGGCTTATGGGTCTGCTAAAAGGCACAACTGAACGTCATCGGCATACAAATGCACAGAAGCGCTATTCACACTAGAGAGGAGGTCATTTATATAGAGAGAGAGAAGAAAATAGGGCCTAGAACCGAACCTTGAGGAATACCAGCGTAAAGGGAAAATGGAGCGGAGATAGAATTCTGCACTTTTACAACTTGCGCACGATTCGAAAGGAAAGCAGAAATTAACCCAACGGCCGATGAGGAGAAGCCATATTTTGTGCCAAGTTTACAGATTAACTTGACGTGACTCACCGAATCAAAGGCCTTACTGAAATCAAGTAGGACCAGCACTGCTAAACTACCATTGTGAAGAGCCTTATGAATATCAGATGTGACCTTTAAGATAGCAGATTCACAACTGTGATCTGGGCGAAATCCTGATTGCCAGCCTGACAATATATTCTCTGCCCCCACATACTCCATGATTTGCGTGCACATAATTTTTTCGAGTGTTTTAGCAAGAAAATTGAGTACAATAATAGGGCGGAGATCACTAGATAGGGAGAGACGAGATTTCTCTGGAATGGGAACAACTATTGCTTGCTTCTATTAAGAGGGAAATTGCGAAGTGGTAACACACAAATTATAAATATGCGCGTTAACGGACATGACAAGTAGATCGCTAGTAGCTTTACAAACTTGGGCGGTAAAGCATCAGGTCCAATAGAATTAAACTTAATGGAATACAGGGTTGAAAGAACCTCGGGGCCATCCACACAATGAAAAGAGAAACCCTCATTAGAGAAATATTCCTGAAAGTTGTAAACAGGCGTAGTTGCAGCCCCAGAGCTAGAAGCAAAGTAGTTGTTTAGGTCATCAGGATTGAAATTTGCAACTATGGTGGGTCCTTCCCATCAATACCGAGACTAGGAACATTATTCCATAGCATTTTCGCAGGATGTTTTGAATTGAGCTTGGTCTCAAAATAGGCACATTTAGATGATCGAAGCAGAGAAATAACATTTAGAAGTAAGTAAGTAAGATTTAGAATGACTAAATCTAGCTGAGAGGTATAGTGGGGTAGCTCTTTGTTGCTCGCGTACTACTACTACTACTAGTTCTCCATTTTTTATGTACAGGCAGAGACGGATAATCCCAAGTTTCCCGGACAAACCAGTTCAACTTCTAGAATATTTGGATCGGACGGTTAAGAAGGTGATCTGATGCATCTCTATTGTCCTATTTATAATATTGATAATGACGGTAAATGTCCTATGGAACACCTCAGAAATGATTCTTATAAATGTTTCGCTATATACATACAGGTTCGTTACAGGTTGATATAGATAACAAGGAGATCGCGATCTTCTTGAACACTCAAGCTATTATCAATGTATTAATCTCTAACATTTGTCAAAATTAGTATAATCAATATGAATATTGGTAATTGCCATGAGTGCCACAATTATATCACGGAAAATGAAAAAGACAAATGAATTGGTATGATTTTGTGCAATCATCTTCCGTAATCGGGATCGTTACAAAACACATTGTAGCTTGAGTTGACATCAGCCAGTGTAGCCTACTTTATCTGAACGACTACTCTGGCATGGAAATGAAACGACTTGTGGAAGAAACCCATCTCAAACTTTAGATGGGTAACTCTTAGTAAGTACCTACCTATATTTTTTAAAAACTCTGCTCCTAGTCTCTCGAATACTTCTCACTCAAGGTCTGTGCCTAAACAGGATGGAGGCCCAAAATGAGAAGAGGTCATATGATTTCTTTGTCAGGGTGTGGAATTCTTTTCTCAATAATTTGGCTCCAATACCAGATTATTGGGAGCGTGATTTGAAATTCATAAAAGAGGGTGAATTATGAACGTATAGTAATGGTTGAAGTTCAGGAGTAGTTTGGGCTCCACCACTTTTAAATTTTGTCCAGTCAATATCTTAAGATGAAGATTATCTGAGGGATGTTGTCAGTTGAAACCACAAAAACTGTTAACTAGAGTAAAATCATTGAATAAAGTTAAATCTGCAACACAACACTGAATCTGGTTTGGAGAGAAAATTTCAATTTATATTGAAATGAAAACACCTGTTCTGAGCAGACAACATAAAACTGTAAATTATTCCTTATTTCTACAAATGTAGTTAGTTAAATATGTGCACATACATAAATAAATTCTTTCTGTATTCTATATCCCCCGAAAAACAAAAAAACGCAACACGTGTCTACTAAAATTCATGTGGTAAAATGCTCACTTGAGATTTGAATAAAACAAAGAAAACGAAAAAAACAAAAACGATTAGAATAGGCAGTTTCCCTTGAGCATCAACAGATGGGGCTGCTATTATAAATGCAAATGTCGTTTCTTTTTCTTTGTGTGTTTGTGTGTGTCTTTAACTGTCGCATCGCGAATATATATTGGACGAGCATAAAGTTTGATATGGTATACAACAACAAGAACAACAACAAGAAACATCTTAAATTTACCACCATCCATCCATTCATAATGCACAAAATATAGAAGAAGTTGTCTCCCTTTTATTCCATCATCTGCATCATCAACATCCGGTCCAAGTAGCAATGCGACACATGTTCACACACTTGACACGACCAAGGACATCATCAATTTTTCATTTTTTACTGTTGTTGTTGTTGTTGTTGTTGCTGCTGTTATTGTTGCTTCTAGTGTAATTTATTTTTATTAGATCCTATCATTTCTGTAAAAATCATCTGGACTAGACTTTTTGAACTCTGTTCGGCTGCTGGTCTTCTCTCTTTGATAAAAAACCTTTGAATACTTATTATGGGCATTTGTAATACGTGCGGCATCGTCAACCCCCCCCCCCCCCCCCCCTCTCTATAATAAAATACACACATATCACCCACAATTCGCACTTCACCATAGATATAATATTATGGCCCTACTATAGATGGACGGTGCTGGAGTATAAGATAAGTAAGGGGGAAGAGGAAATTTAAGTGGAACCAGAAAGTACATCGTACTGGACTTGGGCACTCATAGCGACAGTCTTATAAAAGCCGTAAAATATTGTCCTCTTATATTATGGTCTCAAAAGCAAATATAATCCTTGAGACTTTTTGCATCATTTACTAGCAAATACCAAAAATAAAAAGGGAAAAGAAAAAACAACAACAACAACAACAACAACATCAACCACCCGGTTTGGATAAGGCGGTGCGGTACTGATGTTGTTGTTGTTGTTGTTAGTTATAAGGGGGTATTTGTTGGCTGCTTTTATTGTTCAGATTATTACGTTTACCAGTTGGGGGAGGATGATTCGCTCTTTATGTAGTAGGTATACCCTTTTGACCCCCAACAAACGCCCAACAAATCTTATAGCCCTGTCGGATTGAATAGAAGCAAATAGAGCATTTTTGTTCATGTCCTGATGCTGTATTGTCATCGGAATGGAAAGTATTAAGGATTTATGGCCCTTGTCTATGATGTTTCGCACATCGAAAAGCTGCTGGCCGGTCGACTTGCCGTCTCCCCCGCCGAGTTTAATACAAGGAGGTGAAGAAAAACCCATTATAGACCTAAGAAGTTTTTACAAGTGATCGAACAGTGCATTAACTCTCAGCCCCTACTACAATAATGATGGTGGAGGAGGAGAGGGAGGCACAGTTCGAATTAATCCGGATATTGGGAATTTGTCAAAATACTTAAAGGATCTTGGAATCCTCAATGATTTCCGTTTTATTTGTTGTTTTCCTTTCTTGGACAAAGAGCTATTATCAATGTACTTTTGTAGTTGTGATGAATTGAACAAGATATTTCTAAGAATATGCATTCAAAAAAAAAACTATTATTTATAGGTATACTGTTCTACATATTATAGGGGAAGGGATAAAGATGAATTAATATTTAGCAGTTATTTGCTAACAAAAGTATTGAAAAATCGCATATAAAGCATGAGTCAGAATTCCTGTCCTAAACGTGGAACGTGTACATATAAAAAAAAAAAACGAAAACGAGTTGGTTTTTTTTTTTTTTATATTATTAAGCCAAGCTCAGGGGATACCCTATGATGCAAAGCACAGCATGGCAGGAAGGAGATAGGGAAAGGCTTTGGGGGATATGAGGAGAGTGGCGGAGGTGCCGATGTATGTCGCCCTTAAACTTCCGCAGATTGTATGCCGGAGGAAAAACAGGAGATGGTAAGCTATTCCACATTCGCACTGTTCGGGATAAAAAAGCATCACGGAATTTTACTGTACGGCCGATTGAAAGATTACGCTAGTTTACACGGTTTTTAGTATATCTCCATTGAATTATTTCTTCTCATAGATTTAAAGATGTTAAGTCCGGGAAAAATAATAAAAAAATTCTGTCACGTCACATTAGAAAAATATTTTTTATTAACGTAAAAATTCAAAAACACTGCAACTTTAAAAATGAGTAATTTTACTCTTTTTTTTTGTAATTTTCTGGATCAGTTTCCCTTTAAAACAGACCAACAATAGTCATCCTAGGGTGGTAATTAATTGTTCTTCAATAAATTTTTCATTACCAGAAAATAAATTACTTGACAAAGGTCTAGGCTATGCCCCACATATAGGCGTTAATAATAAAAATTTGGTAGACTTAGCTATTCATATGTAGATGCGGCTCTCCCAGATGATGATTTAAAAGGTAAAGTAGAGTAATCTATAGGTTAATAAAAGAAAATAGTTTACCTCAATCGATTAGATCTAATGAAAAAAATAGTTTTGCGAGTTTTAAAAAAGAAAATTTGTGACAATAATTTAATTGTAACGAAAGCTGATAAGGGTAATTCAATTTGCATATTAGAAAAGAAAATATATCTAGAAAAAATGGAAGATAATTTATCAAAAATCAGCCTGATACAAAATTAAAGAAGATCCAACAAAAAAATATAATAGACTAGCAATTTCAGTAATTAATAAAAGTAAATTAATTTTAAATGAAACAGATAGATAGATATACCAACTTAAGATTAGTAATCCAACAATCCCGATATTATACGGTTTACTGAAGTCATGTGGCACTCCAGTAAGACCAGTTTCTTCTGCATTCAATGCACAATGCACAAAAACTGGGGACAAAAAAAAAATAAATTAAATGAGATACTACCACAACTAATAGAATTTAATAGTAAATACTCAATAAAAAATACAATTGACCTATAGTAAAAAAAATTAATTGCATTGCGTTTTACCACCTAATGCTAAACTGGTCTCATTTGATGTTTGTAACAAATTCCCTTCGATCCCAGTTAATAAGTTAAAATCAATTTTCTAGTATAGCCGAATTCGTGAAAAAATTTTAAATAAAGAAAAAGTTTCTCAACTTATATTTAGAATGTCTGAATACGTGCTTTGATCAAAATTACTTTTTCCTTAAAGACAAGTTCTATATCCAAACAGAAGGCTTAGTGATGGGTGCTTCTCTGTCGCCATTTTTGGCTGCCTTCAACATGGACTTCATAGAATATAACATTTTTAATAATAACTCTGATTTGGTTAATAAGATTTTATGTTGGTATCGTTATGTTGATGATGTGTTCTGTGTGTGGATGGACGGGCTCTGAGCGACAACTTAATATTTTTTTAAACAGTATTTTAATTAGATGACAACATAAAATTTACACTTGAATATGGAGGTACAAAATTAAACTTCCTAGATATCACGATTTCAATAAAAAATAAAAAAATTGTCCATGAAATATATCGCAAGCCGACTTTTACGGATACTGTAATTCCTTCGTCTTCCTCTAATCATCCTCATAACATAAAGAGTTCTGCTTTTCATTCTAAGATTTATCGATTGATTAATATTCCTCTAAGTATAGGTTCAATTTCAAGAAAGAACTTAATATAATTTTTAAAATCGCAACCGGTAATGGTTATTCAAAAATATTCATCCATAAGTTATTAAAACAAAAATCTAGATTTTCTCTGTTCTTACATTAGCATTCCCTATATGACCCGAAACAGATGTAATAAAATTTGGACAAAGATCCTTTATGTTGGTGGAGTTTCAGACAAAATGCACAAAACATTATCATCTCGCAATGTTCAGCCGGCTTATGTTCACTAATACAACACTGGGTGAATTATTTTAATAAATAATAAAATAAAGCCTATCGTTCAGGATAATAAAAGAAGTGGGGTATATAGTACAGGGTGGGCCAAAAGTCACCATGGGGTTTAAAAATTTAATAACTTTTTCGTTTATATATTTTTTTTATTGTTTTTTTTTTTTAGATTATATAAATAACATCTGGAGAATAAATAATGGAGAGATTCACAACTGAACAAAGAACCAGAATAATAGAATTTTATTACTTAAATCAGCGATCAATTATTTTAACGCAAAGAGCATATCGTCGCCATTTTAACGTCAGAATTTCGCCCTCTGAAGCCATGATTCGTTGCTTAGTTGATCGTCACCACCAGCGCGTTCGCCAGATTTGTCAGCACCCGACTATTTTATTTGGGGTTATTTGAAGGAGCGAGTATATGTGAACAAGCCCGAGACAATCCTTGAACTCAAGGCCAACATTGTTGCAGAAATTCGAGCGCTACAGCCACAAATGTTGAAAGATGTTATGGAAAATGCTCTAAAAAGTGCCCATCATTGCGAAGCTAATAACGGCGGTCATTTAAGTGACATTATTTTCCATACTTAGCGTAAAAAAATTTCCATTTTGTATATTTTATAATCTAAAAAAATAAAATAAAAAAAATATATAAACGAAAAAGTTATTAAATTTTTAAACCCCATGGTGATTTTTGGCCCACCCTGTATGTATAAGGTGTAACGATTGCGATGCGATTTACTTAGGAAAAACTAAGAGGTCACTAGAAACCAGATTTTTAGAACACGTTTCTCACAGCCAGAAACAATAGAACAACGTCTGGTTTATGTAAGCATTTAATTGACCTAGGTCAAACTACATCAATTGATAACGTAAAATTTTTACGTAATTTATATGGAGGCAAAGTTCTAGACAAATATGAAATCCTGGAAATTAAAAAAGAAAAAGATAAAGGCTCATTTTTGGTGAATGATCCAAGTCCTTTAATTTAAACAAATTTCACAAGTTAATAAAAATTATGGTTCTTACTTATACTGTATTAAAAAGAGACATTGTAACACCTCTTATGTATGTATTAATGATTACCTGGTTGATTTGTTGAATTTGTTACTGTGTCAGTGTCACAATATTTGCCATCGCTTGAGGATGTCTAAATTAAATAGGGCGAAACGCGTCGCATAACTTTAATCATTCAATAAAATTAAAGAAAAAAAAATTTTTTTTTTTGTGGAACGGAAACAAGTGTTTTATTTTTCCATTGTTTTTTTTATTAAACATAAATACTATTAACAAGTTCCATTAAGTGTCAACAAAAACTTCAATTATTTTTTGATACAACTTTCGTCATACTTTTGAACATACTTTCGTCCGAAAAACCCTTGTGCCGATTTTCAAAAAATTTCAGGTTTAGTGAAAACGCTCGCCCTGTTCATCAGCCAAGCCTACCAAAGTTTTCAGGAAAAAAGTCTAGCTGTGAGTAAAGGAAATGTATATTAAGAGACCCATGGCATAATAGTTTTTCAATAAATAGTTTCCTCCGATATTTCTCATTTTTTTTTTGTATTTCCTAACAATGACTATTTTACAGGATTTCCAACATTTTTTTTCTTTTATGGATAAAAGGCGTTCGAATTTATCGTCTTGCATTATTTAACGTATCCGACGCGGTCCCATTAAAATTCCCTTTTTTTAGTTTGGCATCCGAAATACTTGGAAAATAGTTTTGAAAATATTTAAAAGCATCACACTGTTTCTATCCATGGCTTTTACGATAGTTTTCATGAGATCCAACTTAATGTGTAATGGTGGCAAAATTATGTTATGGGGATCTACTAAAAATGTTTTTTTTTTACATTTATTTTACCTGGTATATAAATTCATTTCGGTTAGGCCATAATTTCCTTGTGTAATGGTGTTCTTTAGGTCGTCTGTCCCATAGGCACAAAAAACAAGGATACTTCGTATAACAGCCTTGTAAGCCCAGTAGGACTTTTAAGTTTCCATATACTTTGCAATTGTCCTGTTCAAACTTTTATTAGTTTTATTAGTGTAGACATTGTTTCAAAACTCTCTATACTATTCACATCGTATAGCCAATCCGTAAAGATGGTTTTATATTCCCGTTATGAAGTAATACTACATTTAAACTATATTTAGAGAAAGCAATGAATAAACGCCATTTGTTCGGGTCGCATTGAAAAGTCCGGCAATATCATAACAGAAGCCACGATCAACTTCTCTAGTGAAAAAAGTACCTATACTCTAAATCTGAGCTATTTTCCTGTAATAAGTGACTTGCGTACCCGGTGGCAATCAATTTCACTGTTGTAAATGAGAAGCAAGAATCTCTGCCTAAGATCTAGGATCTTGTTGTAAGTCTCATACAAGATCATTTAACTCGATCTGGTTTATTGAATGCAGCGTATCATCTTACAATATGAAATCGTTATCAGAATCGATATTGACACATATTTCTTCACTATCTTGAATACATGTAGGTTGACATTCCTGGACAAATGGAATGTGGCAGAAATTTTGAATGTCGAAGAGGCTTTGTGTCAAATGGAACATCAGCATATAAAATTTTATGTTTGTTTTTAGAATTAAAACCTGTAGTCTGTGTCGTCAAACAAGAGTAACAGTCGTTTTCGTGATTCCAGGGCTCTCTATTGACGATTTAAATTGCAGATAAACTTCTTCTCCCGATGCCCATCGTATTAGAGTTATTTTGCAAGTTTCACAAAAAAACGAAAAAAATTTTGGCACCCACTTTTCTACCTGATTACTCACTGAAAATCAAAAGTAATGCAAATATGCTGTTTTTAGTGATTCCGAAATATGCCTTAATTTTTTTTTTTGCGAATATAAATTGTCCACAAATGTAACAAAAACGATCTGAACTTAATTTACATGATGTGCGAAACATTTTATAAAAATTACAACACTTGCTAATATTCGTAATAACTTCGTTTGAAAATAATAACAAAAAAATCTGAGTTTTTTTTCACGATGTAATTGTTACTGCTGTTGTTTTTCCCCTCATTAAACGGAGCCATTTCTCCCAGAAATATTAGTCAAGTGCTTACAGTAAAAATTTCAATAATCAAGTGATCAACGCGGTTAGCCAAATATAGAGTAACGTTCATTTTAAATTAGTAAAAGGTAACTAAATAAAACAAAACGGTTTCATCTGAGGCATTGGCGCACCGAGAGGGGGGACGAACGGGACCGGTCCCCCTCCAGAATGTCAGTTTTCTGAACATAATTTAGAAATTACGTATAAAATGTGGTCTGTATATTTTTACAAGATCCGATAAAATAAAATAAAACCTTTAAATCTATTTTTCCAACTCGTTAGGACTTGGGACACCTATGGTCCCCCCCCCCCCCCCCCCCCCCTCAAAGCCAAATTCTGGGTGCGTTACTTAAAAAATGTAAATATTTGTAAACCAATGTTATTTATTAGGTAAATCAGTGAATTGAAGCCCCGACCACCAACCAGCCGAAGATTTCGTTCGGAGTGTGTAAACAATTTTTTTCCACGTTCAGGTGCTACTACCATTTTAGAAATACATAGGTTCTAGTCCGTCCATTGATGTTTGAATGCAGTCACATTGGTGAGATTTTTGTCTCGTTTAAAATATTCCATCTTGCAAAGTGCCCAGTATTTCTGAATTGGCCACCAATGAGGCACATCCGGCGGATTGTCTTCCTCTGATACAAAAGTACTCTTTTTTAGCATACTGTCTTGTTGCCAAGTTCACCCAGAATAGCAGACTGTTCCATTGGTTTGATGTGATTTAACAAATTTTAAAAATGTCCCATTTAAGATATCCTTTAAGGATATTTCACTCACTGATGAATTGCCTGCCAAATCAAAATTAATTTAGCTGAAAATTTCCCTTTTCGCTTCACTTTAAAGTCAACATAGATGTTCGCACCAGGAATTTCATTCCAGAACTGTTTGCATGGAAGTTGCCTGTAATCACAGAGGACATAAGTTTAGTCATCCATAATTACGAATATTCCACCACCCGATTTCACCAATTGCTTAGACCCCATCTTGGCCCTTTCAGCCTGATGTTTTTTTTTGTTTTTTGTAATGGAACATTAACCTTTGCCCTTGTCACAATTCCACATTTTCGTTTCAATTTGACAATGCCTGATTGATGACTGATTTTCAATTGAACACGGTCTTTTCGATTGGCTTGGATTTTGCGTAACCTTTTGTTTCAACTTATTACAGTTCTTGGTGGTGAAGATAACTGGTACCCGAATACTCGACTGTTTGTATTCACAACACTGCAGACTTAGAATGCTCTGTTCTAGGAGCTCGGTTGATAAATCTAAGGTTAAATTACTCTCTGGTAGCTTCTCGATCATCCAGATTATGTGCCAGGAAAAATTTTGATTTCAAACGTGCATTTCCCCGAGAGCAGCCACGTCAAAATTTTAAGACAGCAATTCTGACTCATCCTTTTTATACATGTAAGAGTGGCTCATTTTGGGAAGGGAAATTTCAAAAAAATGTTTTTTTTTATAGAATATTACAATTTTTCTTAATAAATTATAGACAATATAAACAGGCTGGACCATGTCATGTCTTAGTTTCTTTTTAAATTATGTATGTCATTTTGACGCAGATAGTAATTTCCCGTTCAAAAAAAAAAAAGAAATTTGACAGATAGCCAGTCTGTCATATCTCCGCGGTACGAAATGAATAGATTTACACACACACTTGAACAACGTTGGCAAAATATTGAAATCTAAATTCCAAAGTGAGTGTCGTGGTTTTGCCAAAACATCGCGAATTTTGAAAAGACTTTTAATCGAAATAATGCACCCCAACCCGCGTAAAATTTCCGTATTTGCGACTCGAAAAACGCATATACAGTCGTAAAGTAGTCACTGCATTCTCAGTGTATAAGTTTTTGGAGGGGAGGAACTATTATTATCCCATTTTTATTGGAAGATCAACATGGCGACAATGTTACGATCAAAGGGGAGAGTTTCAGAGGCATGATAATCGATTTTTTTTTTTTCAGAAACATAAGAATTGGGCTTGGGCGAGCTCTGGCTCTGGTATGATGGCACAACGTGCCACACAAGCCGTTCAAAAAGCGATCATTTGTGCACTAAATTTAATAATCGTATAATCAGCCATTTTGATGATATTGCTTGGCTTCCGCGGAGCAAAGATAAGACTCCGTCGGACTTTTTGTGGACTATAAAAAAAAAACATACCAGGATATAAGTAACATAGATACAGTTTGAACAAAATACCGATTACAGAGCATCGATTATTCGATTTTATCATATCCATAATTCCTTTAAATCATTCTGCACTATTTAGTATTTTTTTTATAGGCATATGGAGGACGGATATCAAACACGGAGGCCAAGCCGGTAAATTGTGCTAACCTGCTTGAGAAAAAAAAACTTCTAACTAAACCTTCCTATTCTCTTAATAAAGCGCATCAAGTTTAGCTGAGGTAAGGTTTTCAGCTCATCCACAGATAGGAGGGCAGATCCAATCATTCCAGCTTACTCCGGACAAAGGCTGGACAAGCGCACAGAAAGTGTTCTGGTGTCTCAGGCACTCCATCCAAGCAGGACATAAGAATACGATATGAGCGTGAAACCAGTATGATGATACCAACCGCAGTTCAACATTATTTTCTTCCGAGCCCCAAGAGAAAGGCAGGGAAATTCCTATTAGACCAATCAAGAAAAATTTCTGTACACTTGCAAGTGCTCAGGTTCGCCCATTGGTGCTGATGTTTCACGCGAACATGCGCTTTGATGATAGATCGATCTGATCTACACCGAGGCTACAACGCCGTTAGCGGCTTCCGGTACAATGAAAAGAGAACCAAAGCCAGACCCAGCCTTTTGATTCCCCATGATCCTGAAGTGCCCGCAGAAACCGACTGAAGAGCCACGTTATTGTGGATACAGAATTTATCTACAGACGCTCTGCAGTCCGCCACCAGTAGTTAGATGTTATCCGAGGGCCGCAGAGAAATATCAAAGCTGCCTAACTATCCGAGCACCGGCTCCCTAATTTGTGAGAGAGCCGTCGGTGAAATTTTGTTTTTTTTATCGGACCGGGGAAAGCTCGATATGGCACTTCCCTCAGACCACAATTCTCTTTCAGGAAAACGCACAGAAAAGCGACGCTCAAAACGAAGCTGTGGAATCATCGCATCAAGCAGCATGCGTGCCAAAGAGTTTTCCCAATCAACCCTACACGCCAAAGAGCAATGGGAAGAATCAATCCAGCTGTCCTCCAAACATCCTGATGATCGCAATCTGTACATACATTTCTTTTGGCATCTGCCTAATAAATTACAAGATCCAGGGGTGACAGCTTCAGTAAGACCTTAAGAGTAGCCAGTAGCCGAAGATCGCTTGAAACCTGTCATATACTAAAATATTGTTGTCACTATTTTCACGTGTATATAGCTTTTACGTCTAAGAGAATGGATATTTGGCAAGTCCTTACAATACATTAGTATCATGGGTTTATGGATTTTTTCCTCCACTAATATAGGTGCCTTTTTTTTATATTGTCACTTTAACATCAGCACACAAACTAAATCCGTTCTAACACCTAACACCTTCAAAAAACATATTAGAACCAAGATCTACAAAAAAGTGTCGTCATACCACAAATGTTTTTTTTCCATGATTTTTCGTTCTAAATTCACAATTAGTTTATATATCTCATTTGTATTTTTTACTTTTTTTTTTGCAATTAACTCTCACTAACTAACTTCAAAGGACCATTTCTAATTCCAAATTTCTTTGGGTAACTTTAACTTTGAATGCTGCAACTCATCTCTATTGTTGATGACTTTGATTTATAAAGCTAAGCTTAAGCAGAAGTTGCCCGTCGTCCATTATTATCATTGTCTCATCTCATATCACAGATATATATAAAAAAAAAAAAAAAAAACAGAGGGAGATTTTTCTATTCTACCCAAATTTATAGTTTTAATTAGCTTAGATAGACAACACGAGTGTTGCTTTTCAGAGTTTTGAGTAATTCTTGTCAAAATCAACTAGGACATTAAATTTGCATGGCAATGCTATACAAATACCGCTCCTTTTTTTCAGTATTAAAATCCAGTTTTTCAGCCGATATCACTTCTCGCTTTTATTTAAATTAAAAAAAAAACATTAAAAAAAGAAAACAAAAATGGAATTTAGAACAAACAGGATTTAATAAAAGCAGATTTTTTTTTTGTTGTTTTTTTTATAAGTCCGTAAAGTCGTACCTAACCCTTAATTTATTGTTTTCTAAATTTTATTAAATACCCAACAATACTGGAAAAATAAACTTTAAAGAGTGAATTCGATGTTTATTTATTTACAGAATGAGCGCGCGTATTTTAAATTTAAGCTAACATAAAATATATACCTATAAACAAGAGTATACAGTTAAAAGCAATGAGTACAACTACAATTATTATCCTATGAATGTTGATAATATTAAACAGAAGACATGCGATTGATTGGCATTCGAAATCGTTCTAAGTTTGTCTGCTTTTTGTGGCAGAGCATATATTTTATACCATTTCTGATATCAATCAAATCTCTTAGTTATAAGAATTATCCAAAAAATTATAAACTGATGCGCTGCTCTCTAAGATCTAGCAGCAGTAACAAAACAATTTTGTATGTTACTAAAAATGCGCGCGTATACCTTATGCCAAAGTCTGGGACCGCCTTAGAGATGAAACAAATCGTGTTGAGCATCCAAATAATATCAAACTTCTTTCACAAAACTAATTAAAAAAAAATATAAACACCCAACCAAAATGCGGCTTATACAAAACTGCATATATAGAAATTGAAATGTAAACAAAGAAGTTGACGCACTTTTATAAATTCAATATGGATGAATATAGAAAATTCTCCGATCTTGTAACTTTTTTTCATTTCTTTATTTTTTTTATACACAAAACACATGATCATCATATGGAAAATGCGGCAAGATTAGATGGAGTAAAGACCATCTGTTTTTTTTTTTTTTTTTTTTTTTTTTTTATAAACTTAGATACTTCTGAATCATTCTCTGCTGATGATCATTAGAGAGCCCGCGAACAACATAAAAAAAAACATCAAAAACTGATTTTTAAGGGACAAAAACAAAAGAAAAAAACATTGCCGTCAAATTGTCATTTGCAGTAACAAAAACAACAATTAATAGAAATTAATATTAAAAATACAAAAAAAAAAAACTAACAATAGATAAAAAAAAAACACACACAAAAAAAAGCGTTATCCGATCACTAGAGTCGATTCTTGATTTTTCACGAGGAAAATTTGATATAAAGCAGGCCGGTGTGTGGCGGCGCGCGCACACACTTCATTGGCCGAAGGAAAACTAAAGTATTTTTTGGTATTAAAATGTGACGGTAGCGGCGGATACATCGGGAACGTACAGACCAGACCAGATCGATGGTGGCGGTGGCGGTGGCGGCGCGGCTGGTTAATATTGTTGAAACCAAATCCTATAAACATATACATATACAAGCGCAAGTAAAAGCACAATATCTCAGCTCGCACTTACGGACGCAGCATCAGCATCACATTTAGAAGAAGAAGATATAGTCGGACAGCAGAGCACATGTGTGTGTATTGTATATTATCATCCAGGCGCACTACTTAGGGGTTTACTTTTATATTACTTTTGGGGAGGAGAGTATTATCACAGCCCCATACACACGTACACACCACTATACATGCAATAGCTGCTCCCCACACCACACACGTTCAAGCCAACAACTTATAAGCGCTAAAGCTAAGCATCACAAGCAGCAGCATAACCAACAGCAGCAGCATCAGCAGCTACAGCCGCCGGACCCGGAGCTCTTTAGCACAAAACGATCGCGCGCGCAGATCACAAAATATCGCGTCAGAAGATCCTCAATTTACTTACTTTACTCAAAAGAATCAAGAGATGAGAGCTGCGCGCGCATAGTACACAATGCGCACTGTGAAAAAGTCAACATAAATGACGTTTTTTTTTTTGTTTTTTTTTTCATTTTCCCCCACCGTTTTTCTTTTGTTTTTCATTTTCTGTTGTCATTGACATTTTTTTGGAGAAATACAAATAAAACTTGAAAAATCACAGAGAAGAAAAAAAAATGTTCAATCAGAAACAGATGAATGATGTGAAAAATTATTCTCAAACCAAAAATGATCATTTAAGATTTTTATAAAGGATTTATTAAGATCATCAACAAGAGTAGAGAGGTGTATAGAGATCAAAATTGTTTACATGGGGAATTTCAGAAGAAGAAGAAGAATAGATGAAATACACGGAAATTATCTCACGCTAAATTAAATTGATTTTCATGTCAGATTGTAGTTACCTGGTTTTCTACAGATCATAACAATCAAGATCAACTGAATATCGTTAATGTGTGATAGAAATTTTCTATCATTATACGGACCTGAAACCCAAAATTCTTTGGCGTAATCTCCGACAAGCTGGTGTGTGTGTGTGTGTTTGGTCTGGAAAGATCATCCTGCTCAGTACGTCCTGATGACCTAAATGCATATTTTATGTCCGCTGGAATATTCTACATACAACTTTGATACCACGATTCCACGATATTCAAGGTTTGCCTCTGCATTCCTTCACAGATAATTGTTTTTATTTTCGCGGAGTAGAGACCTGGACGAGATGATTTTTGCAATTTTTTCGGTGAAGTCTAATGCGATTGGGCCAGACTCTCTCTCTCCCACCACGCTTAATAAAAATACTGTTACCTGTAATTGATAGGTATATTTTTCATATTTTGAACACCTGCCTAACGTCATCCACGTTTCCCAACATCTGGAAGGCTGCTACTGTTCTACCGATCCCGAAGAGAGCTAATGCCAAATTGCCTAGTAACTTTCGCCGCATAAGCATCTTATCTTTTCTATCAAAGGTGCTTGAAAAATTCGTATGTAATCTCAGATCCTTGGTTGGCTGGAAGCGAACAAATTTCTGTCTTCTTGGCAATTGGGATTTCGCGCTTTTCGCGGTTGTGAGACTGCAGTATTGAAGGTTACTACGGACATTAGGGCTGCCATGAATGATAATGATTTTGACATTTTAGTTCTCTTGGATTTCCCTAAGGCCTTCGATAGTGTTGACCAGGCAGGACCTTCTCCTTCATAAATTATCAACCTATTTTAAATTTAGTGCAACAACTATTTCCTTGGTCAGGGCGTATATAAGTGGTCGTTCCCAGCATGTTAGAGTTGGTAATGAATTCTAAAATGCCTTTCCCATACTCTGTGGTGTTCCGCAGGGTTCTGTGATTGGCCCATTATTATTTAGTCTCTTTATTAATGAGCTTCTTTTGGTAGTGGAGGATGTGAAGGTACAAACATATTCCGATGATGTACAGATTTATCTAAGCAGGCTTATTGGTCTGCTTAAGGATTGCATTGAGCGTTTTAACTCTGATCTATGTCGAATACACAGGTGGTCGATTCTCAATGGACTTCTACTTAATCCTTCAAAATCACAGTGCATGGCCTTCTAATAACAGCGCTTTAAACGTTATCGATATACTCCCGGTTATCTTGAATGGTTTTGTTATCCATGTGGCCAGAAGGGCTACTAATTTGGGAATTGTTCTGAACTGTGATGTGATGTGTTGCGACAACGTTAGTTCGATTCTCAATAAGGTGTATGCGGGATTGAGAAGGTTATGGCTCTCGGCGAGTATTCTGAGCACTAATATGAGGCTAAAATTAATAATTACACTGATTATGACTTATTTCATTTTTGGAAGTCATATTTTTCCTAGCTTGGACAGCGAGTTTAGGCGTAAGATGGAGGTGGCTTTCAACGATTGCGTACGATTTGTTTATGGCACCTGCGAAGATTTGACCATGTTTCTCCGTTTGTTAACATGTTACTTACTATGTGCACCGTGCTTCGTTGTACTGAGGACATAGCTTTCTGATTTCTGATGATTCTGCGTGTACCTAGTGAAGCCTAGCGCGTATATGACCTAGTATGCAGCTTGGTATTTGTACCTTGGTATGCTATAAGACTACGGGCGTTAGTCTCAAGCCTCTTCTAGCCTAAAGGGCAGATCATAACCTTCTCGTGGTCCACTACTGTCACTTTTTAAGTGCTAATATGATTAAGCCCGAACGGAGGTACCAGTAACGTTTAAGAGTCTGCATGAAGATTCACTGGGAGTACTCATAATCGTACGATTATGTTATACGAAGCCATATCATTTGTGTAGCCAACATTGCTAACTTGGTACTACGGGGTTGAGGAGCCCCGAATTGATCTACATAGTAGTAAACATTGGGAAGGCCCCCTTGTAGGAGCATCGTAGTGGTTATGGTAGCCCATATGCGGGCAGAGTGAGATTTTCTGAGTCTGTATGACTTAGGCGAACATTCTCCTCTAAACAGAGTAGTTTGTTCTTTTGACAAAATTGCATACTTCGTCCGTGAATTTGAAGGATAGTCGCTTGTTAATGTATGCTTAGAGGATTGGCTCTCGGCGTGGAGTTGCGCTAAATAAACTGGGTGCCGTGACCCACAGATCGGAAGAGATTTTAGGTAGGTCTCGCTTCGACCAGTAAGTCCAATGTCAAGCATGCACTGACATAAACTGGTACTTGCTGCGACAGAATATAAATTATATTCTGCCTCTCAAGGGCGATGATTTTCGCTTGTCTTTAATCCGTGCATTAAGAGTGCCGTGAGATTAAGCCATAATGGCAGGTGCTCACGTAAAACCATGACAGCTTTCTGTACTATTAAAAGATTGTAATCTTGTGTACATATATGCCATAGCTAAATATATTATTATTATTATTATTATTATTATTATCAATACCGGCTACCTTGTATTTGAAATCTAAGCCACCTTAGGCCCTTAGAAAATTCAAGATATTGAGTAAAAGTGCACTAATTCGGTTCCACTACCCAATTTGCATCCAGTTCATTTTTTAACATGCCATAAAACGCCGTATATACACCTGCTATCCCAAAAGACAGCAATAGGATCATCGAGTTAAAGTCCAGTCATCATAGTTCAATTGTGGCAGTATCGGCATGTGAATAATGCACAAATCCAATAAAACTATTTTTTTTTTCAATATCGTACTATGAGTTTAAAAGGTAAAGGACTGCTTTTTTCAATCCATTTTTATTAGCTTTTTCAGTGATAATATTGCTTGAAATATAACTTAATTTTCAGAAAACCAAAATCTATTTTAGTGGACGCGAAATGGATCAATGATTACTACTTATGTACATGAGCCAGTTTGCGTGTATTGATGGCCGTAAATTAGAGCTGATTTTTTTTTTACATCTTAATTAAACATTGTCGGATAAATTTTTTTATTAGAACAGCTAGCATCAAATAAAATCATTCCATGATAAATTGTCTGAAAGGCATCCTGAATGCACCGCAAGGAACTTGAACGGAAGCCGCAGAAAAAAGTAGTTAAGTAGTATGAGTCGTTAGCCAAATGTGGGTATCTGTTAAGTCCAGAAAGCCTTTTAAATACAGTTGAAAAAAACTTTAGCAAAACGATGGCAGGACTTTTCCTTAAATACAATCCAGAGCTTGCAAATCGAGTTCCCGAAGGTCTAACTGAAGCCGAAGATACGCTTTCTGAAGAGGTGGCTATTCGATGTTGATGAGCTACAAAATTATATAAAGGAGATGAATACAGGAGAGATATTTGAAGAAACATTTGTTTTCCCCTACGTAAGACCACCTATGGATGTAGTTTCATTAGCCATGCAAGAAGACTGGTTTTTAGGGCGTTTCGAGTCAGGCTTAATTTGATTTTTGCATGTCCATCTGTCCGACTTTCTATCCATACGATAACTCGAGAACTTTGGGTACTTAAAGAGCTGAAAATTTTGTACACGGCTTTTTTAAAAAAAAAAATTGTAAATTTATTTTCGTATACGGGACAAATCGAACAACTCCTTGGCAGGGTTGCCATACAAAAATTTCGTTTTACGTTAGATATATTTGAACACTGCCTAAGAACGCGTCGACGTAGAGAGCTGAAATTTTAATACAGCGTTTTCATACAAATAGTAAATAGAATTTTCAAAAATGGACTTAATCGGGCAACGCTATCTTGGTATTGCCATAACAAAAATTCAGATTTATTAGGTATACTGTGAAAAGTATCAGTCCTTAATGTTTTTATTGTACTCAATGAAATTGATTATAATAATTTTTACTGTCCGACAAACCGTTCTAGAATTCAATGTGCAAAACAAATTTAACAATTAAACTTGCACAGACGGGTGAGGATACGAAATAATGTACGGACATTCATCTAAGGTATCATAAGAATTGGTCTTACAACAAACTCTAGCTTTTTTATTGTAGTTACGTTTTTTTTATATTAATTCTTTCAATGAAAATACCTACAAATGATCGCATTTAACATGTTTGTTTTGTGTCATCTAAGTACCTTTCTTTTAGCTTCGCATCTAGAATAATATGTTACACCTATCACTAAAGCGACAGGATAAATATAGGCCAATCAACATTTTACCTTGGATTGGAAACCTCTTTTATAGGCACCAAATATTATTAGAGAATTGATGGACTTGGTCTTGCTGGATTTCTTCAAAGCTATTTAATAAGATCAGAAAGTGTAATTTAGTTTATACTTAATAAACTAAAGCTTTATTTGTTTTTGTTTATTGTTTTTTATGTAAGAGAACAGAGAGCTGAATCCAAAGTTATCTACATATCTGTTAGCTTCAAATGTTTATCCTCCTGTATTATGTACAGTTCCGCAAGGATTTGTATTTCTTTGTCTTTGAAAAACAAGTAACCGGAGGATATGTAGAATGACATATGACCAAAACCTATTTTTATACGAAAAACAAATGTTGTGTATGCAATCATGGAAAGAAAAACAAAAAAAGAGGAGGACCTATGACAGAACCTTGAGGAACTCCACTAAGAATATTTTAAAGTGAAGTCTTTCTGCTTCTTAAATTTAACTACCTCTATAGTATAGATGGACGGCGTCTTTTTACACAAAATAATAGTTAAATAAAGAAGCAATTCAAATATTTTTATTTTAAATCGCTCCTTTTAATAAGCTTATTTTTGGTTCTAAAAAAATTCTGTTGTTTTGAAAATACATATCTCTCTTGCGCTTCCCGTACCACCCAAATTCCAGGTATATAAACACTTCTTTTTGTAATGACCTATATACTATAAAATTGAAAATATATCGTAAAAAAATATCTAGAAAACATCAAAATCATTTTCATTTCGATAATTTTTAATTTATTTCTTTTTCGACAAAAGGAGAAAGCAGCAGATAAAAAAAAAACAAAATTATATTTTTCCCAACTTGAAAGCTTTTGTCATTTTGATAAATTAATGTGACACAAGAACAAGATAGAAGAGAAACCCAAATAATAAATAGGCACACAAAAAGTTGAACAAGATTGAAAATTAAATAAGAAGAAAAAAACAATGGAAAACCCAATTAAGTTTTTCACTTTCAACTTGAAGTGGACGCGTCATATTCTTTTCATGTTTTTTTTTTAATTTGATAAAAAATAAAAAATTAGATTTTTTTTCATATTTTTATTTTTCTACACTTTACCGCGATTTTTTGTCCCCTCACTTTTTAGCTTTTTCTCTATATTTCTCTCACAGTGAATATTTGTAGTTTTTCCCTTTTTTTTATATATTTATTTATGAGAACGACAATGATTTTTCAGTATTTTGATAATTCTCCTGACAAAAACAAGTTGGGTGGGGGGGGGGGGGGATAATTTGGTGCCGTAGTTTTGCAATTTCTGGCCAACTAAATGCCACAGCTGTATGGGTCCATTGTTGTAATAAAAATGAATAGTAAAAGTATGCACTACTAGTTCAGAAGATGAGGACTGTAATTTTATACACAATATTTCCTAAAATAGGTACTCTGTAAATACAAAGCTTAAACATCTTTCCGTCTATTATACAGTGAATTTTGACTTAATTGGATCGTACGAAACTGGTATTGGAGTGAAAAACTGAATAACAGGGTACTCGTTCTTTGGGTGCCAGGTCACAACGATATCAAAACTCAGATGACTTTGCTCAGTTTGGTGCAGCCTCGGAGGCATCCTCCTCCACAATCGGGATTGCACTTAAACACCATGCCTTGAATATTTCGGCTTAGGCCCGACCGCTAACACAGTTGTCTTTGTTTAGATGACCCTTCGGGTATGACTACAAGGGACCTATGGGGTAAACCTAGCCTAAGCCTAACGAATGAGCTATTGGGACTTAACAAGCAAGCCATCCCTGAGAACTCTAGAGTCAACTCCACTTTTCTCAGGGGTCACCTACACAGAATGAAATTTGTTGATGATCCTGTATGAAGGGGATGCGGAACAGAATCCAAAACGATAACTAAATTTTTTTGTCACTATCCAGGCCTCTCAGGAAATCTCCAAAAATCCTCAATCCATTCATCCAATTAATTGGGTCGTAAACTAGCTACTAATTGTTAAAAGTTAGTAATGCATGGAGCTACTACAAGCTTCTATGTGAAATTTTATTAAATATACAGGGTGTTCCGTAATAATGTGTGAACTTTAAAAGTATTCCTCGTAATGATGTGTAAATTTTGGGTGTACGGCTAACAATAGTACTTTGTTGCACATTGAGCCCCCTGAATTGCTTAAAACGAAAATAATTTCCACCTGTCCGCCGAATTCATGGCGCCATAAATTATGAATTGCAGAATTTTAACTATTTTCTTATGTTTTTATCATTTAATTAGCTATTATTAATTAGTTTTTCATCTAAAATTTCAGAGGTCCCAAAGCTTTCAATTCATCATGTTAGACCGGGATTACTAGGTATTTCCGTTATAACAGACATTTTACGCAAGTTTTTCAGCAAATAATTATTGTGTGTTAAAATTTTGCTCATAGTATCGTTTTTTGACCGTGCGAACCCTCCAGTTGACCATATATTTCCAATTAATTTGAAATGCGCTCAGCTTTCAGTGCGCTTGTGCAGCAGCATAGAAACAAGTGTATGTATTAAAGTGCTACAGAATTTAATGCCTGGTTTGAAACTTTTTGAAGAAAATTTCTTTTTTTGTTCAACACGATAAACTTCCCTTAAGCCTAGTTGATATAATGCTGATTGACCAGAGCTAATGCAAAAGTTAAACTCGTATGACTTTCATGTGTGAAGTGCTTGAGCTTTAAGTCCAGAGCAAAGGTGTTAACAATACAGCGCAAAGTGAAATTCGAACTTTGGAAATAACTTAGCAAATCGCCATAAAAACGCCAAATCAACAAAGAAGCAAACAACTGTCGTTTTCAAAACAATAAATTCGAAACTAGCTAAAAATTAATTCATTTTCTTGGTTTTTAAATCATGAAGATTGCAAAAAAATTCCTCTTGTTTTTTATTAGTACTCATAAAAAATAATTAATCAGAAAATAACATTAAAACGTGTTAGTTATGATAAAAGGAAGTATGGAGCTTTTTCCACGCCATCTACATGCTAGTAGTTCAAGTTTGTAAGCTTTCGGAAATGTCAGCGTAGAAATAGAATTGAGCCTATGATCATTCAGCTCCACTCTGCGCTACTCTGAGCTAACCACAGATGGCCATATAAACTACTGCGTGTGAAAAAAAAGGATGCCACTTGCTACTCTACGCTACTCTACTCCACTCTGCATTGTGAATGCGGCATTAGTGTAAACACTGTGCTTATGGTGCGTTGATGCATCAGCGTTAGTAAATCAGCATAATGTCACCAGGCTTTAATAAGGATAGAACATTTTATATATATATTTTTTAAATAATTTGGGTTGTAGAGGCGGGAGGGGGGGAGGTGGAGGGCGAACATCGAATTTTAGGCCGATAAAATGGAATACTTTGAATTAAAAAAAAGCTTTTTGTTGTTTTTTTTTTTTTTAAACCAGTAAACTCATGTTTGCAGAACTTATTTTAATGTAGTTTAGAATTTTTTTTACAGGGAAAATGTAGTCACTTCAAATCGATAGTTTTGAATTTTTCGGTATCGAAATTTAAAATACAGACTAAAAATCACAGACTACACTGCAAGAACATTTTCAATGACTGAAGCTTTTCATGCAAGCATTCTCATTTCTTATCATTTGCCTATCAAATTTAATCTTTACAAAACATATAAATTAAAATTTAAACTAAAAAAATATACCTATGAATTGGAATGTATCATCCACACGCATACCTACACTCCCTACTTGACCAGATTTCATTCATAACTTTGTCGAATTGTATATGAATGGCAAAATTAGCATCGAAATGTTCAGCGAGCTTCAGACGAAAATACAAGAAAGCATACTGTGACTAATCAGCATCTTCAAAATCTTATACATATTACGTCACTGTCAATTTCGATTGATAAAATCCAAAAATTTAAAAGACAAAAGATGCTGTATGTACTAAGGTTAGGGGGTAGGGTGGAAAAACTAATTAAACACAAAAAAATAGAGCATTTAAAAAACTTATGGATCAATCCATAATTTCTTGCTATACCAACCAACCAACCAGTCAGTCAGTCCATCACCCTAATTCCTACAACATAATTTTCCATTGCAACCGAATCCAACTATATCAGATATAGAAGTAAAACGCATCTTCAACTCAAAGTTTTCCGATATAAGCGTGGGTGTTCCCAAGGTGGAGAGAGGAGGGTGGGTATATGGTTTTATAAATAAATTCAAGTTGTTCTGTGTTCAATTCGTAATAAAACTTGTACAATGAGCATCATGATGATAAATTTACATCTTTAGTCCTTTGTTAAAAAAAAAAAAAAAAAAAAAAAAAATCATATTTATGTATTGTCAACGTTGTCGGTCGTCGTATGCTCTAAAATGGGCTGCTGCAGCTTGATATGGACCACATTTGGGTGCAACCATACGATTTAACTATTTAGCTTAGAGCTGCAGCAAAACATAGTCCCAAACTTCAACAGCTGCAACATATCTTTGAGTTCATTAAAAATGGTCAAATCCGGGCAAGAGGAGGGGATAACTATGCTGTTGTTGTTGTTGTACTTGAGTTAGCTGGTTGTACATAGTATCTACAATAGTACCAAATACTTGTGAATCCAAACCCAAAAAGTTAGCCTAACTAAAGCTGACATTGAATTTTCGTCAGCAACAGCACCGGGTAAAACACATCTGGATCTGGCTGGGTATACGTCATATACTACGTGCGCATATGCCGACTCACCACACTTACTCAACCTATAGCAGCTCTGGTACACGCGGGCATAATCGAATCTATGCAGAATAATTTTTTCTAAGAATTTTCAATTTTTTCATTTTTGGACTGTGGTAGTGAAGAAAATAATTGGAAACAGACAAAACGATTAATGCTCTTCTCCGGATGTCAAATATCCGGCTGTTAGCTGAGTTTTGTTTCCATGATTTTCCTAAGAATTCATCACCCGTCGCATCACCTACAATGACACCAGAAGAAGCAGAGTCCAGATTATCGAATTTTCAGGTCTTTCAGTCGGTTTGATGTCATTTTGACTTTTGACTTAAAAAACAAAATTTGACAGTTTTTTAGTAACGTTTTCCATAACCAACACACATACATACATTTTATGTCAAACGATATGTAACGAACATGGTATATCCTGTGAATCCCATGAAATAAAAGCAGGTCAGACAACAGAACAGGAAAAAAATTCTTAACCGGGACAACAACGCTAGTACCTATATCACCAGAGGAGAACGTGCCAGGACAATGTCGTAAATCTCAATTAAGCGTTAACTTCTCCTTTTTTTTTCATTATTCATATTCTAGTAGCTCCCTCCTCTATTATATATTTTATTAGGTTTCGGGAGTCCTTTTTATAGAGGAAAACTGGGATGCATGGAAAAGTGGTAAGAAAGAGATGCTGAAAATTAAATAGGACCGATTTAAATTTCCAAAACCAAGCTATAGATCCGGCACTCGGGATGATATATGTGTTTGTGGGTGCGTAGTGTGTTTCTATGTAAGACAGTGTGTCCCCGTTTCTTGCAAATGTCCTAAGGACGTGAAATTCAATCTAACACAGATTTTGGATGTAAATTGACACTATACTTACTCTATGGAGCCAATTTTCGTTATACGAAGACATTTGGGATAAACGGATGGATGCGTTTTACCATTTTTCCTTCTCGTCCTTTTTTTTGTCCTTTTTTTTTTTTTTTTTTTTTACATAGTATGTACATGAGTATAAGAGGGAAGTTATATGAGCAACATTTTTTTTTTCTTTTCACAAACAACTCCAAGAAATGTTGTTGTCCATTAAAATCAAAGATTATTCATTTCTGGTTGAATGATATGTGCCGGTACTATCGTTACACATGAGTCTCTCCATAGTCAATGTGTATAGTATCCGAAAAGGGAAAGAAGAGGTCACACTAAGATAATTATCTCTTCTGTTCTGTTGTTAGCCGTGCTATGCTCTGGCTGTAATTTGAGATGAATCAATTATTTCTAGACTTTTGTTTTCCTTTGGATGTTGTTTCACGCAGTACAAAAAAAAAACAAAAAAAAAACAAAAAAAGTATCGACATTTCATGGAAATATGAACAAAAATATAATTAAAAAAATATAGATAAAGAATCATAATGAGAAAAGCGATAATAATGTTTCATGTTTTCTTGCCTTGTTAGTATTAAGAGATTTCGCTGCTTGATGCAATTAAGTATATTGATATATGAGCACGCAGTTGGATATGGTACGTATATAAAAAGGGACATTAATTCAAGGACAATTAGATACTAGATATACGATTAGCTTTGATATTTATGCTGACTATTATTATTATTATTATTTTATTATTCATGAAAAGTACACAAGATTTCACAATCTTTTTAGCACAAAAAACTTTTGGAAATACTTTTGGGTACATTTTATAAAACTAAATAAAAATATCCTAACTATAGAAAAACTAAAATACAATTAAAAATTGATAATTAAAAATTAAAATCAAAAGTAAAAACCTACTGAAATTAAGTAAAAATTTGGAAATAAACATAAAATAAACAGAAAAAGTATAAGTACTGCTAAAAAAAAACAAGCAAAAAGAAACTAAGAAGGATATTGTGAGCGTTAAACACCTGTGTTTTGTGTGAATGCTCCAACCTTGCCAAATGTAGATGGAGTACGCTTGACTACTACTTTTTCCGCGAATTGGGGGAAATTGCGAACAGAGTGTTTGATTGATTGAATAACGAGGTATGGGATCCCAAGGAAACAACCCTCGAACGTAGGCCAATTCAAGTCAAGGCCCATTATTCACCATACACAGACCCGTGAAGAAATACCACTGATAATAAACATGGAAAATAATAAGGGACTAAGAATCGAACCTTAAGGCACACCACATGATATTGGTAAAAAGGATAAGTACGTACCGTTCATGTAAACTGTCTGTGATCTGTAACTCAAGTAATCAGAAAATCAGATTAGCTGTCTGAAATGAAAATTCAAAATATCAATCGAGCTTTCGACAGAAGAGCAAATGACCCCCTCTAATGAAAATCATTTGAACATTCTAAAAAAACTAAAATACAATCAACTTATCCCTAGGAATTTCCCATTAAATATTATTGCTTACCTTAAGTAAAGCTGTTGTGCAATTATGTCCAGAACGAAATCCTGACTGATTCTAATGTAAGAGTTCATTAAAAATCAAGAAATTAGAGACTTGCAGGTACATTATTTTCTCAGCTATTTTAAAAATAACTACATATGTCCTAGCAAAATAATAAGATGATACTGCGTACATTGCGACTATACATACATCCTTGGGAACAGGAACAATCTTTGAAGATTTTCAAGCTTTATAGAAAATGGAACTTGTGAAGCAAGAATTGCAAATGTGTGTACAAGTAGGAAGGATTTAAGGTGTACACATTTTAACAAGTTTTGGACATAGGCCTACACCAATAACAGTAGATTTAGTGCTGTTCATTATACCGTAATTACTTCAATAATATTAGTCCTTAGGAAGAGCGAAATTGAGTAATTTCCCTCTGCTCTTCCAAGCGGTTGTGTTAAATATGTGCACTTTACTACTAAAGTCTAATCCTAACCGAATCAAAGATATCCTCCACAATTCAACCAAATAATATAGGAACTGTATTTGAAACACTTAAATGGGTCATTGTTTTTGTACACACTTTGGGGGTGATTTTGATTGGTTTTTTTTTTTTCGTATCTTAAGCGTATATTTTAGTCACATATTTGGACATTCCACTACAAATTTGTCGTTCTTTTATATTCACCATATTCATTTTGATCTATTCTTTTCATCAACCACAAAATAAACTAAAATGAATTTTCAATGAATAAACGTCAGAATATACGCCTAAAAGTATGACAAATTTGTCACCTGCTTCCGAGGCTGTGACAAAATTTTTAAAATATAGCAAATGGATATTCTACAGCAGCTTAAAGTATTACAAGTGCTTAAATTCAAAATAATATTTATGAATTTGTAATATGAAGTATAATTTTTAGTTCATTCTGCGTAATTCAAGGCTTATTGAGCTGAATAAAAACACCAGAAGAGCAGTAGAAAAGTTCATTTCATTTTGTCGTATAGTTTGACATTAAAATTCGAGAAAAAATCAGAAACACTAACATGGTGGAACTTTTAATAATGAAAACTTTGCGGAATTACTCTTATTATTATATTTAAGGGGTTATACCTTCCAAACGCTCTAGAAACAAGGCAGGACATTTGAGATTAATGTCAAACAAATAATATAACATTTGATTTGAAGAGGAGAAAAAAAAATGTATTGAATTTTTTTTACAAAATGGCGGCTGTGCAGTGATTACCGTAAACCGCTATTTCAAAAAGGTCTTTCGCGGCGAGCAGTAGAAGTCTCGTCCAACTCCACCTAGATAAAAAAATATTTTTTTTTTCAATATCTAAATGAGTTTTGCTAGTGAAGTACATATGATAATATTTTTAGAATTGGTTTTTCGCAAAATGGCGATTGTTTTAACAAAAATCGTGTTTTCGACACGAAAAATATCGATTAAATTGTTTATAAAATTTTTTCTTGTTATTCAATCACTAAAATCGTGTGTACTTCACTGAATAATCAAACAATGAAGCTACAGTTAAAATTTCTAGTCAATCGGATGTAAAGTTTTTGAGTTCTATTGCTCGCCGATTTTGAAAACACGTTTTCGAGAAAAACGCGTTTGAAGTTTCAAAATGGTATAAATCTTAAGAATCGCATAAAGCAGCGTGACAGAAGGTTGTCGCAGGTAAGTTCTTCATAAATGGGTCTTATTGCGTTGAAAACGTCCTTATGCATTGGATTTTTGTGCTCGTACGTTGCGCTTTATGCGCTCCCAAGTACACTAAGAGTCTACTCCAACGGAACACTTCTCGTGCTGTGGATTCTCGTTCGTTGACATTTGATTGATTTAAAATTGATTTAAAAAATTTTTAAGTTTAGATCGGAACTTGGGCGTTGTAGATTTTGATTCTAGGGTTATTTTGGCATGATTTAAGGCAATAAAAAAAAATGGCCGCCAAAAGGATTCTCATCACCATTAGTTAGACATTGGATATTAACCCTTCAGTATATTGATTACGATATCTGAAATACCCCCGTAGGTGATGATCCCAAATATTTTTGTTTTTTTATTTTTTATTGAAAAATGCAAAATTTTTTAACTGATTATCGGTTTTCTTAAAACTTCTTCCTTGCTTTTTTGACATATTGTGAAAGTGAGAAAAACTAAAGTTTGGATTAGTCCAAGTTTGTCATCAGTCGGGATAAAAAAAACAAAAACAATTTTTTACCGATTCAGGATTTTGCTTGTGATTTTTTTGTACATTTTAATGAGTAAGAAATAAAGAGAGAAATAGAGTAAGAGAGACAGAGATAGAGAGATAGAGAGAAGGACAGATAAGGAAGCGATTAATGATATTTTTTCAAAACATTTTTAAACAATTTTTTTTTATAAAATCTCGACTTAAATTTTATTAATGTCATTTAGAAAATTTTCAACAACAAATCAATAAAGTGTCAAAGAATATTATTATGCAATAAATAAATTACATTTTTAGTATCTATAAATATTCCACTCATATTTATAGCGCTAATAACCATAGGCGTAAATTAAAAAAAAAACAGGTTGCTTGTTCGATGCTTCAATACAATTTTCAATATGTCAAAATTCCACTTGGATCACATTAAATTGAATCATAAAATGACAAAAAAAACCAAATAAAATCGAAATATTTATATTGAAAATTCAATTTCGTTATATTAAAGATAGAAAAATATATTAAAAATTGTATCGAGGGATATTAAGTACCTACACACGTGCACAATTTCCCCAGGGAAGTTTTATAATTTTTTTCTATGATGATTTGCAAGGCCAATAATATTCTCTCTAGTATTCTTTCTCTTATTATTTATTATTTTTTCATCTTTTTTTATTAATTATGACCTACAATTCGGAACATTTGTGGAGCATTAAAAAAATTAACCTTAGAAGAAAATCAGAAAAATGCACGGGGACTACATATATACGTACGTGTATGTGTATGCATGTATAACTAAAAGTGTGAAAAAAAAATAAAAAAAGAAAGAAATAATGAAAATCTGTTATCGTGTCCTCCCTCCTTAAGTGTGGTAATTAATTTTTTATTTTCTTTCGAGAAACATTTTCAAAAATACTAAAAATTTATTATCCGATGGTTTCTATAATGTTTGGAATTGCTCTCTATTTTTGGTAACAGAATATTTTTTATTACGTTCTTGAGACTATATTAAAAATGAGAAGCAGTCGTGGGGTATTTAGTATTACAATCTGATAATTATTGATTTTATAGAAAAATATTTTTGAAATAGACCCAGTTTATAGTGAAAGTGCAGCAGACTGACATAATATGACGACACAAGTAACTAAATAAGAGACTACTATTTCGATCCCTATGGAATGTAACATTGGCATGCCACAAGGTGCAGTCTTGAGTACTTTGCTGTTTGTACTATACATAAACGACCTTTCAAGTATAGTAAAATACTTGAAAGTAGTGCTATTTGCTGATAACATGTTGGTGTACATCACTGGTGGTAACAATTTAAACGAACGCAAACAAAAATTACAAGAGGATTTGGGAAGTATTTCAGAATTGATTAACATGAATAAATTAAAGCTTAAAGTATCAAAATTGTATGCTAATAAATAGCAAGGACCCCTAAACATTAACTATTCAGGGAACTAGTACAGAGATGTTATAAAAAAAAAAATTAAATATCTTGGTATAGTGATAGATAATAAATTCAGCTTCTTATTCCACATTAATAAACTTACTCAAAAATTGCTAAGAAACTAATTTGTTACCTAATTACTTAATTAGTTCTATAAAATACATTAGTCAAACAGTTAATTATAATTCAAGAAATAAAAATGACTTTAGAATTAAAGCTTGTAAGAAAACAAAACATGCTAAACGGATTGAAAATGTTTAAAAGCCTTCCACATGAAGGTAATTTTGATTAGTTTAAGAATTTACTTATTGAATTGCTTAAATTTAATTACTAGCCTTAAGTAAAATTGTCGTAACAAAATAAGGAAAACTTAAAAAAAAAAAATCAAATTATTGAAAATTGCGGAAATTATATAGAATCTATTTAGACATACTTTAATGTACAGACTAGAATATTCTCTTTCATAATCACGAACTTCAAAACAACATAAGAGCCATTAGCAAATTTTGTTTCTTCACATATACGCACATCCATAAACAAGTGGAATTGCTTGTTTTTTTAGGTTTTAAGCCTATGAATGTGTGTAATTATACCTGCAGTTTTAAATTGGTATTACACATGAAAGAGTCGTTGTTTGTAATGATCAACTTATATGCGTATAGTACGAGATCAATGCATTTTGGCTTCCTGGGCTAGAGTAGATAGTTAATCTTCAACCAGAAAACACCAGCGTTCGAGCGAAGAATAGATTAAAGCTGAGTGTACAACCCGTAAGAACCGATTGGTTTACATAAAGATGGATTCTGACATTACAAACTACATCTGGAAGATCATTAATAAAAAAAAAAAAAAAAATAAAAAAAAAAAAAACAGTAGTACTACGTGATAAGATTTCATTGAAATCGGGGTTCATAATTATGGCAGTTCTGAGCATATCAAATTTGCATCATGTTTTTTTGCAGTTTTTGTTCTACGAAATTCTTCCCCTTACCCCCCCCCCCCCCCAGGCAGGGAAAAACTACTTCAAACGCTGGAAGAGCGAAGGATACATATGATAGGTTTAAAAAAAAAATCGAGGGTAGTGTGAAAATTTTAGGGGAAAAATCGAAAACGGGTTATAGCGTCATAAATTTGGGAGTAGATTCATTCGCGCCCCCTCTCCCCCCCCCCCCTAAAGTTGAAAAAAGTTAATTTTATTTTCAAGATTCGGAAAGATGAGGCTTCGGGGCTTCCACAGAGTACCCACATGTATAGATTGTAAGAAAAGAAAGTACCAATATGAGTATGTGAACAAAAGTGATATTTTTTTCGAAAATCGAAGGTTTAGTACTGAAAATTTTCGAAAATTGAAATTACTGGTACGCAGAAACTTGCGTCTTACTAATGCACATATTTGCACAAAGTCGGATAACTGGCAGCATAGAATCGGAAAATTTATGGTGAAATTAGAGATTTTGCGAATTCGAAATTCAAACCTTTATAACTTTTTCCGATGAAACTTTCGCTGATCAAGTGAGTTTGAAAAACTTGCAGATTGAAAGGGTCTATCGAGTAGTGAGAAGGAAAATCACATAAAATGTAATTAGATATAAAATTTCGAAGAAATGAAAAAAAAAATTGAAAATTTTCAAGTTTAGAATAGTTACTTAATGGTAATTTCGAAATTCGAAAATCGAAAAATGCAAGAAGATGTGCCTTCGAAGATCCAGCACACTCACCAAAATTTCATTAAAATCGATAGAAAATTACTCGAGTTATGGCGAAAAATATGTTCGAAATTGGCCATTTTCGAACTCGATTTGCCGGCCTCACAGTGAACACAATTTTTCTTGAAAAAAATGATACATCCTTAGTCTTTATAAAAATGTAAAAACATCTGCGAAAAGCCTGCACAAAAATTCAGGTATTCGACTCAACTTTCCCTTTCCAGAATTTCGAATTTACATGTAAGGAACCCTTTGATAGGTTTCGAATCCAACGACATCTCAGTCATTGCTGTAGGCTGTATAGTTTCGGAGGAGAGAAAACACGAAATTACTTATACACTGCACCATTCACTTTATACCTATATCTACGTTCTGACGAAAATCACGTCCATTAGGTATGTGTCTGAATTTATGTCTATCCTCATGCAACAAAAAACAGGTAAATAGTTTTGAAATAGGTTTTTTTTTAAGTTAAATAGCTTGTTAATTGAGAATTGAGAAAATATTAATCTTTAATTTATAAATGAAGGGGGAGTGGGGAGGGTTTTTTAAAATCCCTTTCATAAATCCATAATTAGATTGATTTATTTGCAACGAGCGTATGTGTATTTATGTTGCCTATAGCCATAACTTAATTCATAGTTGAAATTTCTTAATAAGTTTATAGTACACGTTAAATTGTTCCAAATGAAGCATTTAAATCTACTTAATTAATATTCAAAATCGCTTAATCGATGTTAATGATGATAATTTTCAATGACTTAATTTTCTGGGACCTCACCTTCTCTCTCTCTCTCTCACTCACACATTTTTATATACTTCTTCAAATTGGAGAGAGAGAGAAAAAAAACCATCCAAATATGAAATTAAAATTTTAATAATTTCACATAGAAAATGAATCAATTTATCATAAAAGATTGCATCTTCCGTTCTGGGATAGAAAACCATGGGCGTAACAACACGAAAGAAGGAAAAAACCTTCAAAAAAACAGAGGCAAAAACAAAATCTGCTAAAGAAAACACTGCAAAAGAATTTCAAAGAGCAAAAAAAAAAGAGAAATTTTGCCTAAATCAAAGATGAAAAATTCGATTACTAAAAAGACTACTGGGGCAGAAGCAATTTAGCCTAAAGCTACTAACAACGCTCTCTATGATACCTTAGCAACCTCCTTATACCTTCTTAAACCTTCTTCTCATAATGCGAAAATATCGGTTCGAACTCTTTGTATTGTTCTCGAGCAGCGGCACAACGGTGGCGCGGCAGCCTCAATTTTTCTTATTATGATTGTCTTATGGCAACATTTTTTATACATACATACATACATATATAAATAATATGCCTATAATTTAGTGTGAGTGGTACGCCCTGTTTTATAAATGCGCCTCCAGCTTAAAATGAAGATAATATGATAAAGTGTCGTGGGTGGGTCATAAGCAACCGGTGTAGTCAAAAATTATCATCATCTACACCTGAAGAAGTTAGCAAGATGATTATGAAGAGATGATCAGAATAATGATGGAGATAATTGTAAATTGGTATAAATGATGAAACCGACCGAGAAAATTATGAATAAAATTGGTAGAATCATAACGAATTCTTCTCAATGGTTGTACGAAATCGATGCATATCTGAAAGACACATATTTGTTGTGGCGTGGCTGTAATGAGATGCCCAGCGATTTCAAATAAACTAACCCTTCTCTAGAAGATAATGAATCGACTTAACTTAGCAGACAAGGAATACGAGAGCCCTACAAGTTCTGGGAAAAAAACTCTCCCCCCAAAGATGAATGTGAGCAAGAATGATGAAGGGGTTCGGTTTTAAAGAAACTATTTGGAGTATTCAAAAGACATCAATCACGAAAATGCGTATGAAAATGCATGCTTTCACTTAGGACAGAATTCGTTATTTCATCTAAATGGCAATTCCGCCAAAACTTTTGAAAATTTTCGACTCATGCTCTTAATAGTAAATAAATTCGAACAAATCCAGGAAATATTATGGGGAGCGACATTGCCTTCCCAGCGAAATGGATGGAATACATCAACGTTAATAATGGATCTGGACAAAAATGTTAACTTTCGCCGATGAGCACGTTCTCATTAAAATTTTGCAGTAAAAAGTAACTCAGCAGCAGTATCTCAGATCAAAACTGACAAAAACCAAGGAAATGCGACTAACAAATATGAGATTTCGTTGGATTCTATTTTCTCAGCTATGATGGTTTCTAGTTGTAGAGATGATCTCTTACAAGAGTTAACAAACTCCGGCTATGATAATTAGGGATGATCTGTAAGAAGATCGGATAAAATCTGATCTAATGAAGAATTCCCAAAACATATAGTCCACAACTGGTGGTATACCATGAGACTTTGTTCCAATCCTGGCAAAACAGTAATCTTTCCATTCACGAGAAAAAAGGAAGCTTTATTTTTTCAAGCAACATCTCTTCAGGGTGTAGTTGTGGAATTCTAAAAGGAAGTCAAATATCTAGGCATTACCCTAGCTCAGCAGACTAACATAAAACTATCATTCTCCTGGTGAAAGCCACAGCGGCAACATGAAAGATCTAAGGTCTGAAACCGCTGTGGTCATTTATATGCGCTTCATCCGTTTGGTGGCCAAAAACTACAAAAAATTACATCGGATTCCATGTCTATAGGAGTAACCGAGCCCAAAACTTATTTGCCCAAATTCAGCCTTAGAGGCTATACTGAATTTGTTTCCATTGTATCTGCATGTTATGAAAGAGGCCATCCTCAGGACGTTACGACTGCAGAGGGTAAATCTCCTGAGCATTGGTAATCTGGTCGGCCACCTGAAAATCTTTCCAGAATTCCTAGATGGACCGAACAAATTCTCAGACGTTATGCCGAAATGCCATAGCTTAGTAACACCATTCAATGTGTTTTCAGAAGATCACCGTAAGTAAACAGTGATATTCTGGTGACTTACACTTTGAAAAATGATCTCTTGGTAGACTGATGGATCCAAAAAAATGGAAGGTACAGCACGTGTGGGCCCGAATTACCAACTCGCTAAGGCAAATTGGTTTGAGACTGTCTTATACCCTAGATACACGGGATATATCAATGATCATTGGTTTAATTACGTAATTGGATCAATGATCATTCCTGTTTTGGGGTGGCACATGGCAAAGACGGTCTACACGTAATTAGATTTGACAGACTAAATGTGTCATTTGTGCATACTGGCGATTACTCCCATATCCTTAAATTTCACAGACATATCCGCGTATATTTGGCTATTTCCTCGTGCTTTTCTCAGATCTTTTATATAAATGCGCCACAGCTCGCACAACTTTTAATTTTCAGCAGTTTTCCACACAATCTTGCTTTTTTCTTCGTCTCTTTTTCCACTTATAATGTATGAATTTTTTTTAAAGAATTCAATAATTTGGGAAACATGCAAAATTTGCCTTGAAAAATGTATCAGCCAATTTAACAAATGACATCTGACAGTGATGGCTGGAAAATCAGCTGATTTTTCCAATAATTTGCAGATCCTCACCGCTAAAAGAGCGCTTATCGCTAAAACAAATGACAAGCAATACATAATTTGCAAACGAATGGGCTTGTGGGGGCGAAATTGGTGCAATGACGAAACGAATGACCATTACGCCAAATGATGCAGTGACACATGAGCTATGCAATGATCATTGCTCCGTCAATGATCATTGATATGTCCCGTGTGTCTACGGTATTATTGTCGTGAAGCAATTGTCTGTAGGAAATAAGATCACGCTGATTTATTGTACAAGGACATTAAGGCAACAAGGACAATAAGATTTCGGACTTGCCTTGCAAAGAAAGTAGCCAGATCGCTATTTATTGGCCCCAAGACTTAAAGAGCAACCGTTCGGCGCAATTCAGGTGATTTGGGAGGACAGAATAAAATTGTTACACTGAGAAAAACACCCTAGGGCTTAGACAAAGGAAAAATTTCATAAAATATTCACAAGAGTGAATAAGAATATTCCTCACACTCAATAGGAAGGAACTAAGGTTCATAAGGGGCCTGCCTGTTGGGCATTGTCTACTTACGTAGATATCATCTAAGTAAAATGGAGAAGGTCGATAGTGGCACCTGTCGCGCTTCTGTATGACGAAGACGACGAGACTGCTGAACACACATTTTCTGCGATTGTGAATCTCTTGGCCGCATATAGGCTCAAATACATCTGAGAAAAGCATACCCATTACTAGAGAATTTTCCTGACAGATATGACTACGAAGAATGGTATAGCATGCTCAGATTTACAGATTTGAGATATTCTAAGATGAAGATCATAAACCACCAATGTAACACTAAAATTTTTGCCTCTTTATTCTACTCGCCTGTGTTAAACCCTATCGAAAAATCATTTTCTTTCAGTTTTAGGTGATCGAAGATAGACTGCAACAAATCACACTAAATGACTGTTCGAACTATAAAATGGATGTGGTTTACTTTTTTTTGAGTCAGTGGTAGTGGCAATTCAAATATATTTGCTAGAAGTTTAAGTCTTTTTGTTAACAGTTGAAACTCATTCGTTAAGGGGCTATATTTGTTATATTTGTTAAGGGTTTAAAATTATTTGTTCAAGGTTTAAATTTATTTGTTAAGGGTTTAAAATCATTTGTTTTAGGTTTAAATTTATTTACTTAAAGTTTAAACTCATTTGATAATGGTTTAAATAAATCTCAGAATGCTATACATTGTTATCGTCCTTCCTTTCTTCGAATGTGTATTTTGATTCTATTAATTGATCCCTCTATCGGAACTGGGTAATATGCTTTAACTGAAGCTGCTTCGATGGCGGTAGTAGATTTGAAACCAATTTTCCTTCAAACGGTTTGTCCAGAGCGTGTTGTAACCCGTTAGAAGTACTGCTACAGCATTGCCATCTGGCCGAGCGATCACCGGTGGAATTCGGTACGACTTGGGCGATGGCATAGCAATGCCTCGAGAGTGTAAAGCTAAACCTTATAACTGAAATTATTCTTCTCCTTGACTCCTGGCTGGAGGAAGATTTTCGCAATGCTTCTTTAAAACTTGTGTCCCCGTTGCGTGTTGGCAAGGGCTTGACAATGGGAAAAGACAAACCCTCTTGTATCTCAATGAATTCGTTCTTTCCTTTTCCCGGTTTTATTTAAAACACTCTTTTTTTTTGTTTTGTTTTTATGTAAAAAAAAAAATATTTACTTTTATTTTTAACAATTTGTTAGAGAATAAAATAACTTGGCGACTAATCTCTTATCGGGTCAACTCTCTACTTCAGCGAAACACAGAAAAAAAGCGGTTCACAATTTTTTCCGCGGCCTACGTGACTTATTCTATTACATCATTCTATTTCCTCTCTTCTAAAATTGATTTAGGCCGACCTCTATCTCGAAAAGTTTACATCATGTAAATTGCTTCATTTAACAATTTTTTAATGTTAGAACAAGTTTCGTCTAATTTTACATTTACAGCGTGCTAAAATTAATTTCAATAGTTTTTCAAGTTGGTACCAAAACCTATCAAAATTGCTTTACTGATTTTATATTTTTCATACTTGTCAAAATTTATATTTACCTTTTTCAATTCAATAAATTTTTACTTTTTCATACTTGTCAAATCTTATCTTTGCTTTTACCAACCGGAAAACTAACTGAACCTATGCCATTCATTTCAATAAAAGTTAAGGCGCCCATTTTGCTTCGTTCCCATAAACATAAAAATGTTTCCCATTCTTTTAATTCCCTTCCGGTTAGAAATATTCGTTTTTCGGCCTGAGATATGTCACAGTTTTCTATTTGTGAGATTATCGTGGTTCTCTGTCTAAGCACGAGCCTAGCAAAATACTCCAGCCTCGCGCTGTCACGTGTGGGTTGGCCCGTTCTCACATCAGGTAGAGTGGTTCATTCGGACTAGATTTTATGAAAAGTGTAACGAGGCGTTTCAACTGTGATTGAACGTTTCTGAAAGATTGAAATGTCATGTTCGGGTTTCGTTTTGTTGCGTATGCAATTGTTTTGTTTATTGTGTCGTGCGTGTTTTTTTTATTTTTTGTCTCGCAAAAGTCTGCCAGAAATGCTCTGGACTTTTCTGAGCATTTGATGCCGGCTGAAAGAAAATTCCCTCATCTAGGTTTAATTATCAGCGAATCTTGAGTGATAATTTCCCGATGTAAATGAAAACTCAGCAATGCCAGACAGTTATAATTTTATTTAATACACTATCCGTTCCAGGAAAAATGCAATGCCATATGACATATCAAATAAATGATGTAACAACTTTGATCCTGTTTCTAACAAAATTCTCCTGTATTTTATCCTGATAGCGATCAATGTTATTTGGTTCGCTCTTTCTAATTGACCGTCCGTTTGCACAAAACTTTGAGTAGTTTGGAGGCTCCGCAACAGTTAAACATGTTCGGACTGCTTATTACTGGAGCATATCGCGTACGTGTAGCTCAATCTTTATGGGCCGGTCGTATTGTGTCAACTGTTGATTGGCAATCATTTTACAGGATGAGACTTTTGCCATTTATTTCATAGAGTTTCTGTGAATCAAAAAGAATGCGCTGACTGAAATTGAAAACGGTGATTTATCTTGCTGCTGGGTATGGATTTGGAAGAATCGGAACTTTTCGTGTTTAGTGCAGAGCGAAAGGGACGACTAGCCAGGCAAATAGTTTTTTGTAACAATATGCAGGTTTTGTAAAAGATCTTAAGTTCAACTGGTAACTTCAACTTGCTGTAATTTTATGAAAGATCTTTGCAAATCGGAAGGATTATATGAAAGATGGAATCTCTGTTTGCATTGAATAATTAAAAAAATATATATAATATTTGTAAACCGTATAGGTATGCTTTTTCTATTAATAAATTATTTGAGATCTTTGTTGTTTTTTTTTCTCTCTCTCTCTTGTACTTTATTTTTAATTTTAGTCTATAGTCTCTACTATTATTTTCTTTATTTTTTCTTTATTTATTTTACTATTTCCATTACATGATTATATCTTTTGATTTTTGTTTTTTGTTCTTTTTTTCTCTCTATTTTGAATTGCTTAGTTCGTAGTTGTTTTGTAGTAACAAAGAATTTTATCTAACCACTGCACTTTGTACAATCTAAGATAGCATATGTATCTTTGTACCTAGCCAAATAAAGAATTATTATAATTATTTATAACTAAGTGAAAAAGGTGTGAAAAACACAAAAATAGTAAATAATAATACGATTTTAGTAAATGTATTGTCCACCTTTCTTGTAAGCTGTATAAAACCTTAAAATACCAAGTAAAACTACATAAACATGTATTAATTCAATAAAAAAAAAAAAACAAAACAATAATAACAAAATAAATCGACATTCTAAAGAAATTTCAAAAACATAAAAAAAAAAAGGTGCAAAAATTTGCCATCATTATAAGATGCTAACAAGAGATAAAATCTATACACACAACAGGTAAGATCGGACTAGCAGATATCCTATACCGGAAGAAAAGTTCATTCATTTATATACGCGCGCATCGATCCAACGCAACTCCAGTCTCGTATAAGCATGCGCATACGGCAAGTGCAGTGAAGTGCAGTTCGCTGGCAACAAGTATGTACTGACTGAACTAATGATGCACATTTATCTAAGGCATGCAGCAGTGTCAGAGAAATTGAAGCTAAATTTGCTCCCCAGTTATTGCTAGAAAGAAAGACTCGTCGTCGTCGCTCGCATATGTATTAGCTTCATACAAAATATATAATTTTTTAGCTACAAAATATCAAAAGGAATCAGCGACAGCGACAGCGACAGCAGCAGCAGCAGCATCCAATATAAAGCTGTGATTCAAGATTGAATCCGCTTGAGACTGGTATCACCAACGTGTTGCAGTGCAGTGCGCTCATGAGAAGACCACCACACTCCATATACAAATTTAAGTTTATCGCGCAGCTTCACCGTCAACCAGCCTGAGTACCAGGTCTATACATACGTATGTATGTACGTATAATAATTATGTATGTACTTTACCTGTGGTACCTGCTGCTCGTTTAGTGAAACAGGTAAATCGATTATACAATCCAATAAAATTGAGGCGTGCAAAAGGAGAACGCACGGACTATACGGTACGATCGGCAGAGTGTGTACTTTGCTTGCATGCATTTACACTGAATCGGTCGGGTAGGTCGCGAAACATATCAAAACGCGCAACTAGTTTTTACTAAGTACCTTACCTATATGCGCGGGGCGTAATTTGAGTGATAAAATATGTTTTAATTTTTTCTAGGATTATTATATAGAAAAGGATGAAAAAGGATTTTACTATGAATAGTTAGTAGAACAACAACAATTGGTTGAAATATAAATACATTTTTTTTTTTTTTTGTAAATTTCTCCTTTCTAATAAAATATTTTGAAAATATGCATAGTGTAAAATAGAATAAAAAATAAATAAAATAAAAAAATAAATCGTTGCCCTCTTCTGGGTACCTAGTTTAGCTGCTAGCATCTAGTCTAGGTACCGCAGCAGCAAAAATAAAGTGGAAGGCAGCAAAACCAAAAAACACAAAGTCTAAGTCAATGAGTCCATAAACGAAGGAAGATCATAAAAATATTGTTTTCATTTAACTTTTTTTAAACACTAACTTCACAACCGTTTGAGAACACACACTACACATATTTGGTTTAACACTTACGACTTCCTCTTACTTTTTTGTTTTTTTTTTTTTTTTGGTTTTTTCTCTTTTTTCCATATTTCATCAGAGTCTAACAAAAACACGGCGGCTAATTTGTATTTTTTTTCCTTTAACAACCTTTATTTCAACCAACAAAACCTCTCATTATTTTTCCTGCACTTGAACACAGTTCAACATCATCAGCTAGCTCTCTTCTATCCCATCTAAGTATATTTCAGAATATATATCGAAAATGTAAACATTTTCTGGATTGTTGTATAAATAAAGCTTACCCATAGAGCAATATTATGTATGTATGTATGTAAAGTACATACGACGACTTTACCGTAGAGATGAGATCAAAAAAAAAAAAAAAACCTAAATGTAAACCTATTCTAAACTTGATTTTCTTTTTTTTTTTCCTTACAACTTCTTTTTAGGTGTTTTTCAATAGCGCCCATCTTTCTTGGTCTGTTGTTATTCTTTCATAGTCAACAACATAAAGATCAAATGAAGATCACTTCTTTATGCTGCCATTCAAGGGATTCGTTAAGAAACTGACACAAAACAGACGTCACCCTGTTTCTGGATGTAATTAGAGAGCCAAAAACAAAAAAAAATCATGAAAAGGGAGCAAGTTCATATGTTTATTGTTAGAGAGTGACTCTGAATTGAGTGGTTTTTGGTATATGGTATGTGCACAATGTAATTGATTGATTGGAAAAATTATTTCCGTATATATTGTACATACCATAATCTACGCACACATATTTACATATGTGTCGTTAAATTTTTCATTAATTATATAAATCACAATTGATTTTTCCAGGACCTACCTAGAACAAAAAAACAACAAAAAACAAAAGGAACACGAAAACTTTAATGTTAAAATTATAATTAAGTAAAAAATATACAGGAAATAAGATAGAAGATAGACAAGTAAAAAAGCTAGAATTGGTCTATGACCATAATTCTTAGGAAACCCTAGATTAGGGGTGTCCAAACGTTTTGCTGCGAGGGCCAGTTTGGGATTTAAATCCATTTGCGGGGGCCAAGTAAATATGGTAATTAAAAAATCTAATTATAAGTAAATCTGTAATGAATTTTACTTTTTTTTTTTAGTACGTACAATAATACTAAATAAACATGACTAAATTATACCAAGGTATATTATTAGAAAATTATTTCATGGAATTTTTAATGGGAATGATGGTACTGTGTTTTTTTTCCTGGAGAGTTTCTTCAAAGTTGGGAATAAAATCTGAAACACCAATTATTAGCAATGATTGCAAATGATCGTCCGATAAATTTGTCCTGTATTTAGATTTCAAATACTTTATCCTGAAAAAAGATTGTTCACACATATATAGTAGGTAGTGCCAAACATAGAAATAAATTTACAAGCAAATTGCTTTAAATTTGGAACTCTCTTTTGCGTCCAAAAATTTGTAAAAATCGATCAAGTTTCCTTCCTTGTATTTATCCTTGATTTGATCGTTAGCTTGAAGATCAATTATTTTCATTTCAAACTTATTTGAAACGTCGGTCGGCAACGTTGCAGTCAAATGAATTTTGAAACAGCCGAATCTCCTTTGAAAATTTATGTCAAGATCAGAAAATCGCTTTTGAAATTGTTGTTTTAAATCCGCGATGACTTTTACTGCAAATCTGGTGGGAAATTGTTCCTCAGTTTCTGTATTAAATTCTTCACAGTACGTGAAATAGGTAAAATTACATTTAGTTATCTGAGACTTTCGAGCAATATCAGCTTTCTCCGCAAGAAAAAAATCAATTTCATTTCTAAGCTTGAAGAATTGCAATAACACTTTTCCGCAGCTAAACCATCGAAATGCAGTATTATAATACGACAAGTCAACAAACTCAGATTCAATTTGTTCGAGAAAAGATCGGAATTGGCCATGATACAAAGATAAGAAGGTATGGCCGATTCGAGATGAACTTTTTGGGTTACTACGTCATGTGGACACAAAAGTCATTTGTCAAAGCATGTCAATAATTTTGTAAAATATCAAAACATTTGTATCTGTCAGTGAACAGTTTGGATGTTTAAAACTTTATAAATTTTTTAAAAATTTTTTATAAAAGAATTCGCTATAAGAAGTTGTCCGATTGTTTATCGTTTTTTGAGATTACATTACAACAAATTATCATATCAGCAGTGCTCCCTTAAGATATTAGGTACTTTATATTCACACTTTTTAATTTTATTATATATATATGTATCACAAACTGTTGTGAAATAATATGACATTTTAGCTTTCTCAAATAAATAATCACAACTTGAGACAATGACAGATCGTCATCCTATGACGTAAGCACCCAATTGACAGTAAACTCGGCCATACCTTGTTTTTTTGTATCATGGGAATTGGCGATGATTGAGTGCATGTGATCGAATAAAATTTACGACAGAACCAACTGGTTTTAGCAGCTCATGTTGACATGTTTTACACATAGACCTTGTTGGTGGATGATACAGTGCAGAAGAATTGGTGCTGATGCTCCTGCACATTTACAAGCTTTTCTTATTCGTGCAACCACCCCGATATTTGCACCAGACATGTTTCTTCCTCCGTCAATTGTCACAACTTGGAGTCGATTACAGTCCAAGTTATATTTTGCCAACGTGTTTTGTACTTCCTTGAAAATATCTTCTCCAGTTATATTGCCGTGCATGCTGTTAACAGAGGCTAATTCTTGTGTGACATTAAGTTTGTCGTTAACTCCACGAACAAAAACTAAAAGTTGTGAGGTATCACTAACATCAGTTGATTCATCCATCGCGAGAGAATAATGACTGAAACGCTGTGCTTTCCCAGTAATCTGGTGGAGAATATTATTTCCAATATCGTCAATTCGACGAGCAACACTGTTACGGGAAAGACTGAACATTTGAAAAAGTTTCAACTTTTCTGGACATAATTCACCAACAGCTTCCATCATGCACTCTTTAACGATGTTTCCATCCATAAAGGGTTTCCCTTTTTTCGCCAATAAATAAGCAACATTCATGCTAACTAATGTCAATGTTTCATTTTCTGAGTTTGCTATCCTAAATAAATTTTGCTGAGAAGACAAACTACGGCGTATTTTTCAAATTTTTCAGTACGCTGATTGTCCTTAAATTGTGAGTAAACTGAAGTATGTTTTGTTTCATGATGTCGACGTAAATTATATTCCTTCATTACAGCAATAGTGTTATTGCAAATTACACATACATGCCATTTTTTGACAGCGATTGCACAAAAAAGTATTTAAATCCCCATTCTTCTTTAAAAACGCGGCACTCGACATCGACTTTTCTTTTTTTCCCTTGAATGTTCAACTTTAAAAAAATAATATTAACATAATAATTAATTTGTAATATATTAAATATTAATTTAAACATACCAATTTACAAATGAGTCACGCGCAACAGAACAGAATAGAATGAAATCTTAAGGTCAACTGCAAAGATGTTAAATTGGCTCTATCTAGTCACAGTAAATTGCATGAATCAGTAGACTCACTCAAAGAAATTTTGTGACTCTTGCTGCATTTACCACGCGCACATGGTATACAGACTAACAAGGTATGACTGTCCGGGACAATCGTTTCGCCATTTTGTGCGTCATGCAAATCGTATGAAAAATAAAGTTTTAATATGTTTGTAAATTTAAAACCTCTATGTGAAACTGCTTGGGTTAAATGTGTTTTACAGTTTACGAAAAAATTTCAAAAACCTTGACGGGCCAGATAAAATCACCGGGTTTGGCCCGCGGGCCGTAGTTTGGACACCCCCTATAAAATTTCGTATGATCACCGATCTATGCAAGTTTGATTTTTGAAGTGGTTTTTCGCATGTATTTCTAGAACGGTTTGTCGGACAGAAAAAATGATAATAACAAATTTTATAGGATTTTGTATTCTGAAGAAGTTTCTACTACAATAAAAATGTCTTGGACTAATCGTTTTCACAGTATACGTTAAAATCTTAAATTTTTATATGGCAACACCAGGAAGGAGTTGCCCGATTTAGTCCATTTTTAAAATTTTATTTGCTAGTACAAAGAAAACACTATGCATCAAATTTCAGCTTTCTATGTTGACGTGTTCTCAGGTAGTGTCCAAATATATAGTGAAAAACGAAATTTTTGTATGGCAACCCCACGAAGGAGTTGCCCAATTTGTCTCATTTTCGAACTTAATTTTACTTTTTTTTTAAAGTTCGTGTACAAAATTTCAGCTCTCTAAGTATACGCGTTCTCGAGTTATCGTGCGCACAGACGGACGGACGGACGGACATGCAAAAATCAAAATTGTTTTTAATTTTATGCATGGGTGCTGAACCTGTCCACCATCATTACTTCGAGGTAATACAAACGGAATGACACAATTACTTTACCCTATAGATATCATCTAGGGTATAACAGATGAAAAAGCTAGAATTGGTCTAATGCCATTTCTTTCGATACCCTAAATGTATGCCCGTGTGTAATTTCGTATTGTCAACCAGCAGTGTAAGTTTGATTATTCAAGTGGTTTTTCGGCGTATTTTTCTAGAGCAGTAAAAATAATTATAACCGATTTAATAGGCTTTTATATTCCGAAGAATAAAATAAAAATAAAATAAAATAAATACATATAAAGTATAAGTAAAAAAACCTAAATTTTTATATGGCAACACCAAGATGGCGTTGCCCGATTTAACCCATTTTTGAGATTGTATTTACTATTTTTATGATAACGCAAGACTTATGATCTCATAGGTCCCAACAACATTTAATCTATGTATATAGTCTGCTGGTATGAAGGAAAACTTTCAAATTATTAATAGTATAAAAAGTAAGATGAAATACTAACGCTTACCTAGAATAGGAGATCTTAAGATATACTTTTACTTATACATATCCAAAAGATAAGATTGCACTCACCTGAAAATACAAGAAAAAAAAACAAGTTAATAAAAGATGATTATTTTTTAGGATATTTTATAAAATAGAAAAATATATATTCGACATTTTTCGTATATTATTAATTAAAAAAAAAAACAATAAAAAACAAAAATTTTAGCTACACATGGGGAAATATGTTTGAGGAGAGACCATCACAGAATTTTCATAGTATTTTTTAGACGAAAAAAATTATTTCGAACTTTTATCTAATGTCCTCCAAATTGCCAATTATACCTAACATTATGGAAAATCAAAAATCTGACTGAGTGTTCTTCCAAGAAGCCGAATTAAAAATTGATCAAGCAAAATTAATGGAGAGATGAACAAGAAATATATAGGTAGAGAGCAAGGTATTTAGGTAGGTATACAAATATTCCATGAAATAGCTATAATATGATAACTGCATTTACGAAATGTCCAACAATAATTCCATTTCGCAAATATTTCACTTTAAGACAAAACAACAATACATGCCCGTCCCACTTGCACTTATGCAAATCTGTTTACCTCATATATGTAGTAGACATGTGTATAAAATGTGGCGTTTTTTTTTTTTGGATTTTTGCAAAAATGCCGTATTATTCCTCACAATATCCCCATACCATTTATTTCACTTTCTCTCCTCCCGGCACTCAATGAATACGTCCCCAATAATAATTGCTTTGCCACTCTTGTACTAGACACACTCTCTTGTGAAGATTTCCTTCTACTCCGACAACGAGTATTTTCTCAGCATTTTGAATTCAAACCCGATTTTGTGGTGTAATACATAAATTAAATGCAAAAATTGACGTACATACACTTGTTTTTTTTTTTTTTGCTTTACGTGGATAGGCCTTTGCGCATTTCCATGGGTGTTACGTGAATTTTAAATGCATCTCGAATGAACCTGCCAAATGGGCTTTGAAACGTATTGCAAACTTTTGTCAGCTTGTCCAAGAAGACTTGGAGTTCTTCGCATTTTTTTTTTATTATTAAGTGAGTTTATGGAGTCAAGGATGTGTGTATAAAAACTTTGATCAGAAACTACAGGAGAAAGTAAATTTATATTATGGACTTTCGAAATATACATTAATCAAATACGCTCTAAAGCCATATGATATACCTAATAATAATATAAATAATAATAATAATAATAATAATGAACTAGACTATGCAATCTGAAAAGCAGATATAAGTTATATCGACGCCAATAGTGCAGCACAGATATGGAAGTCAATGACTTTGCATGGAAAATACCCCACAGAAATAGAGGACATCCAAGTGGGTTGGCTAATAAACGGGGTAATATTTATCCCGAAACAGAAGGATTTATGGTAGCAATCCAGGATGGGGTCATCGCCACAAAAAATTATCTAAAATATTATAATTAAAGATAACGGGGTCGAGTCAGATAAATGCAGAATGTGCATGCAAGATAATGAAACTATTGAGCACATACTAAATGAATGCTCATCAAAAGAGACATGATAATGTAGGAAAAATAATCAATGGTGCTATTGCTTACCAAAACAAAATTATAGCCAAAAACCAAATATTCAACGAATACAAGCCAGCCGCAGTCCTTGAAAATAATGGGATCATTCAGTATTGACGGACCAAACAGGAGACCAGACACAAGGAATGAAATTCTTGAAATAATTTCGCAGTGCCATTTACATACTTCCAAGATGGCAACCACACGTACAGCAACAAAATATCAAAATGAGAATTGTCAATTTATCTCAAAACAAATTTGAACTTGAGAACAATTAGAATCATCCAACTGGAACGAACCGTTCCAAGGACAACAGTTAAAACGTTAAAGAAGTAGGGCTACCAAGAAATAAAAATTTCAACCTTGAAAAGTCAATAATAAAAAAAAAAAGTACGCGCTTAGTGGGAGAAAATGGTAGAATTAAAAATTTGCTGTAAAACTAACAAACTGGACCATGCACCTACACGGCTCAAATGACAAGTTTGTATTAACTAACCCACAATAGAGAAATTAGTACAGGAGATCCCTCACACCTCTCCAGCTGGCGGTGGAGGGTGAGGCGGACAGAGCTTCGTGCAAGATGGATGTGATAGGAATTCTTGATAAAAGCCTTGCCGAAGGTCACTCACTCTATGATCATAATGATCTCGAAGAAATTCCTGAACTAAGTGTGGCATGAAATTATATGCCAGCGAGATTCCTGTCATTGCAATCCCCAGTATAGTGGTGAAGGACAGAGAAGTGTAGAAATTTCCAACAGCGAAGGACTCGTTTGGTATACGGATGGTTACAAAAGGACTACAGGTGTGGAGTTCTACAAGTAAGTTTGAGACATCACTGAGAATGAGGAACTGTAGTGTTCCGGGCCGAAGTTTATACTATACTGACCTGAGTTTATTAGAATCTAAGGAGAGCCTTTAGCAATAAAAGCATATTTATCTTCTCCCCGATAGTCAGACAGCTATTACTGCTATTTCATCTTCTACGGTGAAATTAAAGCTCCTGCAGGAATGCTAAAGCGCCCTTCACAAACTGAGTAAATCCATTCGGGCTAGCCTAATTTGAGTCCCGGGTGGAGACATTAAGGCTACTTGGCAAAAAAAAAAGCTGATAAACTTGTTAGACCATGCTCAACTACACTTCTGAACGGCCCATATAGTACATGTGCGGGTTGCCTTACTATACGGCAATATGGGGTTGCCTTAAAGGATCACATCATGTATTGGAGGAGCATAGTGGGACGGAACCATGCCAAGTGTTTTGTGGTAAAATACCGCATATGGAAAAAGCGAAGAAGCTTCTGAGGTAAAGTAGTAGGATGGCCGTTAGACTGACTTTTAACTGGTTTGATTACCTGCTACTGAGGAAGCACCTTATCACTACTGACATGGGCTATGATTCCACCTGCAGACTGTGTCTATAGGATGATGAAATAGTCTTGTTTGAATGCCCGAAGATAAGTTAACGAAGACGGGCAACCTTTGGTAATCGCAGCTGAAACCCAGTTAGTTTATGGATAGACCACTGTGTGTACTCTTAAACCTGCTCAAGGGGACTAGAGCTTATTTTAAGAAGGTGAGATAGTGTGGACCATAAGCCCCCCTGAAAGATTCACGGCAACCCAAAAATAATGCTATCAGGATTTATTCTTTCTTACCTAAAAACAAAACTTACAATTTTGGAAATCGTTCGTTTAAAAAAAAGCTGCAGTTTCTGTTTTTTTAAACGACAGTTCCAAAATTTTTTGTCATGCATGCTTGAGTTTGCAAAAAGTTTTTCCATGCTGGAATACAATTGAAAAAAAAATGTTCTGTTTCGTTTAGCTGCCAAAAATACCAGGAACCTTTCTATATAAAGTTTAGAGATGGGAATTTTTGTCCTTTGTTATCCCTAAATTTGATCGAAACTAGCATTTCGACAGTTTACCATTTATTCTTGTTTCTGCCCCATCCGCCAGAGTCTGTTTGCGTTATCCACTATAGCTTGGATTTTTCACATCAGATTTTGTATACGTAAATCGGAAAAAGGATATGGACGGGAACAGTTATTTTCAAAATTTTTTATATATAATATGTACATTTGCATAAATATAAAAATTGTTGTTGAGTGAGAACTATAAGCAAAATTATTTAATAAAAAATAAAAAGCGCCGTTCGAATTACACAAAACATTCATCTATGATCAAGGCATTCAGCAGCTGACCCAAAATTGGCTTCAAGGTAAATTATAATGAAATTCTCTATCTAAAAATTCTTCTTAAGTATATTCTCAGTATTTTCGTATACCTACATAATATTAATTCTCATTATTTTAACCAGTATCACTGTAGCGGACAAAACAAAAATGATAGATGCTTTTTACTTGGCAGAATGCGTTTTTTTTCCAGATACTAATCAAACCTCTCCACATTCATTCTGCCATAATTAATCAAAATTGAAAGTCTCCACAAATGTAGGTATGCATAATCAGAGAATGAGCATAAAATATGCAACAAAAATCAACATCTTTAATATAACAGCAACACACACACTCCTTACTCTTCCCGGTTACATTTTGCAGAAAGAATTTGCAATTGACTTGACCATAAGAAAGATAGTTAGAAGAACATCATCAGACTTACTCAGAAAAAGAAACTGTAAACAACAACGAGAAAAATAATTTTATGCGTTTGCGCACCTATATATGGATTGACATATGTGCGTACATGTACTATAGCTCGATTATATCATTTAAATGATACAAAAAAAAAATATTATGGTATGGTATGAGGAGTTAGAAGCAAGAAATAGATCTTGTCATCATCATCATCCTCGAAGCCATGGTGCCATTAGAAAATATTTATGTATAGTTAGACCTTTGATTTATAATAAGTTTGAGTTACGATAGAAATGGGATGACTCTCTTTACCCCGTGCTCTTTACTCCTACTTTTTGACACCGCCCAAATAACATTTGAGGGGAGATCGACCTATTTTGGTTAAAATTACGTAAAACTTACTGAAAAATTTAACCTAAGATGCCACTCTCTTTTGAGGTAAATTCGGAAGGATCTATTACTTAATAATTCCTTAAAGTCCTTAACTTTGTAATTAATTATTGAGGAAAAATAATGTATAGTAACTCCTTTCTAATTTACCTCATATAGAAATAAAGAAAAACAGGGAAATAAATAAGGCAATTTCTAAAGTCTCAGGGTAATTTTCTTACCTTTTACCTAAATTCGACTTAATTTCGAAGTCAAAGCGGAATGTCCATTTTTTAGGTCTGACACCGCCAGACATGAGAGATGTCTTTAACGATGCATATTTTATTAAGAAAGTTTATTTCAATTGAACTTCAATTAAGCCGTGGGAGGGGGGGGGGGGGGGGGGTTCAAAATTTGATCTAGTAAATTTCGAAAATCTAGTACCTACACAATCAAATTCCTCAGGTAGTGAGAAAAAGTTTGAGTACCCGCACTCCTCTACTCGGAGGTTTAAATAGTTCTTGATAGCCATACCCATTATCTTTTTTGAATACTTTTAGGGTGGGGGAAAGTAGTTCCAATATCGCATGTTGCATATTAAATTAAAGGTCTCTCCGAGTACAATCGGGTGGTATATTTTTTTTTCCTGATTTAGAAAACTTTCTCGGGACTTTTTTTCGTAACCCTATTTTCATGCACTTGGGTCGCATACACCCCAGCTACTACATTTTGCATATATTGTTGTAGTTCTTTCTTTCATAGACATTAGTGCTTGGTTGGGAGTATTTTTGCTAAAAGAAAGTCATTTTCCACAACTTACTAATTCCGCGATATCACTATAGAAGTAGAAAAGTCCAGTTTTCACCCAAGAAACTCGCTCAAGCTACATTCGACCGCCAAAGCTTTACCCTTAGCTTAGTTGAAATAAACTTTGTTAATAAAATATATGTTCAGAGTATCATAATGTATCGTTTAAGACATCTCTCATGACTCTCTTAATACCTATAGGTAATATGAGTTTGAATTTCACTCAAAAAGCTACATACTTCAGATTCACAAGTTCGGGTCAACTTTTGGACCCGAGCTGATGAGAACAGTTTTTAACGTTATTTGATGCCCTGAACTCAGATCTTCAATTCGTGTATCAAGATTGGTTCTAGTTTTCGAGTTCGCGCTAGGTGGCAGTACTGCACTCTTACAACGGCTATCAGCTGACTACGTTGCATCGAACATCTTTTGGAACTTGTTTTTGTACTGTGATTGTGCTTCGGAACGTGTGTAAATGCAGAGAAAACGTTGCAGAGTCGATTCAAAGTGTTTTTGTTACGTCTGTGGATGTTATATGCTCGGAAAACGTGGAAAATGCATGACAAATGCACTCAAAGATGCGTATTTGCAGTACTTTGGTTTTTCTGTAGTAAACACTGACATGCCATGGGTACATTGTTTTGTAACGCGTGCAGAACAAAGCTGTATAAGTGGTGACTTGGTGCCAACGTTATGGAGAGAGAACAGAAAAATCATGTAGATGATTGCTACTTTTGCTCAATGAATGTCGTCGGTATAAATGCAAAAAAAAACTAGCCCGCTAATCGACAATTTTTTGCAAAATTACCACAAGATTGGAGCTCTAATGTCTCTCTTTATACATTTTCTGCATTCACATATTAATTTTTTCCCACAAAACTTGAGCGACACGAGCGACGAGCAAGGAAAGTGGCTACATCAAGATATAGCGAAAATCGAAAGGCGATACCAAAGATTTTGGGACGAAGGCATGATGAGCGACTACTGTTGGACCCTAATGCGTGAAACAGATCCCAACCAGTATAAAAGACTCAGTTCACAACCTCTGTTCATTTCTGATTTATACTTTTCAATTCAGTAAATGACATTTAATGGTCAAAAATATTAAAATAATGAATTTATTATTTTTTTATTTTTATTTAGTTTTTTATTATTATTTATTTTTCGAAAACTAGAACCAATTTTAAAAAAACGAGCTGCTGATTTGGATTCAGCTCTCAAATTTACCTTATAAACAGCTTTTGGTTGCTCAGGTCCAAAACGGTGTGTATACTATTTTCGAAAAATTAAACGTAGGTACTTTAAAACATTACAAATCAATCTTCAGATTAGACATAAATCATAAGTTAATTTATATTCAAGTTCAGTAGTTCGTCAGCTTTGGTGGTATCTTTTATAAAGAAATGTCGATTACAAAAGCAATTTAAAAATGAACATCTCTTTTGCCTATTTAATATGAAATTCCATTTAAAAGGGCTAAATGCCCTAGTCTAAGTCGAAATATTTTTATAGGAATTAATTATCGTTGCGTTTAAACACAAAATTACCTAAATATGGATTTTTGGCCTCAAAGTCGAAAATTTTGGTTATTTTGCTTTGACGGACGTCCAGAAAATTCGTGATGAAACTAAAAATTTTAAGTCAAACTTACACCTAGGTCGATAAACGTAATATGCTCCATTTTATTTAACAAAAGAAGGATGCCATATATGTATTAAGAAAATTTTCATGATTCTTTAATTTAATTTTTTCCATAATTATTTGCAAAAACAACATTTCCATATTCTAAATGGCAAACCAAAGAACTTTATTAATTTTTTTTGTAATAAATCTATAATATTTAAAATTATGTTGTTATTTTTGGAAAAATTATTTTCATATTTATCAATAAAGTTTTTGTCGTTTCAAAACTGAGCACATAGAAGCTGTTTGCATATATTACCTACTAGGGAAAATATAAACATGACACGAGTCAAACTACGTAGAAAATCGTCGAGATAAAGGTAAAAATACGTAAACTCGACATGAATTTTACGTTTAATTTACCAAATCAAGGAAACGTGTCTGTGTTATTTGGAAGTATAGCATTCACAGATTTATTTAACGCAAGTTCAAATAAGTTGAACCCAAGAGGAAATAAGTTTAACCCAAGCACAAATAAGTTTAACCCAAGCACAAATGAGTTTAACCCAAGCACAAATAAGTTTAACCCAAGAGCAAATAAATTTAAACCAAGCACAAATAAGTTGAACCCAAAAGAAATTAAATTTATCCAAAATTATCAATAAGACATTTTATTTGCTCTTGGTTTAAATAAATCTGCGAATGGTATAATTCCCAATTTTTCTAATATTTACGTCACATTCTCCACTTAGCTAAGTACGACGTAAATATTAGGAAATCTCAACTTAACCACAATTGGCCCTAATTTACGTTGAATAGATGTAAATTCGACTTGAAAAGAGGGCATCCACAGATGAAATGATTATTAAATACAAGAACAAAACAAAAAACTTTATTACAAGACCTTGGACAACATCACATTACGACTATGAACGATCTAAATGAAAAGGGATCTTCAACCTTTAATGAACCATTAGCAACTTTTTAATAGAAAATTAGAGATGAGCACCCTGGGAGAAGACTAACTAACTAACCTGATTCTACGTACGTAAGAGATAAGAGCTCTTATCCTCTTAATGACCTTCGACTAGTAGTAATTAGTACTCTGCGTAAAGAGTTAATAGATGTCAGACGTCAGCTGATCTTCTAACTTTTGTAGAGATTTTCTCTTTTTTTTAATAGATTTGGTATTCTAGCAAACGAAAATATCTGTCAAATATCTCTTAACATAAGAGCTCCTCACCGAGGTACGCCTAAATCTCTTATCATGATAGTCGCAGAAATTGTTTTGTTTAAAATACCGAAATGTTGGAATGCTGCAAAATAAGTACATATTTACATAATTCGAATGTATTACGTAAGCAGTGTACAAGTTCGTGAAATCTAAAAAAATTATACAATCTGATTCGTGCACAGAGGATAGTTCTGAAGAATATGAGCGACGACTTGGATGCGTTTACTATTTCTGAGCATGTATTCATAAAGAATTTCAGAATGCCACCATTTTTTGCCTTTAAAGTGATTGAAATGGCATGGCCTTACGTTAATCTACATTTCTCGACAATGGTATTATCGTCACTTTAAAGTTTTGGCAACAATTAATTTTTTTGCTATAGGTTTATACGAAAATCCTATTGGACGGAATGACGGGTGTGGAATTCTTTACCTGCGATTTTGTGGTAATATAATAATTCAGTTATCATTAAGTCATGTGAATTTATCATACAATTATTATTTATATCAATAATTGTAACTTGATTAAGGACGCACACAATTAACCTCGATAATCATATATAGTAAAATTATTGTGATGACATGTCTGGGCACAAGTGTAGCAAAATGCCCGTGCTTCGTGCTTGTTACGTGTGGGTTGGTCCTATTGCCATCATCGCCTCGCAAAAAATATCTTCTTCTTCTTCTTCTTCTACTTCTGAATTGTCTTAATCAGCTGGGCTGACTGAAAAGGGAATGTTCAGATTCTCCTAAGAGGCTTTAAAATTAAAATTTCACAAAAAAAAAAGTTATGTAGAATACTAATTCTACTAAAATCTCTTACTTGCTAAATTTAAGAGGTTAAAAGATCGCTTAAAGGCTCTTATGTAGAGAACTTTGGGGGGGGGGGGGGGGTCTGCATTGTGAGTGTAAAATTATCCGAAAGCTATCCCTGGCAAAGGCTCTTATGAGAACTCAGGGGGGGGGGGGGTAGGTCTGCATTCTGAGTGGAAAATTATCCGAAAGCTATCCCTGGCAAAGGCTCTTATGTAGAACTCAGGGGGGGGGGGGGGTTAGGTCTGCATTCTGAGTGGAAAATTATTCGAAATCTACCCCTAGAAGCACATACATAGCATGTTTAGTCCGAAAAATAAAGCAAAGTACTCTCACTATAATCAGGGAATTTTCGGAGCGATCCAGCAAGAAATTCAATATATTCTATGCTATTCATTCTAAGATCTATAAATGTACATACAAGCGTTAAGCGCTCAGCAGATATAGCTTAGATAAAACATTGTTTTGCTTGCAGTATGAATATAGTGCAAAACTAGTATACGAATAGTGTGGGAGACCTGAACTACGAATACCTTCGATAAGATACACCACCGATACCGTCGCGTATTAAGTCTAGTGATAAAATTCTACTTTTTCTCTTACTTCTCAATCAATACAATTTTTAATTTCTTCATTTAAGGTTATATTTACGAGATTATAGAAATCGATTCTAATACATACACACATTAATTATAATGTGACAATTTTGAATGGGGCAAACATGACGGAATTTAACAGGGAGAAGGGAACAAAAAAAAATTAAATAAATACAAGTAAATCAACCGTGCCTAATATAACTGGTTACCTGGATTAGGCTCTTCGAGAAATATCTGAAATCGTTGAAAATGATAAGTCGCACAAGATATAGCATAACAAAGCCGGGGTAACAAGTGAATAACTTATCGAGAGAAATAAATAGAAGACTTTAAGAAAAAAGAAAAGAAAAGAAAATAAAATAAAAGAAAAGAAAAGAAAGAAAAACCTTTTCAGCTCTTAAATGTGTAGAAAGTCAATCACCTGAACAACAATATATGTAATGACAAACCGATTGTGTCTACATCAGGTACGACTACTATTGCTGCTGGTATGTATATGCTACAGCTTCTCTCCTCCTAACAAACTGTTGTTGCAAGCTGCTGCATCTCTCTAAACTAGGAAACTGAATACATCGTAGAAGTAGGCAATTTTAAAATGGCAACATGAAATCCAGTTGCTGCCGCCCGGTGACAGTCAACTCTCTTTAACTATTTGGTAATATTGCGCACAGGTTTGGTTTGATTTTTTAACCAAATTCGGATAACTTGTTGTCCGTATTGTGTGATGTTTTATTTTTTTTTCCTTTTTTTTTTGTATTTTTTTTTTTTGTATTAAAAGAATACAAATATTTGAGCGATTCACGATATGATAGATCACATACGTGTGATAATCGGAAACCTTTGATTAAAGATCGGTTGGTGTGATCACCAACTAGATTCACCTACGATGGGTCTTATTGACCCTTTCATAGTAGGTATATATTCATAGGTAGCTTATGGTTATTTGGTACTCAGATCGGGGAAGAAGAAATTTTCGGTTGAATGGCAGACAAAAATTGGTATAAACTTTTGGTACAAACAGACTAGATAATCTATTCATATTGGTTTTTTTTTTAGGTCAAGCATTCCTCGTACGTTCTTTGAGTTGTCCCCGTCAAGGAAAGCTTAGCCTGGTTCACTTACTACTCCACTGAAGAGAATTGCAAAAAAGATGTGTAAATTTTGCATGTTAGAAATAAAACAAGAAAAATTATTTATTATTGTGTCAAGCGGCGATTCAAGATAGTAAGAAATAATTACCAGGTCTAACCCCAGTAAGGACGCAAATAAAATATACATCAAAAGAAAACCTAACAATTGATGAGCCGCTGTTTATCTTAATGCATTCCCCAATATCAGAGTTCACGTTATTTAGGCATATCAAGAATAGATCACATCCTAATATCACTTCCTCGGGCCGCAGTCATCAAGAGAAAATAAAGTTTGCTTGATCCTGACAAACATTGAAGCTGTCATAGGGACAGTCTGGATTTGAAAACTAACTTGCTCAACATAGACTCGGGGACATCTAAACTTTGTTTTAGGTCCAGGAGCTGGGCGCTTTAATCTAGTCGTTTATCGAACGCTAGATCGACCAGTACTACGCTACTAAGCGCTCTTTCAAGACGTCATATCGAGCCCCTACAGTTATCTACCTCAGAAAGGCGTTTCAAATGCCATCTGTCGAAGACACAAGTTGTAGGATGTAGCTCGCCTATTAAGAATTGACAAAATTACCAAATACCTTGCAGGTACTTCCCCAGCTCCGAGAAGATGTAGATATCAAGTAGCCCATCTCTCTTGATCGCTAGGGTACGACACTGGCAAGGGAAATGTCGTACTGGAGCATTTTTCCCGGGTGCTTTACAGCTCCAAGAGAAATCCTTTAACTCTGTGCCCATCCTCCTAGTATGATTAGATAAAAACAAGACAACAAAGTAATGTTAAAGCTAGGCCCAAAATTACGAAGTCCCCCCCCCCCCGCACCCTATCTATTTTATCGTAATGGAATGAAATGTATTGTGGAACGGAAAGTAATGCAGTTTTTTTTCCATTAAATCAAATAAATTTTTATTTTTAATTAATTATGTAATCACCCTCGTTATATCAACAACCGTTTACTGCCATCTAGTGTGAAAATTCTGAACGCCGGATCGATAAAAATTAATTGGTTTTTTAGCAAAATATCTGGAGAGGACATTTTGGATATCATCCAAATTTTCAAAATTTTTGTCAAATGGAAAGTTTTGTAGCGGCGATCGGACTAAATGGAAAAGCGAGTATGGTGGATGAGGCAGTACCACCCAACCCAATTCACACATAATTTTTTTTCAGGGTTCGTCTTCGTTTTGCGCAGTGCTGTCTTGCTTTATCGTGTTCCAAAATAATGCCTGTTTTAGTTGACAACCGTTGCACACTTTTCAATTAAAGATTCATTTACTCGATTCAATTGTTCCCAGTAAAGTACTGCATTCACTGTTTGTCCAGATTTCACCGTAGGCCACAACAAGGCCTCTGTTCACACTTCAGACATATGAACAAATGCTCATAGGACCCAACCGGACGCTCTTATCAAGTTTAATATTGACTACAACCATCCGTTCTTGCTTCATTCAGCTCATCCAGGAGATACGAGCCAAAAAATCTGCATCTTCTTCATGATATGGCTGGACACTGACAAAGATAGTGAATCGAATTCCTCTCCGCATCCTTTATATACAGGATTATCAACCAATCCAATCCAGGGAAGGCGATTGGTTTGTTTAGTTTCAGTAGATTGTTCATTTGGTTTGGGTTAGATTTACTTCCACAGTTCCTTCGTGGTTCCCTATCGAAGGGTCATCCAATCAAGGACGACTGTGCTGTCAATCAACCCTAACCGACTAGCGGCAAGATGGCTTGGTGCGATCCCGATTATGTAGGAGTATGCCTCCGAGGATGCACCAGGACATACTAACTCGTCAGTCTTTTCGTGTTCTCTGATATCGCTACGATTTGATATCCAAAGAACGAGTACCCTGTTAATCTGATAGAGGGAGTTCAGGGTCGTTTTATACTTCAAGGCGAGTTTGGAGGTTGTAAAGGGTTTTGACAAGACCATAACAACTGCTTGGCTGTCCGCGTAAATGGTAATCTCCATATTCTCAGTAGCTGAGTTGGGGAGAGGCAATTCATTCGGAAAGACCCACTGCCATTTGAGTTTTGGATTATCATACTGGACCCATTTTTCATACAAAAAACGCTTCTGTATTGTGCCTTTGAAGTAATAAGTGCATGTTGTGGCTCAGTTAGCTTTGCTTCTTTCGGAAACACCTGGTCTACTTACTTTACCGATCTGCTGCAAATGTTCTTGGATGGTCGACCAAGGTTGGTTAAGAGGTGTTTGACAGTTCCTCAATTATCTGACACGAGTTTGCTTCCACTTCCATTTAAGTGATAAACAAATATTGACATGCGCAAAAACAACATTACTTTCCGGTCCCCCTTAATAAATAGATCAGTTTATTTTACATAAAGTACTACGAAGAACTTCCTACACCTATACACGTAAGAGTATAATCAAAATCTTACGGGAAATTTTTTAACTGAATATCAAGCAGCGGTAAATACATCTAAAAGAAAGAAGTAGCTGGTCTACCTGGTAAAAAGCATTTCAGTTGAAATATTCAGATAGAAAAAAAAAAAATAATTTTAAATTATATTCAACCACGTGCTTTTTTTAAAGACTTTTTAGTACTTCTATTGTCGACCCCTTCATCTCTCATTCCCCCGCCCACCCACCTTAATATTGTCAAAGAATCAAGACAAGATTAGTTTTGCGTATCAACAGGCCTAAACAATGGGAAACACAAAATTCTGAGAAAATATGAAAGAAAACAAAAAAAAAACAACAACAGGCGTATGCAGATGAATTTATTAATCAATTTAAAATTAGAAAAAAAAAAAAAAAAAAAAAAACGTGCTCTAGTGGTCTATCAAAAATGTGTTTGGTCCACAACGAGTTGGACGTCCATTGACTTGACGGAAAGTCTCAATTCTAATAAAAGTAGAATGATTTGAATCTTAGTAACACAAAAAATGCAAAGAAATCTACGTGAATATCTAGGAAGAGGAATCATAAAATAATATTGACAAAAAAAAAAAATGAAGAAGAAAAAAGCTATTACAAAAAACTTATTCAAATTATATGGGATTCGTTAGTTAGGCGACATCATCCGTTGTGTAGTATTTGTCGTCGTCGTCGTTGGCGTCGTCGTCGTCTTCATCTTTGTCGAAGACTTGTGGTCATGCGATCTTATGATGAGCCTTCCATATCCATCCATAGTAGAGCTGCGAGCGCGCAACTTTTGTTGCATGAAGACACGCTAACAACACACCAAAATGACTAGACCAATGGGCCTCTCATTGACTAGAAGACGTGGAGATAGGCGTAAAGAAGATAAATAAACAAGAAGAATTCATTTCAAATAAAAATGGTTATAAATTATCGACAGGTTTCGGAAACAAGTTTTTTGTTTCTCTTCAGTTGTTCTTTGTTTTTTTTTGTTTTTTTTTTTTGTTCTTCACTCTGTCGACTGACTTTTTCCTATCCACTTCTGTTAGTTTTCTTTCATAGATCCTTCACTGAGTTTTTAAACTTAGTTTTAGCTTTTTTATGCGATTACTGTTGTTGTTGTTGTTGCTGCTGCTTCGCTACTGCTGTTATTCTCTTCGCTACCCGTTGTTGCATTATGTTCATTTTAAATCATAAATATAAGATGCTGTGGTCAAGATAGTTAGATATAGTAATTCATAATATAAATAATACAAAGTGTGAATAATTAATATAATCTGGAATACCACATAATACAAAAAAAAATGCAATAATTATACCTCCACATTGATTGTCTGCTACACTATAACTATAATAATCTAGTACCGGACCCAGAGGAAAAAAACAGAAGGATCTTCCATAGGAAGCAAATTAGAAGAGCATCGTAGCAATTCCCTTCGGAAGATTTTAGGAAGATTTTCATGTATACTGCAACTTTGCAACTAACCTTCAAAAGAATTGAAAATAACAAATCTCCCAGTAATATTCCAAAGAAGCACGCGAGTTGAAAACAGAAAATTCTGCTTCTTTCTAATAACATACAATGGTTAAAATGATATCGATAGGGAAACGAAAGGTAAGCGCAAACCTGTAAAGTATTTAAGTACTTTGGTACTCAGGATCTGGGGGGCTTAAATTTTTTTAAGTAAAAGTCTCGGTACTTCCGTTGCATTGATGAGAACGAAGTTCTTCTGGCTATTGATGCAATCATATTTGATGCACCAGGACCAGATGGATTGCCTCCACGGTTTATTAAAATTATTGCACATAATATTACTCATATTTTTAACCACTTCCTCATGCCTCGTCTCAATTTCCCAGTCAGTGGAAAAGAGCGCTTGTGCTGCCTAACCCAAAAAAGTTCTCGGCATCTGTTCTAACTGATTAATCGGCCTACTATTAGTCTCCTGTGTTTCTTGGCAAAGGTCTTGGAGAAGATAATTCTTATGCAGGCCGCAAACTACATCGATCGCAATGGATATCTGACTTCTTGGCAATCTGGATTCCGACCGAATCATAGCTGTGAAACTGCTATGCTTAAGGTTACCTCAGACATTCACAAAGCACTCGACAAAGACCAACTTACGATCCTTGCTATGCTGGATTTCAGTAAGGTATTCGATTCCATCAATCATTACAAGCTGCTGGGAAAACTTTCAAAAGAATTTCTATTTTCTTCATATGCAGTAAAACTTCTCAGTGAGTTTCTTAAGTGGACGCAGACAGTTTGTTAGGGTGAATGAGGTCTGCTCGGGTGAAACGTCTCTCTTATCTGGAGTTCCTCAAGGATCCATACTTGGCCCCTTGCTGTTCAGCCTATACGTGAATGACATTACTGACGTAATATCAGATTCTTCCATCCATCTATATGCTGACGATGTGCAAATGTATCTGAGCAGGCCGATTGGCTTGATGGAGGACTTTGTATGCCGCTTCAATGATGATCTGCATCGTGTATATGATTGGTCACTACAAAATAACCTGGAGTTAAATCCCAGTAAGTCAGGGCTTTAGTGGGCCCTCACTTCACATATGGTAGTGTGGTTTTCTCTGACCTTGACTCGGTCTGTCGAAGGTGACTCTTGGTAGCATACAATGATGTACTCCGCTTTGTCTTTAAACTACCTCGCTTCAGTCATATATCATCTTATTCAACATGCTTGTTTGGTTGCTCTTTGCATGCATACCTAACCAAATGCTGGGTAAAATTTCTGCACAGACTAATATATAACCAACAGCCCACGTACCTATTCGAAAAGCTTAACTTCTTGCAATCGGCTAGACACAGGAATCTTCTAATCCCTCGTTGTAGATCACGATTTGGCCAGCATTCTTACTTTTTCCAATGTGCTCGCCAGTGGAATCTATTGGCGCATGATATTCAGTGCACGAGCTTTGGCAGACTTATTAAATCAATGACGATTGTCTAAATCGGCGGTTATCATAGTTTTGAATTTTGCTCCATTAAATCTTAGCTTATTTAATTTCTCTTTCACTGTATTCTTTTTCTTTTTGCTCTCAAATATTCCATAGCTTAGTTTTACATAAGTATAATATATTTTCCTCATTAATTTTTTTTATTTTTTTTTTGCTTTCTCTTCGTTTTTTGTTTTTTTGTTTTTTTTTTCTCTTTTTTTCCTATTGAATCCCGCACACTACTGTACATCTTAAGATTGTAATGATCTTTGTACTGAGAATAAATTGTTATTATTAACTCCCGATACTGGTACCTAAAAAGTTTTTGAAGTACAAGTCCAAGAGTACTGGTACTGGTACTCATAAGCAAACCTGTAAAGTACTTAAGTACATTGAGACTTAAGTACTAGTAACAGTACCAGTACCGGGACTTGTACTTGTAATTTTTCAAGTCCAGGTACTGATACTGTACTGGTACTTGTACTTGGAATTTTACAGGTCTGCTCATAAGTCCCATATATAAACTTAAGTACCCTATTAGTACCAACGTACGTACTTAGTACAATTACCTTCATAACGCGAAATACTTCAGCTCGTTTAAATTATTTAAAACCCCTTATAATAATAGGGGTTTAGAAGCAGGGACAGACCTCAAGTAATTCGCGTTACGACGGTATTTGTAGTAAGTACGTACCTTCGGACTTATAATGCACATAAGCTTATATATAGGACCTATAAGTACCAGTACCAGTGCCTGAACTTGTATTTCAAAATTTTTAAGTACCAGTATCGGGACTGGTACTTGAAAATTTTCAAAGTAACCAGTACCGGAAGTTGTACTTGTACTTAAAATATTTTAAGTCATATTTCTGGTACTGGTACTGGTACTTTTACTTGCAACTTTACAGGTTTGGGTAAGCGCTTAAAAGCTCAAAAAAATTGCTGTTTCTTGTCTCTTCCCATTAGGACGAAAAACCAGCTATTTTGAAAGAAGCACAAATTAAGCGCTTCCATAAGCTTCATTTGAGAGCTCTTCAGAAGAATATTCACTGATCTATCCAGAAAAATTAACAAAGGCGCGATAACCTTCAACAGAAGTGATTTCTTCTAATTTTTCACGAATCTATTGTGCGAAATAACGCATATCTCATTTTCAATGTGAATTTCAGATAGGAGTAAAGTAAAAATCTAATGAACTGAGGTAGGGAAGAGTAGCGCTTCTTAGAGTGCTCCTTTTCCCAGTTGGTTTGAATACTTCCATTTCCCGCTGGGGATCAACATTACCATTCACATCTCATTCACCTGTTGTCTGTCAACTACTACTAAAAATGTGTACGTATTGATTGAAACTAACTACGCATCGCATAATATATTTATACCCTAGATGAAATCTAAAGGTTATACTGAGTTTGTCATTCCGTTTGTAACATCTCGAAATAATGATGGTAAAGGAAAATGGACCCACGCAAATAAGTATTAAAAGTTATTTTGATTTTTGCATTTCCGTCCATCCACGATACACTGTAAAAAATATGAAGACTATTCCCTAACATGTAGGGAATACTACCTAAAATTTAGGGGAAAAAAATCTACATTTTAGGGGTATATTCCCTAAAATGTAGGGAATATTCCCTAATCTTATCGAAAAATATCTAAGCTTTGTGGCAACAATTTGTGCAAATGTTTTACTGCGTAGCTCGAGAGCGCGTTCACTTAGAAAGCTGAAATTTTGTAAGCAGACTTTAAAAAAGTAAGAAAAAAGTAAAAAAAAAATTAAGCTCGAAAATGAGACAAAGCGAGCAACTCTTTGGTGGGGTTGCCATACAAAAAATTCGTTTTCCACTATATATTTGGTGGTGTTCCTATAGAAATAAAAAAGAAAATTTCAAAAATGGTCTAAATCGGGCAACACGTTTCGTCACCCCAGTCCTTACAGGAGGCGATCCTAGATTTTTAACTTACTATCGTCCAATATCCATTTCCAATGCGCTAGCCTTAATTTTCGAAAGAGTTATGTATAATCAGCCAAACTTCTTCAAACTATAGCTTTCCTATCAAACTCGCAACATAGATTCCTCCCTGGACGCTCGACGGTTACAAATTTAGCCCATTGTACTGACACCATTGCTTCTGCTCTTGACGAAAATAAACAGGTAGATTCCATATACACTGACTTTGCCAAGGTTTTCGATAAGATTTGCCATAGTCAATGACTTATAAAAATGTCAAAAATTGGTTTGAGATATGGACGCTGTTCTTTTTATTCAATCATACTTAAGAGAAAGGACGGGCATGGTTTTTTTCAACGGTTCTCAATCCAATTCTTTTGAACAAACATCGAGTGTTCCTCAGGGTACTATTCTTGGTCCTTTTATTATTCCTGATATACATCAATGATTTACCAGGTGAGATAACTTCGGACACTTTACTGTACCCCGACGACGATAAAATTTTCAGACGTATTTCGAACATTCATGATTGCGAGAGCCTCCAAGACGATATTGCAAGGCTCGAAAACTGGTGCAAAAATAATTATTTGGAGCTAAATATATAAATAAATTTTAATAGCATAACTTTCTCAAGAAAGCGTGACGCTATCTCATTCCACTATACAAAATTAACAATTTGCCTTTAACTCATGTCAAAGAAATTAAAGATTTTGGTATTATTTTTGATGACAAACTTCTTTTTGCTACTCACTTAAACCTTATTACTGCTAAAGCATATCGTCTTCTAGGTTTCATTTTCCGAGTATGTAGATCATTTAAATCAAGTTCTAGATCGATTTGTCTGTACGTTTCATTGGTGAGAAGCACTCTAGAGTACGCATGCCAAATTTGAAACCCTTTTTACTCTTGCTACAGTAATCTACTTGAATCTGTCCAGAGAAAATTCACAAGAATACTACTGTATAAACTGGAACATAGTGAATTAGAGTACAATGCCAGATTAGTTAGATTTAACATTTTATCCTTAGAACATCGTCGCGCTTATCTTGATTCTGAATGGCGTTGTGCACTGTCTTGATTTGCTTTCAAAAATTGGCACTTATATTCCTGCCAGATACGCAAGACAATACACTCCCTTCAGATTACCCTTCTCTAGAACTAATCTACGGGAAAAGTCTCCGCTATATCGAATTCAGAAGACTTACAATGTCAAATTCAGTAATATTGATATTTTCAGATCGGGCCCTCTGACATTTAAAAGATTAATCCTAAACGAGATTTTGGACACTGATCATAAAGTTAATTATACTATTTTTTATTTATGAGCTGTTTTTATTTATTTTTTATTTATTGCTTGGTTTGCTCCTTTTTTTGTTTTTCTCAACTTTTTTCTTTAATTTTTCACCATTTTTATCTTCACTATTTTTTTTGCTTTGCATCTTATTTTACTTTATATTTTATTTTCCTTATTTTTTATCTTTTATTCTTTATTTGTTTCTGCTATTTAAATTTTGTGCTTAGAATAATATCTCTGAACTTATGAATTTTTGTCTTTATTTTTTTTTTGTATTTAGTTTCTAACTACTTTAGTATTTTAGGTTTCCTATAATATAAATGTTCTACCTAGCACTCTAATAATATTTTCTTAGATTAATTTACTTTAGAATTTGTTGTTCGTATCTCTTTTTTTTTCTATTTTTTTTATTTTTGTTTATTTTTTGCAATGTATAATTTTTATTTTTTACTTCTTACTCATTGTTTCATTTGAACTTGTTTTTGCTTCTCTTCTTTTTATTTTAATATTTTTATATTATCTAATTAACTCTTAAGGTAGTATCTTAATTGGACTAATCTGTGTAACTAAATCAATATAAATAAATAAATAAATAAACTCCCTTTTGGTGTTTCCACATAAAAATTTATATTTTTACGTATACTGTGCAAACGATCAGTCCTAGACAGTTTTATTGTACTAAAAACTTCATCAGAATACGAAATCCAATAAAATTGGCTATAATCATTTTTTCCTGTACGACGAACCGTTCTAAAAATATATGTGAAAAACCACTTGAGAAATTCAACTTGCATAGATCAGTGACCATACAAAATTTTATACGGGCATTCATCTAGTCTAGGGTATCATAAGAATTGGTCTTAGACCAATTCAAGCTTTTTTACTTTTTTAGTATTATTTCTATTATTTTTTATTTCCTTTTTTCCTTTCTTTTTTTTTTATTTACTTTCTCATTAACAAAATGAAACCGTATCCAAATAGTTTTGCACACTATTTGTGGCATTGTCTTCTATGGATTGACCCCTGTGTCTACCTTTCAACAAAAAAACTAAATCAGAAGCAGACAAAAGGATGGGCAGGTTAAAACTAAAATAGTAACATAAAGCTTTTTTTGTTTAGGTAATTCTCTTTATATTCTTCGATCTCATAAAATACAATGCTAAAAAATCGAATTCCGTTAAAAAATTTCTTTCAAACTGTGATCAGCTGCTACCTGGATTTATAAAAATTTAAATCTGTACTCATTTTTCTTCTTTTTTTTATTTTTATTTTATTTTAATTTTTTTCTTTTTTTTTCATCATTCAAATCTGTAGCAGCTCTACTCCGCTCCACTCTTCGTAATATTTTATTACGCGTATACCCTACCTCCCTAGATAATTTATGTTTGTGGAAATCCGATCAAAGTTTAAATTTAAGTTTATTAGATTTCTTGGCATATGTGTAAAAAAATGTATAACAATAAAAGATAAGTTTTTTTTTTATTATTATTGAGACCATGATTTCAGGCTCTTCTATCATACTATAATTCATTAATGATAATTTATGTATATATATGTATATCTTCATCTGTGGGCATCACCTACCATTATTCAAATTCAGTCATTTGAGTATCAAATGTCACATAAGTGTTGATATCAACATGATTTAGAGGAGCCATTTGAAGAGGGTCATTATTTGGCTGAAAGAAAAAGTCATGGGTTTTTCGTATGTTACATACCAAAAATTTGTGATGCTTTTTTTTTTGTTTTCTTTGAAAAAATTAGATATGCCATTATATTTTTTATTTCTTCAATTTGTATTTCTGCTTTTCCTCTAATCGAGTTTTATTTCTATCTTTCTTAGCTTTCCTAAGTATAGTCGACCTTTTTGATTTGAAGAGAGAGAACTAAAAAAAAAAAAAAGCGAAATTCGTGCGTGGGTAGTTTTATTATCCAATCAAGTTTAAATATTACGACTTTATAGCTGATTTTCTTAGCTTATTGTTAACATGTTTCTCCTTATTTCAATCATTAATAACTTTATACCCAAATACATATGTGTAGAAGTGTGAGAAAGTTTAAAAGATAAACTCAAGGAAATTAAAAGTTTTCAGTAATTTTATGCCCAAATTATTAGGGTGCAGTTTATGAGATCTGAGGTAACAAAATACGAAAATAATTAAAAACTTTCGTAAACGATCCACAGATTTTGTGTGAGAGAGCTATAAGACCAGGATAATGGTAAAAATTTGGGTTAAGATCAGAAGAATTGGATTGGATTCGGCACTAAGATCAAATCTCCTGAAGAGATATAGATTCTGATAATATTAGTTTTCCTTTATTGTAGCCTGAATAGTCATTACTGTGCCTCTATTGATCGACTCATTCGCTTCCGTGAATACCTTACCGTCTGTCCTCATGTTGATGACTCTTGTCTATTGGTACGAGTAATTGCTGCTGCGTTCATCCCTATTAAAGTGACGAAAGTTCTACAAAAAAAAAAAAAAGGCATCTCCGATTGATTTGGGGCCGACTAATGGTAAAGTCTTGGAAAAATTTATGAAAACTCAAATTGTGGTATCTATACAGCTTGTAATAGACGAGACGAAAATTTGGTTGTCGTGAAAAACACAGCTGCGAAACTACTTTACTCAAGGTGTTTTCAGATTTGCGGTCGACTCTTGATAAGAATGATATTGGTGTGCTGGTACTTTTTGATTTATTCCTCTAAAGCATTTGACACGGTTGAACATTCTAAACTGCTTCGAAAATCATTTTCGAATTATTACTTTTCTCTGTCTGTCGTCAAGTTTATATCTCATTTCCTCTTAAACAGGTCTCAACAGGTTATTGTTGATGAGATCTTCGCTGTTGATGGATTCTTAGCTCATGCCTTTTTCCTGTGGTGTTCCGCAAGGCTCAATATTAGGACCTCTCCTATTTAGCCTTTTTATTAATTATCTTAGTGACATATTCCATGACATTTATTTCCATTTCTATGCAGACAATGTTCAGCTGTACTTTAGCAGGTCTCGTGGACTCAATTGGAGCTGTATTATATATAGAATAAATGATGACCTATATCTGAAATCTGCAAACAGTCTAGAGATAATCAGCTCCTCCTCAATGGCAGTAAATCTCAATGTATAGCCTTATATAGCTCTAACCTTGCTACTCATAATCTTCCTTCTTCATAAATTCCCTTCTTTTGTTAATTGCGTGCCAAATCTAGGAGTGAGACTCAACACCAGACTGAAGTGCTGTGATCGCACCACAGTTGGTAAAATCTAAGCCCGACTCGGTTTGCAAATGAAATCTTGAGGTTGCCTTCAACGATTACATAACCTTTTTCGTCTTCGTCCTACGTAGGTGTATCCACATATTACGACTTACAGATCATAGACTTTCGGCTGTTCCCTGGACACGTTTCTGAAGACAAATGCCCTCATTATTCTGCATAATCTCATTCACATTTGTGTGCGTTAGTTTCTTCATAGCAATATACAGTTTTTGCAATCCCAGATAAATCCTGATCACGCCTAAATCATTATCAGATTAGAAACCCATTTAACATAACTATCCACCCAGTAGTGTCCAAAGTTTTTGAGTCTATTATTGCGGATCAGATACGTCAGCATCTTGAGGATCACTGGTTACTATCGGAACTTCAATTGGGACTGCAATCCACTACAACAGCTTTGTGACGGGCGAAATAATGTGGTGCAGCGTGTTCTCCTTGATCTTAAAACATTTGACTCTGTCCCACACTCTATTCCAATCAATAAGCTTGCAATATTTTTTGATTTCTCCACCTCAGCTTGTTCTTTGATTTCCAGTTACTTACTGAATCAAGGTCAAATAATGATCTCTAATGATAGGGTTTCATCACCCATGCCAGTTAGAGCGGATGTCAGGCAGGGCCCTGGGTGCTGGTACCCCTATTATTTTCTATGTTTATTAATCTCATAGCAAAAGTACTTATTGGCACTCGTTTTCACCTAAGTCCGGATCACCTCAGATTACCTCAATTTACAATTCAAGTTCTAGGATTCTCGCTTCGCCCATCTCCATGTCTGCTGCACTATTACAGAGAGTGGTTATTAATTTAATTTGTATATGAAATAATAGTGGGCTCTGCTCTCTGCATGTGGTATCTCAGAAGCTACTGTTCAATATATACTAAAAATCTATCATATGGGTACCTGAATATGAGGGCCATAAAGGAATTGAAATTGCTGAAGGCCTAGCCAAAAGAGGAGCGGAAACTGCCTTTGTCGGACCAAAGCCAATTTGTGGCACTTCAAAGTGTTACCTCAGAGTTACCCTAAATAGTTTGGAGAACAAAATCCCTTTATTGGGAAAGTCTTCAAGGACTTCGTCAGGCATAAAAGTTTATCGACACCTCTGGCCGAAAAACAAAGGAAATCCTACTCCTTAAGATAAACAAATCTCCAAATGATTATAAAGCTCTTCTCAGGCCATTACCTATTTAGGTATCATCTATACAAGATGGGCTTGGTGGAAACTTCATCTTGCCGATGGAATGCTTATGAAACTTCGGCGCACCTACTTTGCAACCACTTCCAACAAGCTTTTCCTCCACCAAACTACATGTGGAATCTATGTCTCAGAATGGTTCTAGAGATTTTTAACAATCTTAACCTAGAAAGGGAGTAAATTAAACGGGGACTCACAATAGATCTTTCAGGTCGAAATGAATGTGAGACCAATACCTGTTAGTTAAAGTCCGTATAGCTCCACACTTGATATAGTCTTAGATCCCCTTCCTTGTTCTGCAATGGCTAAAATTTCGTATGCTCTTAAAATAGGCATCAGATTTGTTTATACATAAGTCTCTTTCCTATGCTCCCTTCCAAACTTATATGAAGATCGAGTGCTTTATGAAGGAATAAGCTAAAAACCAGACTGCGCATGCATCCTGGATGGATTGAAGAGAGATTGAGGCCCCGACGCCGCCCCTGGGTGCCTGGAATGTAGGACTCCACGCTTATAAGCATCTGCTGATAGGTCCCAACCGGAGGCTTTTACAAAGCTAAATAACCCACCTTGCCGGGCTCATGCAGTTCATCAGGAAATGTGAACCTAGAAATCTGAATCGCTTTCCATAGAGATGACTAAAAAGTGACAAAAAAAGTGAGTCACCATGTTGGATTGTTCTCTACATACATCTCCTGCAAACAGGAACAGCAACAAGTCCCATCCTGTTTAGATGAGCGCTGAGAAAAAAGTGCCCAGTGAGTGAGTGCTTCCTGAATACATAAATAACGGATTTCAGTGTAGCAGGATTCATAACTCTAGAATTGTCTCAAATAGAACACGTAACACGTACTGGTAGATCTGGAAGTGTACATTTTTTAAGATTGATCTTGATTTCCACCTATAGACTGTGATTGAAATGGAATTGTGGGAAAATATGATCTGACATAACTTAATAAGAGATTTAAGAAGATTTTACAACATATTCCATAATATGATATCTGAGTTTTTTTTTTATGGTGATATGACAAAAAACACGTCTAGGGTGTGTTGCATACAGGATGAACGCGGAATGTGTTACTATGGGAACAATTTGAAAAACATGTTCTAGAGCAGGGCTTCTTAAACTGTTTTTCATTCACGACCCCATTTATGATTGTGATTTTCATTCACGACCCCAAAAAACTCACGCTTCATACAATTACTCTCCGTCTCACTCAAACTAGAATCTTAAAGTTACGGTCTTACGGCAAGCTTTGGGTACACTAGAATCATTTTTAGTAGGTGAAAAGAAAATTTTTGAAACTGGGTTTCTTGAAGAAAATTTTTTTTTCCGTAATCTAAGAAATATTGGAGCAAGTGTTATACCATTTTCAAATCCTTATGAAATGCGTCAACTTTTAAAGTTACTTGCCAAACTGGCGTAGTACATTTTTTTTTCATTCAAGTCAGTTAAAATTGGGTGAAATATTAATTTTCTATTCTTGGTTCGGAAAAATGTGACATTTTATTCCAAGCTGAAACAGTTGGTTTAGAACTATTCGGGATTACATAAGAAAATAAAATTTAAAAAAATTAAAGATTTGTAGCAACAGGAGGTAAAAAACCATCACAGTGTGTATATTTTCTCGAAAACAAAAAAAATATCTATAATTTGATAAAATTCATGACATAGATTTTTTTCTATATTTTTCTGGTAATTGTTATGATTCGGTCTATCACCCGATTCCGGCTTGACGTCGACTTACGGGACACCCTGTATATGCATATGAAAAAAAAAATTGTTTTAGAATTTGTTTAAAAGCATACACAAATATAATATTAAAAATTGCACAAAAAGTTATAAAGTTGAATTTATTAATTATTTAAGATTTCTCTAAGGGACCCCATTTTGGGTCGCGACTCGCGACCCATAGTTTAAGAAGCCCTGTTCTAGATGATATTTGTATTTCGAGAGTTCAAATGAGGAATTGTGCGAACTGTACACTGTGGTTATTGTGTGGGAACACCATCGAACATTACAAGACGAACTTGCATGAATGCAATATTGAATCAGTCTTATTTGGAAAGAAACATCACAGTTGTTTTGAACATATTGCCGGATTCACTTAGCCATAGCAATATAATTATTACAATCTTGATTTATTTGCATATTCTCTCTCTCTCGCTCTCTCTCTCTCTCTCTCTCTCTCTCTCTCTCTCTCTCTCTCTCTCTCTCTCTCTCCATCTCTCTCATAACAACCAATTGTGCCTATTTTTGTATTAAAAAACATATACACGACACCTGACACGATACAACATCTCGAAAACTTTTAAATCTTAAATTCTACATATAAATTTTACTCGGGATGTAATAAAAGATCTCTTAAATCAAAATTAACATTATTTTGAAGCCGGATTGTTTCTATCTATCTCTTTCACCTTCTCTCATTTAAAAAAAAACCAAATTTACATTATTTTCCATTCAATTTTTTTTTGAAACGACTAAAGCACTTTTCACATCACATCGGTCACTTTAGAATTTATGTCATTCAAGTATGTCGTAAACAAAACATTCCATTGAGTGTTGATCCCAGAGAGATTTATCTTGTTTTCTTGATCATAACGAAAGCACTTAAATGGCCATCAAACTGCGACTCGCATCACGGCCCCAAAGAACAATAAAGTCACTCATTCAGACATTTATTTTTCAAGTTTTTTTGTTTTTTGTAAAGTTTTGCTTTTTGTTTGTCTTTTTGTTTTGTTTTTTACCATTTCCTTGTTATTTCTGTTGTCTGGCATATCAGAGGATGCTGTATGTACCAACATTACACAGTTCTTGCTTCATCTTGGGTACAGTGTACATTCATACATATATGTATGTATGTAATACCTACAAACGTGCTATTATATAGTCTCTAAATTATAGGGTATATATCTATATAGTTAGACACACATAGGATAGTCTTGCGCAAAGAAAGAGAATCGCGGCAAAGCCTTTTAGAAACAATAGTGAAGTGCGCATGTTCAATATGATCAAGTTGCTGAATGTTGGGTGTTGTGGAAAAAAAACACTATTTTCACTAGATATCTATGAAATATAATTTATGAAATATTTAAATAAAAATAAAAGAACTAAAAATTGCAGGTATACCTAGGATGAATGAAGAAATTGATGTGTTATAAAAAAGAAAAACGAAAAATAAAAAAAAAAAAAAACAGTAAACATATATATGGGAAATAAATGAAAAAAAAAATGCCGAAGACCTTAAGATGGCTATGTATGTTGTCGTCAGCCAGCCTCTTCCAACAAAAACAACAGACATTAAGCCACTTTAAGAACACAAAAGCACTTAGGAGACAAGCGACTATAAGGCATGAGAAAAAATCTTATAGATATCAGCATCAGGCTCTCAGACAAAAGGTTTTATATAGTATTAAAAGCGAACATGTGGCCGATTCCGGTTCAGGCCTCCTCCTAACCAAAACCCCATAGCTCTTTCACTCTTCGGGATATTTGAGCCTGGTATCCTGCTGCCTGTGCACTACACATGTACACATACATATATATATTTTGAAAGGCCTATATAGCCTAGCTAAAACGCTCTCAGCATAAATATGTGTGGCGTTCTTCTTTTCATTTCGCTGATATGTCAAGATATGGCTGGAGTATAATAATTCTTGAAAACACACAGTGTGCCATATGAGAAAATAATGAGTCTTTACAAAAAAACACATCTTTCAAGAATATTTTATGTATATACAAATTTCAAGTAAAATACATAAGAAAAAAACAAACATATTTCAAAAAAAAAAAAAAAATACAAACGGATGCTACGTCTCTAATTATGCCCTGAGAAAAGAATTGGCGCAAACTGGAGTGAATGCACTTTTTTTAATACATTTCTTATAAGATTTTAATAAAAGATGCGCAAGTTGATCGGGATACGGTGGCGTCGGCGGGACGATTGCGCATATGTATGAGCGGCTTTATGTGAAGAAAGATTGTCTGTTTCGATGATCAGTCGCGCGCGCGCGCGCGCGCGCGAGCATAACCAAACTAACTACTAAACAACAACACTCCTTTGTCGCGTACCATTCAATCTTAAGTGTGATGTGCGCGGTATGTTTATATCCGCGCAACACGATCAATTTGTAATGAGAGTTGAACAGCTTAATTCCATCATATACCTACCTACCTACCTACCTACCTACCTACCTACATATATCCAATAAGTAGCAGCAAGACCAGGGCAATGAGGTAAGAAATCAAAGAGATTTTATTGAGGAAATTTGTTTTGCCACACTAAGGCTAAAAATTTGATTTTTTTTTTGATTTTACTTTGTCGATTCATATCAACTTTTAATCATTTGTGAAAATGCTTTTATCTTTGACTTTTATTGGATTCGAAATTATGTAAAGAAAAAACGTACATACACATATACGTAGGATATGTGCAGGTAGTAATCATACATACATAATCTAGTTTCGTTTAAAAGCATCTCATTTATGCCTCATTTGACCACATAAAATGTTCTATGATAATAGAACTGGTCAACATTTAAGATGATCCCTTTCAAAGGATGCATAAACATTAGTTGCCGGGCGATCTCCTTAAATTATCTTGCATGTTGGCAACTTTGACTCTGATGACACACCGATTAGACCAGTTGACTGATCGCATCCTTCCAGTCTTATATAGCACTGAAGGTAGTCAGTCTTCTATTTAAGATGTAGATTTAACAGAAGGAGGCTCAGTAAACACTACAAATACAAAAATCTCCCGTCTCAACTGCAAAAATTTTATATAAATTTAGGCAGAAACTTCGAAAAATACTTTAACGTATTTTTCACCGAACCCTTAATAGCCACAACCCAGCCTATAGAACCGTGAGTAGTTACGCTATGGCGTCATCAGACCACGTTTTCCATACAAAAAGTGGCAACTTTTTTCCCAACTTTTTTGGGGGCTCTGGACCACTGGAGGTTCTGGACCACTGAGAGTCTTGGAAGCTATAATTTGATCTTGACGTCTGAAGTCAGCTTGAACTTTGAAACCGGAAGTGTCTGACCTTGGAGGCTACAATTTGAGCGTGATACCGACGTCACAGGGGATTCCTGTTTGAAAGGCTGTTAAGCTGTTATCAGATCTGTTTAAAAGCTGATAAGCTGGTATCAAATCTGTTTGAATAGCTGTAAGGAATCCCCCTCTGACGTCAGAACCAGGGTCAAATTGTATTCTCCAAGGTCAGACACTTTCGGTTTCAAAGGTCAAGATGACTTCAGACGTCAAGATCAAATTATAACCTTCAAGACCCTCAGTGGTCCAGAACCCCCAGTGGTCTAGAACCCCCAAAAAAGTTGGGAAAAATGTTGCCACTTTTTGTATGGAAAACATGATCTGGTGACGCAATAGCGTAACTACTACCGTGTTATCACAAATTAATTGCCTCTCAACAATTATTGAGGAACAAACGAAAATGTTTCTCGAATAAGAGTTTACGAAGAAACTGGCCTCCATTCAATCCGGTTCACACTGCTTTCACGACATAAATAGAATCAGCAACAGGAAAGCAAAACTCCCCGAAACCATCTTAAGTGTCTCGAACGTTTACAACCTTCCCCACGAAAAATGCAACTTCTTCGCGGAATATTTCCAATCCACTTTCAAAGACAACTCATCTCTAAGCGATGCAAATTTTAGGACCACTGTCGACTCGACCGTTGATGACTTCACTCCACAGGCAGTGGGATCCTCCGCCAAAATCTTTAATTCCACAAACACGTCCTTAAATCCGGATGATTTAAGCATCTTTTTTCAAATCCTGCTCACGTTTTCGCCCTAATCAGGACTATCAGAGGTAAAAAGTCCGCCGGCCCCAATAACATTTAAAACAAAGTTATCAAAAACCTCCCACCTCCTGTCGCCATAAAATTTCTGACAATTATCTTCAATAATTGCCTTAATAATTCTTACTTTCGTGATGTCTGGAAAACCTCGCGCATAGTTCCAATTCCCAAAAAAAAAAAGAAACTCGAAAAACCTTAATGAGTTGCACCCAATCTCTTTTCTGTCCAACCTGGGCAAACTTTTCGAAAAAATAGTCCGCCAACATATTGAAAATACCTGCCTCGACCTAAATATCAGGCAAGATACCCCAGGAATTGGTTAGGTTGGGTGCAAATCGCTATACTAAGCAACTGAAGTGAAATTTTTTATTCAAAACTAACCTCAAATAATTGTAAAGGGACGTGCATATGCATGCAAAGCAGACCTGTAAAATTCGAAGTACAAATATCAGTACAGTACCAGTACCTGGACTTAAAAAAAGTTCAACTACAAGTCCTGGAACTGGTACTGTTGCTAGTACTTAAGTACTTTAAAAGTCTGTATCTGTAACATTCCAAGTACAAGTACAAGTACAGTACTAGTACCTGGACTTGAAATATTTTAAGTACAAGTACAAGTCCCGGTACTGGTACTTAAAAAAAATTTCAAGTACTAGTCCCGGTACTGGTACTTTAAAATTTTTCAAGTACAAGTCCAGGTACTGGTACTGTTACAAGTACGTCGAAACTCGATTATCCGTGATTCGATTAACCGGAAACTCTATTATCCGGCATGAATCATATTTCCTACTATTTTGATTTCTTTCCATTATCCGGGAAAGGCTCTATTTTCCGGGATGAATCATATTTCCGATAATATTTTGAGTTCTCTCCAAAGGTGCAAATAATTCATTCTTTGAAAGTTGGTAATACCATAAAGACATTAGCAAAAAAATACAGCGTGGGAGAACAAACGTTGTATGATTTAAAAAAAAAAATCAGGACAAAATCCTAAAATTTTATACAGAAAGTGACGTCGTTAAGGGCCTGGAAAACCGCTAAGTATTGAAAACCTCTGAAAATCCACAGGTAGACAAGGCGACTTATGAATGGTACCGACAGGAGCGTTTCCAAGGCACTTCTACATCTGGATATTTAATAATTGAAAAAGCAAAATAGTTTCACGAAAAGCTTAATATACGATCAGCTTGTCAATATTCGAACGGATGGCTTGGAAAATTTAAGAGCCGTATCCAACAATGTTCATTGATGAACTGTCCAATTTTATTGAAAAACAAGACTTAAGTTCAGAGCAAATTTATAATACTGACGAGTCGGGACTTTTTTGGAAGCTATTGCCAAAAAGAACATTGGTCTGTAATGACGAGCGTTCAGCCGCAGAATCAAAAGAAAGTAAAGAGCGTATCACTGTTTTGACCTGGTCAAATGCTGCGGGAACGAACCTACAAATGCAAGCTGATTGTAATCGGAAAAAGTGCTTGACCAAGAGCTTTTAAGAATAATACTAAAAATCTCCCCGGTGATATATATAAGTCAAACCGGAGTGCGTGGGTCACAAAGGAAAATTTCTTACAGTGGTTTAATAATAATTTTGTACCTGAAGCAAAGAATCATTTAAAAGAAGTTGATCTGGCTGTTGACAGTAAAATTTTACTAGTCTTAGATAACTGTCCCGCTCACCCAAGAGAATCTGATTTTCAAAAAGACAATGTGTTTTTACCACCGAATTGCACTTCATTGATTCAGCCTCAGGATATCAAGGTATAATAAAAAGTTTAAAGTGTCAATTATCGGAAACATATCATGAAAAAATTTATAAATAACGAAACTAATTTAGATCTATGCTCCTTTCAAAAATTATTTAATATAAAAAAATATAATTTGGTGTCTCTTTAATGCATGGGGTGATGTTACTACTGACAACGTTCTAAAAAAACACTTGGGATAATATTTTATTGGGAGATGAAGCAGAAACTCCAACTCAAGATAATGAGATGAAATGTTTTTTTGCAGATTTACCACCACAAAGTACTATTGAGTTTAGTTATGAAGAGATCTTAGACTGGTTTGACAGCAACCATAATGCTCCAATATTCGCTACATTATCTAACGATGAAATTCTAAATACAATCCTGAATCCTCAAAATGACGTTGACAGTGATAGTTCAGATACTAGTTGTTAAGAAGTTTCTCACAAAACTACGATTTCACAAGCCATAACAGCATGTACTACACTCATTAACTACCTGGAAGATCAAAATCTTCAGGGAATCACTATGCTACTACCATATTAAAATATAATTTGAGTTTGTTATAAAAAAAAAAAAAAAAAAGTGTTTTCCTTTATTTTACTGAGCTCATTCTATTAACCGGGATTTTCGATTTTCCGGGAAAGTCTCGAAAGCAGGCCTCCCGAATAATCGAGTTTTAACTGTACTATACAGGTCTGATGCAAAGGAAGCATTGTTGAAATTCAAAAGCGAAGACCTCAAGAAATTTCATCTTCTAATTCCAACTTATTCAATTCGATTGAGCACGGTTTATTGTACATATAAATGCTTCCTGAGAAGATATAATTGCATTGAAAGAAAAACAATATTGATAAAAACTCCCAAGGAACTTGGTTTCCAGCAACAATTAATTCCTCTTTGATATCATATGTATGTAAAAAAAATCAATCCAATTTCACAAAAACTTGGAAATAAAATAAAAAAATTAAAATTTGTCGAAACCTTTAAAATCGCAAGTACACAAATTTATGAATTTGTTATCTACATGTAATTGTTAATTAACTCAAATGTACTTATACAATGCGCAGGTATGCGCATACCTAAATGTAAGTTACCAAGATATTATATCATGATTTGGAAAATGGATTGAATAATATGAAAACACCGTGCGCTATTATTATTTAATTTTCCTCCTCAGCCATCTCCATAATACATTATACACACATGCATATATATTTACATACATATTTGTACAAATTTATATTTATTATGTTCAATATCAGTTCAATCCAGTTGTACCAATGTTTATACATACTTATGTATGTACTACACATTATTTCTTATGATCAAATCATCTTGAATCGTCCGATTAACTCTACCTAAGCTCATCAATTTTTATAGATAGGCGCTTAGCTTATATAGTCTCTTCTCCACTTCAGGAAATTCACACATGAAAAATATAAAGATAGAATTTAAATTAATATAAAAATAATAAAAACTATTGAATTAATAGAGTATAAAATGAATAAAGTTGGACAGAAAAAAAAATAAACGAAATAAGGTAGTAAAATTAAAGAAAAAAATAATAAACGGGAGTAATGCGAGGGCAATAGCCTCATAAGCAAATTGAAATCCAAAGAAAAGTTTCTTAAGAGACGATAAACATTTCCATATCTGTAAATCAATGTAAAATATTTGAATGAAACATTCTCAAAGTGCATATGCACAGGCAGCAAAATCGTTTTGTTTTTTTTTTTTTTTGTATTATTATGTTTATCGACTATTATTATTTCCTTTTTTTTTTTTTAATATTATTTGTACGACTTTCAGTACTACAAGAGCGTCGGTCGTCAACATCACCGTCTTTTTACGCTATATATATATATATATATATATATATATAGATTTATATAATGTGTAACCAACGTGTTTCTTTAGATCATACCTAGTAGTAATTGTATGCGTAAGTGGATATACTCGTATTTCTCTTCTGTTTCTCTCCTCCAGGTAGAGAGATATGTCAGTAAAGAAGAAAATTTAATTTAAAAAAATTAAATACAAAAAAAAAGTAAAATTAATAAAAATTTATAGAGGCAAACTTATAGCCAACCTGCAACTAATATATAACTACATACAAACATATATATGTGTACATATGCGCCAAACATACATACATATATGCATAAATGCGTCGAGTATCTGAGCTTGCTACTGCACGCTGGCCATCTCATCTCACAGTGCGCATGACGTTGTTGCTTGCTGCACTGAAACGCCTGAAACTGATAGTAAGTAAGTAAAGTAAAATACGCAGCAAAACCTGTCATTCTTCTCTTTACTGCATGTAATCACCTGCAATGCATTAACATGGTACCTATACGATACCTTCCTACCTACCTAACCTAACTTACCTTACCTTACCTTACCTTACCTACCTAACTAACTACCTACCTACCTACCTACCTACCTTCCTACCTACTCTATAGAGAGTTCACAGAGAATGTTTGCGCAGCATTTATTTGCTCTTTTACTGCGTGTATAGGTAATATTTTTACTATTTTTATACTTGTTGCCAATTTCTTTTGATTTTTGTGCTGTTCGCTGTTGTTGTTGTCGTTATTTTATTTTTGAAAAATTTTTAAACGAAACGCAAACAAGTTGGAAAATCGTGTATATAAACTACTTTCATATATTTGCGTGTCATTTTTCTTCTGCGTGATTATAGAAGTAATAATATCCCCGCAAGGTGCATGCACCTGTTTTAATGAAAATATTTATAGAGGTTTTTTTTTTTAATTTTATAGCACGCATAACTGGCGATATTAAAACTATTAATTTTCATTGAATTTCCTATATATCCCTATATTACATTATTTCTTAACTTTCTCAGGTGTCGTCGTAGATAAGAAGAAATTATGAATTGAAATATTCAAGCTTATATATGAAGCATCTATAGAATTTTCATTTTATGATAAGTACGAATTTGATTTTTGGTCTAAAAACACCTGTGAGACTTGTTCTTTCTTCCTTTTAAATAGTAACAAATAAAATTAGTTTTGGTTTTTTTTTGCAAGAGGCTCTTTGAAAAAAAAACCCCAGCGGCTTGCTTGTCGTCTTGGAATATCTGATGCCATAAGTACCTGACCTACAGCGGCCATGGAAGCCGTATTAGACCTCCACTTCTGCATTGGCCAGATGAAAAAGGAAGCGATCTCAAGCTCTATCCAGACTGCAAAAGAAGAAACAGTTCATCCTAGATGATCTTAAGTATATCTTAAAACAGATATGCTTTAAGGGGGTATTCTAGTCTAGAGGCCCGAATTTTAGGTGATTTTTGAAGTGCCGTAAAAAAAAGGCAATCAATATTTTTCTATCCATTTTTTTATGAGTTATTTATTACCATTGCAAGAATACGGAAAAAAATTAAAAAATTAAAAAAGTTAAAAATTCAAAAAATTAGCAGCTAATGAAGTGGGGGGGGGGGGCGCCTCAAAAAATTGGCGCGTGATCATGCCCACGATTCCAACCCGCCTAGCAATCCGGAAAAAAAAAATAAAAAAGATTATTAGTCTAGAGTAATGTCGCTATGTCCGGAATTAGGGAAAAGTTGAAAAACATTTTTTTCACAAAATGGCCGCTGCCTAAAAGAAAAAGCAATTTTTGTACCACTTTTTTGACATTTTCGAATTTTTTAAAAATAGTAAAAATTGAAATTTTGGGATGCGACTAGTTCCGGACATAGACAAGTCTATAAAAAAATTTCAAGTAAATCGATCCAGTAGAACTTGAGAAATCGTGGGCATCGTCTTGAAAAAGGCAGTTTCGAGAAAAACGCGTTTAAAGTGTAACGCCACTGTAAATTTTTTGAAAAATCGTTTTTTTTTATTGGCTTAAAAAATAGTTTAAACCCTCTAGAATAAGAAAAAAAGGTCTCATGCGAGAATTTTTTTTTTTCCGTCGAAAATGGAGGTCGCCACCAAGCGCGTCAAACTTGCTCCGAAACATGTCCCGGGAAGATGGCTGTGGAGCCGCCATTTTCTTTTTTTTTCGCTGTCAAAAAATTATCACTAAAGTTCAATGTATGCCCGATAATACCCTTAAAAGGTTTTTTTCAAACACCTTTAATTTTGCGAGAAAAAAATTCGTGAAAAAACCTTTTTTTTTTAGCCGTTACAGAGGCGTTACCCCTTAAAGTCCATACGTCCACGTGGTTTGGAAGTTAGAATTCAACTGTTAGCAGCTGGATGCAAGTGAACACTAAATATAAAAGATACAAATTTGAAAAATCCTGTTGTCGGCATATTCTTGAATAGTTAAACTTTGAAAATATGAAAACCGAAAAAAAAATCGATTTTTTCGAATTTCTAGACTAGAATACCCCCTTAAGCAAATGACGACAATATCTGATATAATCCCATCTAAAATAGATGTAAGATTTGTAAGATCATTCGACGGGGTTTTGGGAGACAACCGATGATAATGGCATTCCACTAAACCGTCCTTCTAGCAAGAAGCAATGGTACAGATAAGTTCACAAAAGAACAGTGTAGTCAGGTTCGTCGTATATGGTCCCAAATGCAATCTCACAAAGACACTGGGCTCTACCCCCTTTACGTATTCTAAGCTTAGGTATTAGCCATAAAAGAATGCACTAATATCTGTAAATTAAAAGATCCGTAAATGGCTCAACTATTAATATCCTTTCGGATTGTCAAGTTGCTCTCAAGGCCTGAAAGTCCTTCGTAGGCTGAGAGTTTCTGCAAATCCTTAGAGGAGAAACAAGGTAATCCACATGTGGTAAATGCCCTTTTGTTGAACCAAAATCAATTTGTGGCACTTCTAAGCAGGGGCGCACCGAGAGGGGGGACGAACGGGACCGGTACCCCTCCAGAATGTCAGTTTTCTGAACATAATTTACAAATTATGTATAAAATGTGGTCTGTATATCCGATAAAATAAACTAAATAATTTTAATCTACAATAGCAGTCCCTAAGTGTTCAGATGGGTACAGGACGCGACTTTAGAGCCCTATTTTTCCGACTCGTTAGGACTTGAGACACCCCCCCTCGCCCAAAGCCAAATCTCGGGTGCGTTACTACTTCTATGGCCCCTCTTTCACGTGTCGGTACAATATTGCTACAACATCGACTCGGTAAACCTGCAGCATGCCGAGCCACTATCGCTACCGTGTATTTTAATGAGGACCAACCACATGCAGATGCAACAAGTTTTCGGTATTCAGATTTACGGTCGATAAGCGGCATTTACCGAGTTGACTAGTGAATTTTGTCGTGATTTACTTACGTGAGAGAGCTCCATGCGGTACAACATTTACGGGATTAATACCGTACTACTTATACTATGTCGCTACCGTACCGACCCGTGAGAGAGGGGCCTAAATGTTACCACAGAGCTATCCTAAATATTTGGGAGAAAAACCAAAAATCCCTTCATTGGGCTACAAGGACTTCGTCAGGCAAAAAAGTTTATCAACACCTCTGGGGGAAAATCAACGGAAATCTTACTCCTTCGGAGAACAGAGATCAACACAATCACAGAAGTCTTCTCAGGTCACTACTCCTTGCGGTATCACCTAAACGAGACGGACTTAACTGATTGTGGGACTTCACCTTGCCGCTTCTTTCAAGATACTAATGAAACTTCAGAGCACTTACCTATACTGGTTAAATGTGCACCTGCCTTTCCTTCACCAAACTACATATTTGTGGAACCTCAACCTCAGAATTGCTCTAGATTTTATGCACAGCCTTAACCTAGAAAGGGAATAATTTAGGACGGAAACTCACAATAGATCTTGCAGGTTGCAGTAAATCTAACAGCTCCAATCGTGAATTTTTGAAAATATAAGCTGATCTAACTATACATATAAATTGAATGAGATTCAGATTGGGTAAGTAACTGTAGCTCTGTAGACTTGCAGTTAATTCCAGTGTTGACAAGGTTCTCTATTGGGGACCATGTAGCTTACTTTTACTCCGTCCAAATACTCCATAACCATCGTCCATCACTTAAAAATTTAATTTTTCGATTCTGTCCAGGCTTGAGGGTTTCCATAGTTCTTCGTTGGATACTCAATCTCTTCAAGGAATTTTTAGGATACCGTGCAGACACCTATTGCCAAAGATTTGCAACTGGAATGATATCAGTTGTGTAGGTAACCCTCCACGATTTGCAGCAACCATATAGCAGTACAGTTTTCACATTGAAGAGTAAGAGCCGTAACTTTGTTTTAAGAGAGGTCTCATCTCACTGCAGTTCCATATATCTGGGAAAATCATTTTTTCGATTTTTTATACAGCAATTAACGTCAATTCGGTAATTATGCTACCAAAATAACAAAAATTCTGCACTATCTCCATACATCTGCCTTTAGGAGTAGTAGTTTTATCCATAATGTAATTAAATACTAACAAACAAAAAAAAAATCTTCCTTAGCGGAGAAGGATTCGAACTCCTATAATATGTGTTAAGGGTATGATGAATCATCCATCATCCTTCCATATCTTAATATATAAAAATCCAGTGTCACTGTGTTTGTACACGCTAATCTCCGAAACCGCCCAACCGATTTCAATGAAATTTTACCAGATAGGATAGTTTTGGACATGATAGATGGCGCTGTTCGAGACATAAAAAACTGCCTGACAACGAGTGGATGTGGAAAGCTGAAATTTTGTACACGGCGTTTTTCATAAAACTAGAAACTACATGTTCAAAAATGGACTAAATCGCGCAACTCTTTCGTGGGGTTGCCATACACATATTTGGTTTTTTTGGTATATAATTGGACACTGTCTGACAACGAGTGCACGTAGAGAGCTGACATTTGATAGGCGGTTTTTTCATAGCAATAGCAAATAAAATTTAAAAAAAACAGACTAAATCGGGTAACCCTTTCTTGGTGTTGGCTAAAAAATTTTGGTTTTTTACTATATTTTTGGAAACTGCCTGAGAACGCAAAGATGTGGAGCACTCAAATTTTGTACACGGCGTTTAAAAAAAAAACAAATTAATTTAAGTTCAAAAATGATTTAAATCAGGCCATACAAAAACTTTGTTTTAACTATATATTTTGGCACTGCATGAGAACGCGTCGACGACGTAGAGAACTAAATTTTGGTACTTGGTGTTTTCATAACAATAGTAAATAAAATTATAAAAAATGGTTCGAGAACGCGTCGACGTCGGGAGCTCAAATTTTGTACACGGCATTTTTATGAAAAATGAAAATACAAGTTCAAAAATGGACCAAATCGGGCGAACACTTTTTGGTGTTGCCATACAAAACTTTAGGTTTTCACTATATATTTGGACACTGTACCACACGTGTCGACGCAGAGATCTGAAATTTTGTACACGGAACTTTCTAAACAAAAAAAATTTAAATTAAGTTCAAAAATGGGGCCAATCTGGCAACTCCTTCGTAGTGTTGCGATACAAAAAAAAATTGCTACTTGGTGTTTTCATAGCAATAGTAAATATAATTTCAAACATGGACTAAATTGGGTTATCTTAGTGATGCCATACAAAACTTTCGTTTTTCAATATATACTTGGTAGTTGCCTGAGAAGGCTTTGATGTGGAGAGCTCATATTTTGTACACGGCATTTTCACAAAAATTGTAAATACAGTTCGAAAATGGGACCAATCGGTCAACTCGTTCGTAGGGTTGCCATACCAAAATTTCGTTTTTCACAATATATTTGTGTACTGCATCGCGTCGACGTCGAGGCCTACACTCTCCCACACACATGAATGAGTGCACATATCTCTAACCATCCCACCCATCAAAGTATCTATATTATCGCTGGCAACACCGACGGGCTCTTCCTAGTCTCATATATGTATATTTACATGTAAATCAGTAAGCTGATATTGGTTGTTATCACCACGTTTTGGTCTTACTCCCAACCAATAGTGACACCTTTGAAATTGGATCATTAAGACGTTAAGAGATTAACATTTTGTCGCTCTCTCTACGTGAAGTTCCTTATTTATAGTTATAATATTAAATTCGAATTGAACCACCGAGTGAGATATCACTAAGCATCCATAAAGGCTTCTAAATCAGCAACCTTTTTTTACTATAGCAAAATACTGCCACCATACAGTTATTTACATTTGAAAATATTTTCTATATCCCATAGTAGTACTAGTAGTATTAGTAGTAGTAGTAGTAGTAATAGTAGTAGTAGTAGTAATAGTAGTACTAATAGTATTAGTAGTAGTAGTAGTAGTAGTAGTAGTAGTCGTAGTAGTAGTAGTAGTAGTAGTAGTAGTAGTAGTAGTAGTAGTAATAGTAGTAGGAGTAGTAGTACATATAGTCATGATTTTTTTTTTGTATAATCACGAATGCAAGGGAAATGTTAAAAAATAAATGAAAAATAATTCGGAATCCCGTTTAAAAATAAATAAAAAACTATTCTCAGTCTGTATTCAGTTCACCACGAAATATTTAAAACTATACAAATTTATATTATCTATCCATCAAGAAGAAGCCTTAAATACCAAAAGATCAGTGACTTACGAAGGGACACAAACACCACAAGTCAGGCTAACTTGATTGATAGAACACCCATGAATAACCCAAATACAAAATGAGATCAGACTCAATAGTTTCCCTGCGGGAAGTAATTTTTCGACGCCAAATTTAGAAGGTTTTACAACACACAAGAGTCAAACTGTACTGTGTGGATCAGTGTAAAAAAAGAAACAAAACAAAAACATTTCTTTTTAGAGGGAGATTGAATCGATTGAACTTGAAGAATTATGGGGACATCAATGACATTGTTTTAATCGCAAGTATGTTTTTAAGACAATAAGGAATTTAGTGGAATTCCAATTTTCTGTTTTGTTTTTTTGTTTTTTTTGTTTTTAATTTATCGTCACTACATACATACGGAGAATGTGGCTAGAAAGTTTAATAATGCATGAATTTATCGAGGTATGTATGAATATCGTTCTTTCACTTTTGACTATTGATTTAGACAGGTTTTTGTAAATTTTCCGGTTAAATAATTTAACAATGTTTGTACGCGTGTATACCTTCAACAATAAATAATTATTAAATTTTATGAGAAACATGTTCGTCGTTTAAATGTAAAGCTCCATACATAAAAGACAAATTACAAATTATTCCTTCTCTAGCAGCACTAAATACAAGCGGAAAGTTTGTGTATGAAACCCCCAAGTTTCTTCTAACGGGTGGGTGGCGCAAAAGTAATGACCCTATTTGGTTCAGCTACAACTTCTTTTCTAAATTAGAAAACTAGAATTAGATTTTTATTTATGTATATTTGTGCTATAAAATTTTGTCACATTAGAATTTGAAGATGAGTTGATGCACATTTCACCCCAATTTATGACATTTTCCATTACTTGCCGTAACACTTCCTGCGATATATTCCTTATTTCCTGATGAATGTTTTCTTTGAGGGGTGCAAGAATCTGTGGCTTATTCACATACACCAGTGATTTCAAATAACCCGAAAGAAAGATTAGATCGGATGATCTTGCGGTGCTAACTTGACGTCAACTTAGCTCCACATCCAGTTTCCTTTAGATAAAAGGACACGAAAAATTTATGGATTTCATGACAAATTAGCAACAAATTAACGACAAATTAACGACAAATTCCAAGATGTATAAGTTTCCAATCCGATAAGTTTTGGCCGAGTGCCAGTGAGTTGCAGTGCTAACTTGACATCAACTTAGCACCACATCCCGTTTCCTTTAGATAAAAGGACACGAAAAATTTATGTTTTTCACGACAAATTAACGGCAAATTCCAAGATGTATAATTTCCCAATCCAACAAGTTTTGGCCGAGTTCCAGTGAGTTACGGTGCTAAGTTGACGTCAACTTAGCACCACATCCAGTTTCCTTTAGATAAAAGGACACGACAAATTTATGGTTTTCACGATAAATTAACGACAAATTAACGACAAATTATGAGATAGCTCCGAACTGTATCAGACGAAGTTGCGGTGCTAACTTTACGTACGTGATCTTGCAGGCCAAGGCAAATTGCCAAAACGAGAGAAAACACGGTCCGTCACTAAGTCCATATTGTCGCGCGCTGTGATTGCCGTGGCGCCGGCCGTGTTGTTGGAACCAGATGTGCTTCAGTCCCAATTCATCCAAACTGGGTATCAAGAACTCACGTAACATGGTTCTGTAGCGCTCGGTGTCGCAGGTATCGCATTGTCTGCAGCGTCTTCGAAAAAATAGAGTCCGATCACTCTTTCAGCACAGACGCCACATCATAAAGTAACTTTTAAAGGATGTAAAGGTGTTTTTTGAATAATACGCGGATTTTCAGTGCCCCAGAAGCGAGTATTCTGCTTATTAACATGCCCCGAGGAGATAGAAAATCCGCTTCGTCACTCATAACCAATTTTGAAAAAAAAAATTATCCTCTTCCAGGTTGAGGTTTATGACACGCTGGCTGTACTCTAGACGAGCTCGGTGGTCAGTAGGTACCAGCTGATGAGTCATCTGAGTTTCATACGGACAATTGCGTGCCACGTTGCCTTGTTGATGTTTCTGGACACTCTTCCACATCTCCGCGCACAGCATCGATATTTTCGGCTGAACGCCCTGTTGGCCTGCCAGACTTAGGTCTATCCAATGTTGCACCAGTTGCTTCGAGGCGTGTGGCAAAGCGCCGCATTGTGCGACCAACCCGTGCCGAACGGCGGGGAAATCGGCGACGAAATTAACGTTATGTTTTTATCACTGATGAATTATTCCGTAAAAACATTGACACGATTATTTCACGTTCATGGGGAGTATAACAGTCCATGTTTATTTTTAGTAATTTTACATTTGTTTACTACACAATTTTCAATATCAGAATGACAGGAGATGTCATATAAATCAAATATAAGTAATTTCTATAGTGCCAGTACTTTTGCGTCACCCGTTACAACCATAATATCTAACTTCCGATTCGGCCAGCAGCAGTCGCCAGTACGTGGATGGATTTGGTTTCAACTTAAATCTATTCGTCTCACCCAGTAAACTACATGTAATTGAGTGGTTTGGAATATGGAACCACTTTCGTCTCAAACAAACCGCAAAGACGCTGAAATTTTGGCAGCCAATTAAAATGAGGACTTTTAAGAAAATTTGACGAGGATTTATTGATTTATTTAAAAAACTAAAATTTCACATATTTCTGACTCATACTTTTGCTCCATATCTGATGGAGCATCTTAGCGGAACTAAAAAATATTTTGCTCTTTGGAAAAGCTCCGTTCCAGAGTTTTACCCTCAACTGGCAAAATGTTTTGTTCCAAAAGGGAAAAAAAAATTTTCTACGATTTTCCGCTCCTACTCGGGGCATTATTTTCGAAGCGATATTTCAAGCCTTAGCCAGGATTGTAATGCGTTGCATGTGTATGGCGTGAAAGTAAAATATCTCTGTAAAATAAACAAATTAAAATTAATTGGTTCCCTTCTTCTTCTTAAGCCCACGAACTGCCACTGTCCCTAAAATTGGTGATAGTTTGGATCTGGGGTCCTATTTTATACAACTATTAGTCTAATACGAATAATTTCCAAGTTATTAGTTCCATTAAATTACGGACTAATATTAGAGTGTTTCATAAAAATTTTCTCGATTGTGATTGTCATGGAAATTATTAGTGAAGCCTGAAATTAGTATTTGCTGACCAATCTGACTATCAATCTATGGCAGTAATAACAATTATTATCTAGTCACTATCTCGCTGACAATTATTTATTTCCAAGCATAGCAAAACTGTTAACAGACAATAAAAAATTTGCATTTAAATTTTGCTGGGTTTGAATTCACATTCTGTGTAGTATCAAAGTGTTAAGACTAAGAGAAGAAAGTTCTCTGACTTGATTTGCATACAAAAATAATTCGATTGAAAATGTGTCCGAAAGAAGTGAAACTGCATTTGATTAATTTGATTTAAAAAAATAAATGTGTTTTTTTGTTGGTCTTTTTCGAGTACACACTTTCAAAGCACAATAAAAATGATGCTTGGAAGGAAGTCCACCAAGAAGCTAACTATTGCAAGTGGTGTATTCCATGGGGATATATACGTGTGATGAATTTTAGCCGGACCTACTCTATGGTGAGTGACAAAATTTTAAATAGAATTCTTGCGCTAATCGTAAATCAAAGTTAAGTATAGAAGAAAGTTGACAATGCAAAACGAACAGGATCAGTGCTGGAAGAAAATGTATGTTAAGCGAAATCGATGAGGTTCTGGAGATTTTGTCTAAAGATATGCACCGGATATTGTTGGTTTACCAGTGGCAGAATCATTGGAGGTCATTCAAGAAAACTCCTTACAGACTTCGAGCGAAATGAAAATAAAATAAAAAAAAACAAGGAAATCACGGAGAATACGTTTTTTTACCTACTCATAAAACCAACAAATACAAAAGTTACATCTGACATTAGAACCAAAAAGTAAACAAACGTTCTTTGATGCTGGAAAGAATACTTTCTTTAACAGCAGAAGAAAAATTAAAGATAGAAATAGAAAACTTGACAAAAGATAGCAAAAAAAAAAAAAAAGGATCTGGAAATAGAAAACTTCGAATTAAAAAAGCAAATTCCGAAAGAGGAATTTGGAAATAAAGGAAGAAATCTTGGTGTTAGGAGCATAAAATAAATAAAATCTGAATTTTTTATTCTGTGCCTCAAAAGGCCTGCTTTTGATGGTGTTGTTGTTATTTCGTTCGTTGTCCGTAGCTTCCTCTTCATTTGATGTTTACTCACACAGTCGAAGTTTCAAAGATTCCTTTAAAATACTAATGCTATTTAAAATTTACAAACATCGCGTGTACGTTTATATGCCCTAATGAAAATTTACGCAGGAGGATCTTCTAGATCATTATTGTGTTAGAGGTAATGAATCAGTCTTTATAAAGGGGTAACCCGAATCGCCTAAAAGTATTAACCGTGGGTATGGGCGCCAACCATAGTGCACTATTCCTTAATACACGAGAATCGTGCATTTTACCTAGTCATTTAGTATTGCAATAATAGATTTGTAAGGCTAATCTACAAACTAATATACTACAGTTAACGGAATATTTTCCATGGTGATCAATAAAACGGTCTTCATTTCCCAACATTTGATGACAGCATCTTCAATTAAGCCAACTGGGCTTGATATGTAAATTTGTAAGTCATCAACAAACAGGTTATATTGAGCATTGATAATAATATTCGGCAGATTATTTATAAATAAGGAAAATAATAGTGGACCCAATATCGATCCTTGAGGTACCCCAATTGTGTTGAGTAAAAACCGACTAAAAATAAAATACGACTGAATGAGATTGGATGCCGAGCTTGAAAAACTAATTTGATGATAAGCAAAAAAAAAGTAATCTGTAGAATCAAATGCTTCTGAAAAGTCCAACAGAATGAGAACAGTTGTCATGTTACTATCCAATACCACACGAAAATCATCAGTAATCTTCAGTAGAGCAATTGTAGAACTGTGCTTGCAACTGAAACCCGCCTGAAACTTATTCAACTCAAATAGTTATGACGTTCAGAATAGTCCACAATAAGCAAAGGAAGGATTTTTTGGAGTGCCTTGGACAAGAACGGTAATATCGCAATATGTTGGAATTCGATAGGGTTTTATTGGGACTTTTATTTTTAACATGGGAATAAATTAGGATGTATGTCACCAATACTTAATGAATTTGACTTTATTGAAAACAACTGTGTTAAACACTTTCTTCTGCGTGATGCAAGCAAAAAAGAAATGTGTTATTGGTAGCTGCTTTTGGATGACAGTGGATGCCTGACAGCTCAATATGTTTTTATGTTACTATGATAAAAAAAAAAGGTTTTTAAGGTTATAAAACACATTAAGGGGAGGTTACCGTTCATGACGATGAAAAATTCTATTTTTTTTTTACATAATTTTCGTGGATAAAAGGATATTTTCATAGCTAAAGTATTTTAGAATTCAAAGCCTGTTGAGAGCGGAACAGTCAGCCGCCCGGCTGAAAAACAGGTAGCTGAGGCGCTCGGAGCATGCTTGCTGAAGAGATCTTTTCTCGCTATCTAAGGTACCCTCATAAATTTCGTGAAACCGTTAATCGTCAGATTCAGCACAATCAGTTCTTGGAGGAAAAAGAAGGACCTCTGAATGCTACTGGAATACCTAGTTGAAGTAAATTGTCAAAAAAATTTTTGCATTTAACTGAGAACAACATTTTTCAACAGACGAGGCGGGGCGCTTTACAGTTTCTACCAATTTACATGAATCTCTGTGCAATTGAAAGGAAATCAGGAAGCGATTTTTGTTAAAAGATTGATTTAGAAATAGTGTTTTCGTCTGTTGAAGCAAAACAGCGGTTGGCATTTTTGTTAGTCGGAGGTTTTTTTTTTTTTTTTTGAAAACGAAAACCAGTGATGCCCCACAAATTGTAGCTAGTTTAATCATTTATTTTTTTCGGATGAACTGGCAGAGCTGTGCAGCGGCCCGCTTAGATCAATCCATGCCAGTTTTGTTTGATGGGAGCTAGAGCAGCCATTTTGGATTTTATTTTAATATAAATAAATAAGAAAATTACTCTCTATTCATAGAAGAATAAAATATACGTTAAAAACCATTTCCAAAAGTATTTATTTCAAGTAAAAAAAAAAAATCATGCCTCTCGATGGTAACTTTTAATTGATCCACACATAATTGGCTTATTTAAACCAAAAATAAAAAACTAAAAAACTAAAAACAATAGGATGGCTCGACCGAATTCATATACCTAGCATGTTTCTTTTTACAAAACGACCACAAAAACCAAAAAAAAAAACCTAAAGCTATCATAATAAAAAAAAAACAATAAAAGCCATGACAAAACTGATTTATTTGTCTTCAAATTCTTTAAGGCATTTTCAGATGCAAATGTAAATCTTCAACTTACAGCTCACATCACTTAAATCGTGACACTGGATTAGTCGTCTCCGGAAGGTCATCTTTACTTGCGCCTTAAGAGCACGACACCACCACCAAAGTCTACAAAACTCGAAAGAATTATGGCCACACATTAAATTTGGAATAGAATAAAATTTATGCAAGTTTCTCATATGTAGATTTAGGAGATGAAAAAAAAAACAGAAAACAAAAAAAAAACAAAAAGCGGTTAGTTTTATTTTTTCCACGGGTACTTTTGTTTCCTTTGAAACCATTGTTATTATAGAGAAACTCCATTTAATGAAGGTGAGAAGATAAAAGAGGTTAAAAATCGAATGAACCGCGCGCGGCTCTCAGGTATGTAAATATGTGCATACCTATATACATATATATATATATATATATTATATACTCATCTCAAAAATAATACAAATGGACCAGATAAATCGTATATATCTTAGGATTACCTTAAATTTTGGATCGAATAGATCAAAGACGAATGAACCAAACACAAGCTGAGATAATACGTATAGAGATGGAAGGCGAGTTTTGATATCAGTTTTATGTAAATCCGTTAAAATTAGAATAACCAGGAAAATAAAATAAAAAGATATAGAAAACTTTATGCTTGAATTGTTATCGTATGCTTTGAGAAAAAACATCTCTCTGACAGGTTGGGAAATACAATACATGCACACTTTCCTCTCATACACTTATTCAAAATTCAAACAAATCAATAAAAATAAAATCAGGAATTGGAAGCATTTCTGTTCGTTTTTTTTTTGTTTTTTTTTTTGTTTTTTTGATCAAATAAATTTGGGTGGGTTTTGGCCTATTTTTTTACTTTCACATTATTCAGTTTGTATAGACAGAGGTGCTTGAAATTATCTACACACAAAAAAAAAAAAACAAAAAAAATTAACAATTTAAACGAACTTTTCATGGGCGCAGCCCGATATGTGCAATATTTTACTTCTTATCGCACACAAATTCAATATAGTTATAAAAAAATAAATAGTAAAATAATTAATATACCTGCCAATTTGGACACTACCCAATCGGACCACCCACATACACACACAAAGAGTTTCTGGAACAAACTTCACTGTGTAATTGGGGCACCTGTGTAATCGGACCGTGGACCACATATTTATTCATGATTTTGATTTTTTTCAACCTTACTTATACCAATAGGATCAAAAGTAAAGAAAAACTCGCAAAATAAAGGAAATGTGCATGAAATTGAGATTATATGAAAAGTTTCTATGTCTACGTAAAATATGAAAAATGGAATCGTTGCCCTCTGTACATTTTTAGGAAAAGATGCATACATTAGAGGAAAGGAAACTGTATGACAAGCAAAGTTTTACCTACAACAACGAAGTTCTTTACATTCAAATAACTGATTTCGGCTATTGTTATGCAATTTTGCACAAAAAAGGATCAAGAACTATGAAAAAAAAATTAAATCGCGGTCTACCATCTTCTGTTTTCCTCGGGCTTATAATTGCGAAAATTCAAGAGTGACGTACATTGGCACCTCCGTCACTTTCCCTAATCCTTTCCCTATCTCCTTCCTGTTGTGCTTTGCATCATAGGGTATCCCTTGAGCTTGGCTTAATAATATAATAAAAAAAAAAAAAACGGGGCATTCGCAAAGCACGTGTTGCACGGATTCAATTTCCTCCGAGTCCTTACAGCTCCTCCAGAAATCGTTTGCCGCTATACCAAGTCGTCTGACATGGTCCTCTATGGCCCAGTGACCCGTAATGACCCCTACTAGCTTCCTGGTATTTATCCTGCTGCCATTAAGCAATTCCTTTGTCCTTTTTCTGTTATATGCAGGCCACAATTGCCTCGCAATATGGCAGGTATCCCTACTGGTCCACCGGGGGCTTGCTTTCTGATAGACTTTCTGATGACTTTTTTCTTTTAATGCTCCGATTGGGATCCTCACATAAACTACTGATACGGAGCTATCCAATTCGGAGCTCTTTTGGCCAACTAATCAGCCATATCGATGCCTGAGATATCATATTATGGCAAGGTACCCAGTATAGAGTCTCCTTGTGCCTTATAATCAATTTCTCAAGACTGGTCTTGCATAACTGCACCAATTTTGAGTTTACCGCCACAGCATCCAGCAGCGCCTTGATGGCTATCAGTATATATGCAGTGTATATGCAGATGTGCAGTGCGAGCTCTCTGCACATGAATACCAAAATGTTGTCGGCTGATAAATCGCAGCGAGCTCTGCCTGAAAAACACTGCACTTGTCAGGCAATCTATATAGAGAAGGAAATAAGGAGACATCAATTTCATGGTTGGGTTAAAAATAAGTTTCTCTCTGACCAATCAACTATGCAAGCTAAGTCATCACTATTAAATTTACTAATATTATTGGCAGCTTGATTAACGGAGGAGGGAAGAAACAATTGAACGTCTTCAGCATACCAGTAAAATAGAGACGTATTTAGAAATTAAGATGATATAATTAATAGACATCGTGAATAGGAGCGGCCCTAATATTGATCCTTGTGGAATGCCCGAATAAAATGAGAGCAGTTTTGAAGAACGATTTTTTTACTATTGTGGCTTGATTAACAATCAGTTAAATATGACAATTTGAGATTAGCCGTAGACCAACTAAAAATAGAACTGTGCTAATAGAATCTCATTAAGGATAGAAAAATCAACCGAATCAAATGCCTTAGAAAAATTTAACGAGCACTAAATGGAGGGCAGCCTTCTTAGCTGAGTATTATGTCTAACAGATTCAATAAGGTGCAATAGTGAGGAAACGGTTTGTTTGTTGTATGGCTCTAAAACCTGATTGCTCTTCAGCGATAAAGTTGTGGACATCGATGAAGATCTGAATTTGCTCAAAGTGTAGGGCTTGGAACACAGAATGCATCGCAGCCACCCCGCACAAATGTGGTAATGAAGTGTCAAAATCATAGCCATCAACATGGTAAACACAATATCAATTGGTGACTACGTCAAAATGAAATCTCAATGAATTTTGTTAACTGTATTAATAAAAAATTGAGACCAGGGACGCACAGAGAGGGGGGACGAACGGGACTGGTCCCCTTCCAGAATGTCCCCCCCCCCCCCCCCCCAAAGCCAAATCCTGGGTGCATTACTGATTCAGACCACAATATTATTGCCATAATTAAATTTTCTTTGAAACTCATAATGTTCAGCATACAAAATTTTTAAATAATAATCAGCTGTCAAATGTCAACGTAGGGTGGTAATTGCGGTAAATTTGAAAGTCGAACCAATTTTTGCGTCACGGGTACGATGCCTATGTTCATTGCGATCACTTAGCTTACTCCTACGTAATATTTGCCTGCGTGATAGCTACGTTCATTCTGTTCCAAGTTCATACGTTCTGTAACCTTGGATAAATACCGGAAGAATTTTAATTGAGGGCTTTGATGTTTATATGATGATTAGGAAGAAGGAGGAATAGCAGACAGTACTAAATCGTCAGAAATCGTATATCAATACGACCAGCTCCAATTGCATTGGATTTAACTTCATTAGCAGTAATATTTCTAAACGAAGACTGTTATAATGAGCATTAGTATAAATATGAGATAATTAGATTTTTATAATTATTACCCTAAGCATATTTTACAAAAATTCATTTATTTCATTTGGATTAAACGAATTAGAATTATTTTTATTGGCAGTATTTTCTGCATCTTTTATGTTTGTTTCCAAATGGTCCTTGATGGCAGTAATGGGTTAAATTTACCACGATAATAGTTTAATTTGGCCTTTCGAATTTCAGCCGTAGTTAAGTTTCGCAGCCATTTATAATTAATTTTAAATTCAGTGCTGAGCCATATCATCTCCATAATTTATAGGCAAAGTTTTGTTCAATAAAAGCAACAATTTAATAGTTAGAGTACGTTCTGAAATGTCAAGTCAAAAGTCATTCGATCTATAGATATGCTAAAGTTCATACAATTATTCTCAATACAATTAGAGTGGGAAATTATATATTTTTATGAACATGCTGAAGAACTGGAATGAAACAAAAATCTACCCTCCTGTCTGTAGTATTTTCTTAAACTAGCTAGGTAAGCTCTACATATATGAGATCAGCTATCTACAGACTCGTTAAGATTTTTCTATAGATACCTGTAAGGAAACAGATGAATGCAACAAAACTATGAGTGTGAAGAATTAAAAGCTTTTTTTTTTTTTTGGATGATTAAGAACACTAAATCAAATGCTTTAGATAAATTGACTAAGGCTAATACACGATGCATAAATTTCTTATGTCAAGCGATTTTCTACATAAAAGAACATCAATCCTTAAGCAAGTAGAGACTGGATAAGTTTAAGGAAACTTTTTGAATATCCAGCAACATTTTCGTATTGAGAGGAACTATATAAGGAATGATAGCACATAGGTCTAGAAAATATAAAAAAGACGATAAATAATCGACTGCATTAGAATTGGATTTAGCAAATCGGAAAGAAAAATTACCTTAGGTCCCCGTATCAATGAATTTGATGAAACGAATCGCATTCATGACTTTATTTAGTCACCAAAAAGTGACACTCGTCCGCTGATAAAAATAAGTATTTTACGTTCATAAGGTATTTGTATTAGTTACTCAATACAAAGGAACATTTCGATATCACTAAAGTCCTATTAATGGAAAAGTCCTAAAAGAAAAATTCATATACACTGAGACAACCCCGAAGACTGGACAAAGGTTTTAAGCAATACACGTATAAAATTTTGTCCTTTTCTAACATAATTGATTGCGGAAAAAATTTCTATTACAAAATTGGATTTTGAGTAGGAAGGTATGTATCGTCCATTTATCCATGTCCGTTTCTAACTAGAACAATCGTGGCCTCGGTAGCTCAGTTGGTAAGCGCGCTGACTACCATCCCAGGGATCGTGGGTTCGAATCCCACCTTGACACGGTCCCGCGCTATCCTTTCACCTAGTTTCCTGTCAATTTCTGTAGCTTTATAGATTCTCCTATTTAGCAGGTTAGCACAGTGAGCCCGCTTTGTCGTCCGTTCTTGGGATCCTTCTTCCCCCTGCCTAAAAAAAAAAAAACTAAACTAAAACAATCAGAATGCTAAAAATCTCTAGCCAGAACAAACGCTTGGTTTACCACGACCCGTCATACTTTTGGACATATATTTCACTTCTCTCTTTGACGAAAAACAAACCAAGTCGAAACTCTCATCAGTGGCCGTATAAGTTTAGAGCTCTTACAATGAGAAGCATCCTAAAAAACCTGCCAAATAAAGAGATCTCGTTTGCATCACCCAACTTTTGGAAAAATTTGGAGGCGAAGATGTCTTACAAAAGCTTGAACACTCTGACGACCTTGCTGACGGCGCGATAACTACATACATTGATGACCCACCACATCTTGACGCTGAAAGTCCAAGGAAATTAGAAGGGTAGTTTGGTTTTTCCTGGCCATTTATATTTTGACGAAAAAAAAAATCAAAAAATTCATTTATAAATTTTGAATTGCATTTTTCTCAAAACCGAATTTCATGCGATGAGACGAGGTAGTTCCTTATGGTTTCAACTTTATAAAAAGTGCAATTTTGTTCGGAATAACTTATAAATAAAAAAACTTATAAATTTCGTCAAATCATATGCTGCGTTCGTTTTCTCGTTCTGAATGAAATCTGTGTGAATCGATGGAACGATGTTCTATTTTAGTTCTGCGAACGTAGAAAAGGATCGAAACAAAACCATTTCAAATGTTTGACGTATCTTCAATTTGACAAAAGCAAGTATAAAATCATATAAAAAAAAGGGCATCTAACATCAACTATTACCAGCCCACCCAAAATGTGCGAATACAAATGAAAATCGTTCTGCTTGAATCCGAAAAAAATTCAGGTACATTCAGAACCATTCGGAGTACAAAAAAAGTGGAGACAGATTGTGAATAAATCATTCAGCACGAGAAAAAAAAACGATATAGATTGAAACAGATTCATCATTCTGAAGGAGAAAAGGAACGCAGCATTAAATTCGCAAAAGCCGAAGGAATATTACATGCACCTGGCAACGCCGTTTGGTCTTAAGTACATGTGAAAATCTCGAAATTGAAACTTAAAACAAGTTTTTCTCGAAACGCCATTTTGTTTTTTTTTTTCAAAATGGTGGAAGCTTTCAAAAGATGACTTTTTCAAGCTATCCATTTCAAATTTTAGCAAGAAGAATGATATTTTTTCGAATGAAAAATTGTTTAAAAAAGGCCAAATTCGGCACTCAATTCATTTTGTCAGTTTCTTCTTAATTTTCATCAAAACAAACAAAACTCCATACCGAACTAGAGTTTTTCATCCTGATTAGTAATCTTTTTTGGTTTTTTTTTTCTTCAGACAATTTTCAGAGAAGAAGGACCGTTTTCGTTTCCACTATATTTTTTAGGCACCGACTAGCAATTTTTTGTGGTTTGAAAATAAAATAAATAAACGGGAGGATTACCGAATCTTTTTTCATTGCAAAAACAAAAATCATGAATATCAGCAATTTTCAAGGGCGTCAAAACAAAATGGTCCCTTAAGTAATATTTAAGAATTAATTAATATTATTAGTAAAAATTAAAAAAAAAGTTCCCGTTTTTCATGCTAACATTTCAGTCGGGTTAACCCTTTGAGGACTAATGGGATAATACGTCCCAACAAATTTCAAAAAATTCTGTTGGGAGAACTATGCACTCTAGTGTCGTCCTAATTCCCTCTTGCAGTACTTCTGGGTCTCTTCTGTATGTGTAAGACCTTCTTGCCTCTCAGCATTGTCTGTGTCAGCACCTTACTGTCAAAAAGTGCGCTGAAGATTTAAGATTCAAGTTTTGCTAATTTTATCGAGTTGGCTTCAAATTTTAGGAATGTTTTAAGATCAAAAAGTAAGTGTTAATGAGTTTAAATGGTAATTTGGTGGAATTCAGTAAATCTAATTGTGCCTTCGTTTGTGCAAGCCGATTTTTTTGACTGGGATTATATGTCCGAACAGTAGTTCTTGCTTTATCCTATCGCAACCTTTTTTATTTCTCCCTTTATTCAGGATTATTCCCATTTCTTCGGAAATCAGACCAAAATGTCCTTTGAAAGGAACATTCGACTTGTGGTGGAACAGCAGTTGGAGGAATTTTCGTCAGAAAATGGAGATTTTTCCCCTTCGCAATCCGAATACACTCCCAGCGAAGATGACGGCTCGTCCCAATTTGAATTGGAGGAAAGTGATGTAGTACAGCAGGAAGAACGCGTTAGGCCCAAGGAACTATTAGAGAATAATTTATTGGAAATAAGCGCAACGGCTGAGCTTCCTAAATGGAGCAAGATGGACCAAAATGTTACTCTTCGTTTCAAACTTCCACATTTTGAAAAACCTTCAAGTTTCAGTGCTCTACCTGCGAACTGTACCGAGTTAGACACCTTTTTCGCTATGATGTCTAAGAGTTTGTTCATTTTTATTGCACAGTGCACAAATGAAAGGCGGCTCATAATAGAGGGCAAAGGAGTTAGGTTTACCGACCAGCATGAAATCATGATTGTAGTAGGTGTTTTGCTCATTATGTCATACAACAGATTACCTGACATTAAAAAATATTGGTCCAATAAGAAGTCCAAGGGAAATAAGTTTGTGAAAATTGCGATTTCAAGAGACAGATTTCTCAAATTGTCTGCGAAACTCTATTTGAACCATCCACAAAAAGTCCACAAATGCGTCGAAATTTATACTACATAGAAGAGATAACAAAGTGCCTAAAGTATTCTTTCCAGCAATGCAGAGAAGATAGCTCGTTCCAATCAATAGACGAAAGTATGGCAAAATTCAAGAGAAGGTCAGCACTAAAGCAGTATGTATGTACCTCTTAAGCCCATAAAACGAGGAATTAAAATATGGAAGCGGTGTGATTCTTCTACAGGATACTGTTATGACTTCAATGTTTACGCCGGAAAAGAAGCTAATCCTTCTCAAGGTACTTTGGGAGAAAGAGTGGTGAATAAATTGGTTTCAAGTGTGAAAAAAAACCGAGATAGTTTTCTGCTTCGACAGATTTTTTACCACAACTCAAATAGTAGACACTCTTCCTTACCCGGAAGTTGGAACATGTATGTCCAACAGAAAAAAATTGCCCGTATTGAACGCAAAACTAACAAGAGGTGAAAGTTATATTTATGGGAACCAATACGAGACGACAACTTCTTTCTGGCAAGATACTACTAAACTTGTAACGGTGTTGAGCAATTGTCAAAATGCTTCAAATATTACTACTGTACAACGTAAACTGAAGACTGGAGAAAAATTTAATTTTCAGTGCCCTTTTTCCATAGCATTTTACAATAAATTTATGGGGGGGGGGGGGCGTAGACCTCTCCGATCAAAAGGCTATTGGTTACGATGTCGACAGAAGGACAACAAAATGGTGGAAAAAGGTTTTTTTATAAACTCCTTATGACAGCCGGTGTGAACTCATTTGAAATTTACAAAGAGGCAACTGGAAAAAATTTTCGGTATCTTGATTATTTGACAGATGTTGCCGAAAATCTTATTCTTACTAAAGCTGAAACTATCCGAATAATTTACTATCCGGATTATCCGAGATAATTAGTATCAGATTCCTCAAATCCGGGTATCCGGATAATCCGGATCCTAGTATTCGGATCCTAACTATCCGGATCCGAATATCCGGATCCAGACTAAGCAAAAAAAGGTCAAAATTTCCCTCAGATTGCATTGTTTTATTGGGAAAATATAAATAGTTCGGATCTGGATCCGGATAGTTCGGATCTGGATCCGGATAGTCCTGATCCGGATCTCAGGAAATGGATAATTCGCAGATCTGGGTATCCGGATATCCGGATATTAGCTAATCCGGATCCAATTTTCAGCTCTAATTCTTACTGGACCGTAGACAAAATACAGGGAGAACCTCCAGGAATAATCGGAGATTTGTCAACGTCGGGGATCATATGCCCATTGAAGGAACTGCAAGAAGGCGTTGTGTAAGATGTTCAGATAACAAAGTTGGAAAAATTCGATAAAAACGGATAACGTTTACGTGTTCAGCTTTCGAAGCTCTTCTTGGTTTTTGCTGCTTTGCGCCATATCATGGAAATTAATTTACAAATGAATATTGTGCTTTTTATTTACGTTACTTTTTACAAATCTCTATTTGAGGGACATATGGTACGTGATAAGGACTGATGGGATATAGTATAGTCCCAAAAGAAAAAAAACTGGGATATACAGGGTGTCCCACGTAACGTGTTCCCTGTGCATTTTTCTCGAAAAATGTGCGGAGATATCGAAAAAGTCCTAATAATAAAAGCTAGGCATCTTTAGTCAAGGTATCCTCTGACATAGCCAAAGTCCTTCAAAAAGGACTTGGAAAAGAATATATTTAAAAAAATTCCATTTCGTCCTCATTAAGGATACATTTAGATTACATTTTTGAATTCCGCAAATAAAACTAATACGAAAGTGTTATATTGAAAATTTCAGTTTAACCCTTTATTATCCAGATATAAGGCCTCAAATTGTACGCTATGCACATTTTTCTCGAAAATGCACACAGATATCATCGAAGTACTAGTACCAAGAGTACCAAAAGCTACCCATCATAAGCCGGGCTATCTTTTGGTATGGTCAACATTTAAAAACAAAAACCACACGAAAAAAGGATATCTTCGGTTTGTTCCTTTACGTCCTTTCTGAAGTTGCATTTTGGCTACATTGAAGATTTTTCAATAGGTATACCACTCTAATTTGATTTGCAGTTATTCAATGTAGCCAAAATGGATCCTCAGAAAGGACGAAAACGACCAAACCGAACATATCCTTTTTTCGTGTGGTTTTTGTTTTTAAATGTTGACCATACCAAAAGATAGCCCGACTTATGATGGGTAGCTTTTGGCACTAGCACTTCGATGATATTTGTGTGCATTTTATTCGCGGAATTAAAAAATGTAATCTAAATGTATCCTTAATGAGGACGAAAAGAATTTTTTTTTAATATATCCTTTTCCAAGTCCTTTTTCAAGGACTTTGGCTATGCCAGAGGATACCTTGACTAAAGATGCCTAACTTTTATTATTAGGACTTTTTCGATATCTCCGGACATTTTCGAGAAAAATGCACAGGGAATACGTTACGTGGGACACCCTGTATAGTCCCAAGTTAAAAGACTATTGGGACATATTATCCCAAACGATTTTTCCAAAACTAAAAACAAAAAAAAATTTGAAAAAATAGTTATTTGTTTATTATCTCAAAAGGGTAATAAAAGATCAGTAGAAACTTGTAGACGATTGGGCAGGCCCTAACACATTTTGTATAGACTTGTAAAATTTACTAACAACCAACTATCAAAAATTATTTCCTTACACCACAAAAATGACAAAAGGTGGGTCGCTGGAATGGGGATTTTAAAACAAAAGGTTAAAATTCAACTTAACCACATAAAAAAGGAAATAATTAACATTTCATTTTTGCTTAAACGAAGAAACGAGGAATGTTGAGGTTTTTCCTTTTTTTTTTCTTGGACCCTACTCCTGTTCGTCCTCCACATCGAATGGATCCACCATGTACCGTCGCGCCGCGCCTGCACAGCATAGCACAGCACAGCCCAAATCAACTAACTTATGTACATACTTCTGTGTGGGGCTCTTTCTCCTGAAGTTAATTAAGTACGAAAACAACGGCGGATGAAAAAATCAATCAGTTGATTAAAAATGCATTTTTAATTGGTTTTAGTGTTTTCATATCGTAAATAGAAGAAGAAGAAGAAGAAGAAGACGCTGATGATGAACTCAAAGAATATTAAGAAGAAGAAGAAAAAGAAGAAGAAGACGAAGGAGGTAAACGAAGAATATTTTAAGATTGCCGCCAAGCTGGCAATTAGTTGAATGTGTTGGAGTTGAAGATTTTCTTTTTTTCTTCGGTATCTTTGTCATTTCGATTTTGTCGTTTTGTTTTTTTTTTTTTTTTGCCTTTGCTTGTCTTAAAATGAAAAAAACAACAACAACATTAAACAAAAAAAAAAAAAACTAGTGATGACGGACTTTCGTTTGTACAGGTTGCACACAGCTAATATTTCCACTTAATTGTAATTAGAAATGGCTATAAAAACTGTTCGTTCATTAAGCGAAATTACGATAAGTTTATTGGTGCGGTATGCTTTTTATGCAAGGGAGCAGCATGGGGAGAGGTTTTTGTTTATTATTTTTTAATGCATTTTATTACGTTCATACATACCAAACCACAAATGTATATGAAGAGCCAAAACAAAAAAATCGGACTCTAATTTTAACTCACTAATAGCCAATAAGCGTGAGTCAATTTTCTTATGCTTATTCAGTTTTTGGCTATTTTTATGGATGTTTTAAGGTCTTACTTAATTTGTCACCTCTGGATGTTGTCATTCAGGCAGATGTCAAAAGGGCTGTGTGTAGATTGCGCTCATGAGGATGTTGGGAACACGGCTGGACTAGTTCTTCGAATTGCTCCTTGGCATATAAGCTGGAACGGGAAAGTCTCTGGGGTGCGGCATACAACTTAATACGATGGTTCCAGAGATTCGTTTTGGGCGTCGCTTCCATATGGGTTATTCCCCGAAAGAAATCGTGGGCTCAGGGAAGTGTCTTATCGAGACTTCCCCGGTTTGCTCTAATAATTTTCACTGACGGCTCTCTCACTAACGCGGGAACTCATGCTATTGATTACTTTCATCAACCTGAAATTGAGTTGGAGCACTCAATAAGAAGACACAAAACCATATTCCAGACTGAAGTCTTTGCCATCACAATGACAGCGAAGATGGCCATTGATATGGAAATCAAGGGAATGTGATAATTTCTATCTTCTCTTCTCAAATAGTCAGCCAACCTTGACGTCTCTGAGTGGCTAACATCTAAGTTACTGGAGAAGTGCAGAACGTCTGTGGACAAGGTGTGCTTTCAGTGGGTTCATGGCAATCAGGGGATATGAAAGGACTAAACCAAAGTATAAATAAATATAAGTAGAGACAGAGGCGAACAAAATTGGAAATTTTCCGTGTTTTTTAGACTGAAAGAGATAATCTCATATACTTTTGTCTTTTGCATGAATGGGGGAAAAGAACTTGGCCAAGCATTACTGTAGTGCGACTGAGACAACGAGTTGAAAACAAAAAGTCGAGAGAACGTAGGATTATCCGAACGACAAAATCTTATAGAATTCCTCAAAGTCCTATCAAACTATTCATAATAATGTACATTGGGTAACCCTACCTCTATTTGGCAAGAATGGGTAAATTTCGCATTGAACAACGCACTAAAAGGAGATGTAAAATTTCTGTCAAATAAAATTCCCCGAATCTAGCATGAGATTACCCCCACTTAATCTCTCTATCGAGCAAAACAAATGTAAACAGAAAAACGTGCTGTTAGTTCACATATCATAGGATTACACTAACAAACATTAGAATTCTTGCGAAAAACATTGGGACAATTTCTGAAAATCGTGTTTTCATAAAAACGCGGGAACATTTTATGAGCGTAAAATCAGAAAACTCCGTCCATTCTCTCTAATTTACGAAAATTAATCATTCGCCATTCCATTTCGTTGCATGTAATCGTCGCTTTCACATTTTTTGTCTTATTAGTAAAATGTTCAAATATGGTTTTATTTTTTTTTCTCTTCCTTCCTTCGTTTTCTCGCCGTGTACATTTAAATGGAAAACAATCGGAACACTCTTCTGTGTCCTTTCTTTTATTTAGTATTATTCTTTGACTAAACTTCTAGCAATGTCTGGTTCTCACTTCTCTCTTTCTTGGACCAGAATCCGCTGTAGGCGTTGTTGCCTCAGCAGTGATAGGCGAACCCGAACACTTGCAGGTGTACAAAAATTTTTCTTGATAGGCCTAATACGAATTTCTCCAACTTTCTCTTGGGACTCGGAAGAAAACAATGCAGAACTGTGGTTGACATGAGTCACTGACCTCATCTCGCTTCACGCGTATTTAACAAGGATGGGAGTTGTTAACAGCCCTGAGTTTCTGTCCTGCTTTAAAGGACAGCCTGATACATCATTTATGTGTTTTTCTTTCCTTTGTCAGGAGCAGGCTTAATATGCTTGGGTCTACCCTTCTATCTGTGAATTAGCTCTTTATCCTCCGAGCTTAGGATCTCTGGTCCCCCTGCCTAGATTAGATTAGATTTGTGAAGGGGTGTATAGGCGTTAGCCTCGCAATCACTGCGACCTGAAAGATCTATTGTGAGTCCCCGTTGAATTTGCTCCATTTATAGTTTTAGACTGTTAATAAAGTCTAGAACCATTCTGGGCCTGAGGTTCCATACGTAACTTGGTGGAGGAAAAGCATGTTCAAGGTGGAGTAATCTCTGCCTGGCCAATGCTTCGCAGTGGCAGAGCAAGTGCTTCGAGGTATCGTGTGCATCCTGACAAAAGCGGCAGGATGAAGTCTCAGCCAAACCCAGCTTGTTTAGGTGATACCTCAAGAGGCAATGGCCTGAGAAGAGCTCAGTGATCATTTTGAGCTCTGTTCTTCTAAGGAGTAGGAGTTCTTTTGTTTTTCCCCCAGAGGAGTCGATAAACTTTCTTGCCTGACGAAGTCCTTGTAGCCTTTCAAAATACAGGGATTTTTGTTTATTCTCCCAGTTATTTAGGGTAGCTCTGAGGTAACACTTTGATGTGCCACAAAATGGCTCTGGCCCGACAAACTGAGCTTCCGCTCCTCTTTTGGCTAGGCCATCCGCAATTTCATTGCCTTTGTGGCCCTTATATCCAGGTACCCACATGGGGAAAACTTTGTTTCTCCTTGATAGATTTTTGAGGGTTTGTACACATTCCCAGACTATCCCTGACTTGACAGTGTAGGACTTTAAGGCCTTGAGGGCAGCTTGACTGTCCGAGAGAATATTAATGGTTGAGCCATTTATGGCTCTTTTAATGCACATTCTTCTATGGCCAATACCTCGGCTTGGAATACGGTAGGGGTAGAGCCTAGAGCCTTTGGTATATGGCATTTGGCGCCGTATACCCCCAATCCGACCCCACTGTTTGTTTTTGAGCCGTCTGTATACCACATCATCGATCCTTGTTGGAAGGACGGTTTAGTGGAGCGCCATTGTTGTCGGTCTCCAAGAACCACTTGGAATGGTCTTACAAAATCCACTCTGGGTGTGATTATATCAGATATTGTCGCCACTTGCTCAAAGCATATCTGTTTTAAGATAATTAAATGACCATCCAGATCGCCTGGCTTTAACTGTTTCTCCGTTTGTACTCTAATACTGGAGATCGCTTCCTTTTTCACCTGCAAATGCAGGGGTGCAAGGTTACATAAGGCTTCCATGGCTGCTTTAGGACAGGTTCTCATGGCACCAGTTATTCCTAGATAGGCAAGCCACTGGGTTTTTGAAGCAGAGCCTCAGCCGTCTTTTGATTACTTTTTGGCCACCATGCGATGGCCGAATAGGTGACCATGGGTCTAACAACCGTGGTGTACGTCCAGTACATCATTTTTGGCGTAAGACCCCATGTTCTGCCAATGAAGCGACGACACGTGTAGAGAGATCGCATCGCTCTATCCGTCACTCTGGACAGATGCAAATTCTAGGTAAGTTTCTTATGTAGGATTATCCCCAGATATTTGATTTCGTCTGAAAATATCAATTACGTATTTTCAAGAAGAGTAGCCGTTAGTGAATGCTTCGATCTTCTTGTGAACGGAACGATAACCGTTTTGTTGGGGTTTATGGTAAGGCCTTTGTTTAGACACAACGTGCGGACTTTGGAGGGGGCTATTTGCATGAGGTCGGATATGACTTGATCATGCTTGCTCCGTATTGTAGCTACTAGGTCATCCGCGTAGCCTTGAACATTAAAACCCAAACTGGTCAACTTCTCTAGCAGATCATCAATCACGATCAACCATAAGAGTGGAGAGAGAGCTCCTCCTTGTGGGCAGCCTTTTGCTGCGGTGATCGTGGCTGAGCAGTGCCCTAGAGATATGGTTATCCTCCTGCTTCTAAGCATGGAGTCTATCCAGTTTACCGTGGAGGGCTCAAAGCCTTTATCCTCGGCAGTCCCCCTGCCTATAAACAAAATTAAAATAAATGTGTCCTTTATAAATTAAACGATCAGGATATTGTTTGTGGAGCAACTTTTGATCCTGTTCAATCAAAACTCCATTCGACAGATTAGTGATCGTTTTTTTGGAGTGGAAAACCGACTGCCTACAGAATATTCCGCGGCACCACAACACGCAAATAAGGTCCCAATAAGGACTGGCAACCAGTAATTACCAGGAAGGAAAACTTACTAAAACGAAAACAGGACGCTGTTCCGAGCAGTTCAGGTATATGGGGGTATGTGGAATATTGATCACAGCAGTCAGTAGTCAGACATCCGGGAGGGGGGGGGGGCGGCATCCGAATTGCAGTTACAGTTTAAAATAGGTAATTGACCACAATTAGGTTCCCTTACTTTCAAAGAGACTGGGAACCAAGAATTTACAGCTGTAGATCCATTTGGCTTACGTCCACTCGCATCCATCGCAATCTTAATTCATTCAATCCAATATAAAATAGAAAACTTAAAGATTCAGTACAAAAGGGGGTCCAAAAGAAAATCAATTTTTTGCATGTATGTAACTTTTTAAAAAATTTTATGTGTTCCATTTGGAATAAACTAGGTTAGGTACCTACTAACTAATTACCTATATATAGTTACTAATTATACTGAATAGATATTGCACGAATTATAATATGGAACGACCTTATCCACATATGTACAGTAATCATCGCAACCAAACCCCAGGCAGAAACCAGTAATGGTTATGAAGTAGCATAACAAGTGGCGGGTAAATGCAATTCGAAAACACAAAATATATAAATCAAATTTAATTGCTTCTATAAACAATAAAAACATTAGCAGTACTTTTGCGGAGGAGTTATTTTAGCTTAAGAACAGAGATTAGCGCTCAGAATGTACCTAGGTACTATAAAAATGTAAAATTAAATGCATATGCGATTGCGTGCGCGAATTAGAAATAATCAGTGAAAAACTGTTGTACAAAAAGAGGGTAACAATGAAATGAATAAAAAAAAAAAAACAGGTGGAAAAAAATCTCAGGTAAATATTTTATTCAATTTAACAAAGCAAGGCACGTACATAAATATTTGAAGTGGCTACCATGGATAAACGTAGGTAGATAGGTACTGATACAGCAGACGACGACGACGGATGAATGGATGGATGGATTCATGGATGGATGAATGGATAGATATAGGCATAAGTTCCATACGCGTAACTCTTATCCCGTATATAGCACAATATAATACAAGTTATAATCCGAAACATAGTCAAAGTGCAGAAAACTCGTCTCGTCGTCGTCTCTAGGAGGAGACACAACACCGTCAGTTGTCAAAGAGAAAGTCAGTTATGGAGCAGTAAAATACCAGTTAGACATCATTCACATCATGTTTGACCATTTTGTATATAGTGTAACAGCACTACCTAAAATCAATTTCCACCTGTTACTTTTTTTTTCTCTCTTTCTTTTTCTCTCTCTCTTTCTGTCACTCTCTATCTCTCTCTCGCTATCTGTTTCCCTATGGTGTCCAGGAAAGTATTTTAGTTAATTGTTACGATATATGCTTCGCGGACAAACTGGTAAACTGGTATGCGTAGATGAGGTAAATAAAAAAAACATAAATTCAAGTTGATGCTTATGAAAAACTACTCTAGCGGTTACGCATGCTCAGTATAGCGAAGATAAATAGCCTCTGCTTCTATATAATAGAGCACAAGGAAATTTTTGAATTAAAATTTATGCGAAATGTCTACAGAAAAATTCAGTTCGATTTTAAAATTTATCGACATTCAGATGCTATTTAGGCTTTGATTTTAAATTGATATACACACCTGAATACATACACATACATATGTATGTAGAAAAGAGACGTCGTCGCCAGACGACAATATATTAATTTCAATGGAAGTTTGAGTTTCCATTTCTTTATACATACATACAAAAGATTTATTATACACAACAGACACACACAGGCAGCTCTATAAAAGTTTTTGGCTAATTTTGGGATTAATTTTAAACTTCCGAACGAATTATACCTAGGATGTTTGGTTAACACATGTACTCTGCAGAGGATTATTTTCACATTATTTCAGTATATCATTATCAATTACATAGCCGTACGCATATATGTAGATACGCATATAGCACACGTTAAGTAGAAAAGAAGATTATACAATTCCACATAGGAAAAATACAAATTAATTTGGAATAGTTCAATTGATGACTCTCTATGCCAGCAGTATGGGTTTTTTGCACGTGTACGAAAATCTTTGGCGTTAGCTAGAGTCTTAAAACACCCAAAGTGGTATGATGGATGAATGATAATGATTATAAGACCAATTTTATACAATACTACTATATGGTTTCATAGTATGGTGTACGCCACTCAAGAAGAAATATAATCTGGATGAGCTGTAGGTAGAAAATCTAGAGTGCGGTATTTCTGGGTGTAACTAGATGCCAACGTACTATGCCTACGACTCTCAATGGACCTCTGTACTGCAGGACTGTAGGTAGGTGTAGAGGAGCTGCCAGCTGGTTTGGTGGAAGGAGACGTTGTGTAAACATTCCAAGATTCTTCGGAAAATAGACTAAATCAATGCCAATCTCCCAAGTTCTTGCTGCCCTAACCTTTACTGGAGGATTCAATATATTGATACCCATTAGCAGGGAATAAGACCAGATTAAAGGAATTAGTACAGCCAGATATTTTGGGTACAGAATGAAAAATGTCATTTAATACTGAAGGCGCTTGAGCTTCATATAGAACTGCTGGTGATGACGTTAGGTTAGGTTAGGTTAGGTAAGAGGGGTGATGCTAGAAGTGACTAGACTGCACCACTTAGACCTTTAGTGAGTCCACTGAACCACTTGAGCTCATGGCATATGCTCTAAAACTACCCTAGATCCATCATGCTTCCCTTAGAAATCTCAAGATGCATCTGAACTCTTTGCTTTGCAACTTCCCTAGACTTGTAAAGAAGTAACTACACTGTAAAAAATGTGCACAATTATTGCCACAAAGCTTATGTATTTTTCCCCAAAATATAGGGAATATGATCTAAAATGTAGTAAATATTCCCTACATTTTTGGGAATACTCTCTACATTTTAAGGAATATTCCCTAAATTTTAGGAAAAAATTCCTAAGCTTGGTGGCAACAATTTTACAGTGTACCCAATAGTCTACTTCTTTTATTGATCAGAGCGGGCATTCGTAAAGTACGTGTTGTAGGCGTTCTATTTCCTCCGAATTATTAAAGTTTCTGCAGAAATCTTTCGCCGTTATGCCCAGTCTTCTAGCATGGTCTCCTATGTCCTGGGTCCCAGTGACCCGTAATGATCCCTACTATATTCCTGATTTTTGTTCTGCTGTAATTAAGCAGTTCTCTTGTCCTCCTCATTCTGTCATATGCAGCCCACAATTGCCTCACAATAGGGCAGGTTTCTTTGTTGATCAACTGGAGGTGAACGGCCCTCCCCTCCCCCAGTTTTAATTTACAATTAAAATGTGATCTGTATATTGTTAAAAAGTCCGATAAAATATATAAAAAGCCGGTAAATATATAATAGCAGTTCTTAAGAGCTAAGATGGACGCAGGACAAGACCTTACAGCCCAATTTTCCCTACTCCTTTTGGATTTAGGTCACCAATGCCCACCTCCCCCCCCCCCCCCCCCCGCCCCCTCCCCAAGTCTAATCCTTGGTGCGTTAGTGTCACCTTGTGTCATGTAGTCAATTGTCAATTCCTGAAGGCCGGTCTTGCATAACTGCACCAATTTTGAATTTACAGGCACAACATCCAGTCCCTTAATGCCTGGTAATTCGGATGACGTCCAGATCTATTTGAGTAGACAAATAGGTTTGATGGAGGATTGTATTTGTCGCATTAATAAAGATCTTCGTAGCATATATGACTGGTCACTGCTGAATCAACTTTCGTTAAATCCAACTAAGCCGCACTGCCTAGCTATATATAGGAGACGGATTGATAAATCGGAACTCCCTCCGGTTTTATTAAATAATTCCGTTCTCGAGTACGTTGACTGCGTCAGGAATCTTGGAGTTTATTGCAGTGCTGATTTCAAGTGCTGCAGTCACAATTCAAATTTTATAGGGAAAATCTATGACACTTTACGGCAATTTTGGATAACGTCTGCTTGCCTTTCTGTGGGCATGCGCTTACAGTTGGCTAAAACGCTACTCATTCCAATCTTTGCTTATTGTAGTACCATCTTTAGCAAACCTGATGCTCGGTGTCAGAGAAAGTTAGATGTTGCCGTGAACTTGTGGCGACGTGGCTGATCTGGCTCCGTTATTTCCAAACTCCGGTCAAGCCATCGTATAAACCTGGTAAATCACTGTCCTAAATTCACTTTAATAATAACTTGCTGAACGCAGAGAACCTTAGCTAGGTAGGCTGTGATTTTTGTTTAGATTTAAGAAAAATAAAAAATTGTAATTCTGCTGTCAGTTAAGATTGGGAGAACAACTCCGAAAAATAGAATAAAATACCCGACTTTTTCATGAAGCCAAACAAGAGGAATTTTTATTAACCATTCAACAGCAATTATTATCTCTCCACCGAAGTAGCTCCTCTTACGCATTGAGTGAACAGAGGAAGGTTTCGCTTGACTGTTGACATAGCCGCTGTTCAACCGCAGAAGACCTCCTGCTTCTTTCATTACGGATTCTTCGGTAGCACATAACCTCAAGAGTAATTGGAGGGCGAACACCGCTGCCGTTTCATCCATGCCTCTGCCCTTGGGGCGAATTATATATTGTTTTTCTTTCAGCCTAGGTGTTCCTGTTCTATGCCAGTGAGTACCTTTAGCTACCCATCAAGAACTATTCGTACGCCAGGGCACATAGCACTACTTCAACTCTGGTGCACGGCATACAACTAAGGCCTGTAGCTGTTGAGTTCGAAGAGCGCCGGTCGGCAGATTGATATTGACCTAACTTGAGACTGACTTCGACTAGTTTCAGCCACAGAAAATTCACACGCCTGACCGTCATAGGGACCGTCAGGACCAGTCGTGAACAGCTCTCTGCCCGTTCACTACGAGACCTTTTTCAACTTAAGACTTGTCAAGAGACACACAACGCTTATTCATAGTAGGAGCCTAGCCCCCACTAAAAACTCATTCTTCTGCACAAGCTGATATATGGCACGCTTCCGAAGTATTTGTATGAGAGATTGCACTTCTTGCATTCGGAAGGGTGTTGTCAGCTTCTAGCCACTCGGTGTTCCTCTCAATACGGTGAGCGCTCTTACTTTGTTCAGGCAATACGGAAGTGGAACTTTCTCCCTGACAATATGCAGCGAACGGGCTCTATCAAGCATTTTTCGTCATTGTTGAAAGATTTAAGTTTTTAGGAGCGTACTTTTTACTTTTTATAGTTAGTTAGTTTTCTTGTTTTACTTATTTATTTCTGGTCAGGTTAAGTTTAATTTTTTATCCTTTTTTTATTTCCATTAACTTTAATTTAACTTTTTGTTTCGCTTTTATTTATTATTATTATTTTATTATTTTTTTCTTTTATGGTGGTATGTTTCGGTTTGTTTTTTATAGATATTCGTGTATAGTATTTGTTTTTGTTTTTTTTACAACTTGTTTTACATTACTTTATTATTTATTTATTTGTTTAAGACTTTTTCTTACTTTTCATTAATACTTCTTTCGTTACCTTAATATGTTTTAGTTAGTTTTTATTTTGAACCAGGAAGCATTGCATAAAATTAAGATATTGTAATCTTTGTACATTGGCCGTTAATAAATTTATTATTATTATTATTATTTAAGTGTATATCCAGATGAGTTGTACATAGATGTCAATATTGCCGCTGCGAGGTCTGCCTGAAAGACACTACATTTGTGTTCATGACGTATACTATATGACGATTAACTTAATTAACATGATAACATATCTTAACCTTTTTACCATATAAACGACAAAATAGCCTTGGACATTATTAATATCATATTATCTATTATATTATATCTTTTAATATACAACAACTACAACGACAACACCTATCTACATATACACAATCTACATACACACATATGCAAAATAAATTATGAAATATAAAATGGAGAAAAAAGAAGAAAAAAACAAAAAGATTTGTTACTATGGTCATAATGAACGACATTGATTGACACATAATTAAGTAAGCTCGTTTTGTTAATAACTATTTGGCTATTAGATTGCTCTCATCATTGGATGATCCTTCAATAAAAGAATGATTTATGAGAGGACAGAGGCCTTATATCATTGTAAATTTCTGAACAAAAGAATCTATATACATACATACAAAAGATACAAATTTTATGTATGTACCTTTACATATCACCTGAAAGCATTTTGTGTAAATAATAATAATAATAAGAAAGCGCAGTTATGACCAGTACCACCTACTCAATTTTCCTCCGAGCTGGATATATAATCATTGGCCGGGGGCCCATCAATCGCAGTAATCAGTCAACATTTATTGTGTATTTTAGGCAGATGAAAGAAGATGCTTACCGACAGACAATGTAATGTAGACAGGTAGGTATCTATAAATACCTATGTGAATACATATATATATGTACATAAATCTATGCAAATAAATCTCATTACAAATGATATGTGAATTTCATGGGATTATCTTCTTCGTAATAAGAACAATTGTTTTTTTTTCTTTTTTACGAGATAGAGGAGAAGAATAGGTAGGTACTGATCTATAGTTAAAAGCGAATAATAAAAAGTACTTATATGTGTACATATGTACAGCCATATATATACGATTTTCTCTACAAATATGAATTTTTCATGATGTCAAAAGGTGACCATTTGTTTGCCTATAAAATTCCATCTAATAATCGAAGATGAGAAGTGCAAATAATGAACCAAAGCCAATGCCTATTGAAGTGTGAATTTTTACCTTGTGCGCATGTGTAGATGGAGATTTAACACTGGAATTTCGCATTAACAACAACAACAACTACAACAACAAAAAATGTTCATAATAACATGAAAAGAAGAAAATAGAGTTGCAGAAATATATAAAAAAAGTAAAAAAAAATGTATAAAGAAAATGATGATGATGATGCTCTTAGGAATTGTTACATGAAATATAATGGTGGATGGGAGGAAGAAGAAGAAGATTACTTCAATTAATTTTTCACCATTTTACTTATAAGTAGTTTGGTGTTTGAACGAAAATACTTATATAATATAAAAACAATTAAAAATATTACAAAACAAAAATCGACATACATACATATACCTGAAAATTAATCATATAAAACAATAGAAAATACTCATACAAACATATACATACGTAATTTTTACATAAAACAAGAACAAAAGATCTAAGAAGAATATCTTATCTGACAATAGCTATAGCTCTAAGAAATTTTACAACAAAATCTTTCACGTTTAGGTCGGACAACTCTCAGAAAATAATGAAAAACAAAAAACAAAAAAACAGAACGAAAAAACTCAATCATAGTATTATGAAAGCCAGTTATTGTTATACAAATCGCTTAACATTTGAAAACAACACAGTAAGTGTACTATCCATTATATATTTAGTCTATACACAAAACAACAATTTTTTATTTTTTTTTGGCACATATATACAAAACGACATGAGCATAAGAGATGATTTCTCTGATCTCTGTCTTTTCTTGTGTTTAGTAATTGTAAGAAGACTTTAAGTCTTCTTGGCTTTATGGAACCAACAAAAACAACAATTACAATAAGACTTTGGTCGACGACGACGACGACGACGACGGCGACAAAAGCACCAGCAGACGGACGGACAGTGAGGGGACCGACCGAATATCCTCCATCAAGTACATTACAACATTTTATATTGAGCGAGATTCAGAACAAAAGAAGCGATTGTTAATATTCCAGATTCTCATATTAGGTTATAAAATCTGCACATATATAAAAACTATGTGTCTAAATAATGAGCACTATAGTACCAGATTTATAATTCTGAGCAAATTATGTGTATATGGTACGTCATAGATTGTGAATATATTGCAGTCATATGTATGTAATAATATTTATGTTTGTATCAACAACCAAATACATGTGAGATCGGCTGATAGGAGTGTTTTTAGACAATAGAATTAACTGTATCATAATTTATGTGTAATTTACATGAATGCTAAATATATATAAGACTTTTTTAACTCATGTAAAAGCATCTTTTACAAAAAAAAAACTAAACTAAATCCGTTTAGCGATTCAAACTAAATTTCTGGAGATTTAGAATCGAGCAGCTCAATATGTTTTCCGATTCAATCTCTGCACTTTGGTGAACATCCGAATATTGAAGCATGGTTTTGACTGAGCTCCTTAACGAACTATCTTCCTCCTATAATAAAGGTTTCGACTTTAGGTTAGAAACAAATAGACGAATTATGTTTAGCAGATCCCTCTGTTGATAAGCCAGGTAAGATAGATCCAACAAATAATTGCAGTAGAAGTCTATACAAGAATAGTTTGTGGCGACCCGTGTGTGTCGGGACGTACATTCCCGAACACTTGACCAACCACTTTGTAAACCCAGGAAAATTAATTTCGAAATATGCGTCTAGTAACCCTTTGCTGAACGTACAAAGGCTTAGTGTATTGATTGATTGAACCAGAAGTTTGGAACCCCGAGAGTTCCCCCGAACGTAGGTCAAGTCAAGACCCATTATTTACCCTCTAGACTCATAGGTCCCAACCGGACGATCCTATAAATCTCAGTATTGGCTCTTAGCCATCCTTGCTGACGTCATGTAACTCGTCCATGAGGTGTGAGCCAAGGAATCTGTAACGTATTCCTGAGAGTTCTGGACAGTAACAAAGAAAGTGGGTCCTTTCCGCAGCCCCTGCATGTAGGATCATCAACAAGTAAAGAGCCATATATGGCTCAACCATTAATTTCCTCTCGGACAGTCAGGCTGCCCTCAAGGCCTTAAAGTCCTACACTGTCAAATCAGGGATAGTCTGGGAATGTCTACAAACCCTCAAAAATCTATCAAGGAGAATCAAAGTTATCCTCATGCGGGTACCTGGACATGAGGGTCACAAAAGCAATAAAATTGCGGCTGGCCTAGCCAAAAGAGGAGCGGAAACTCAGACCAGAGCCATTTTGTGGCACTTCAAAGTGCTACCTCAGAGCTACCCTAAATAACTGGGAGCATAAACAAAAATCCCTGTATTGGCAAAGGCTACAAGGACTTCGTCAGGCAAAAAAGTTTATCGGCACCTCTCGCGGAAAAACAAAAGAACTCCTACTCCTTAGAAGAACAGAGCTCAAAATGATCACTGAACTCTTCTCAGGCCATTGCCTTTTGAGGTATCACCTAAACAAGCTGGGTTTGGCTGAGACTTCATCCTGCCACTTCTGTCAGGATGCTCACGAAACCTCGGAGCACGTGCTCTACAACTGCGAAGCATTGGCCAGGTGGAGATTACTCCACCTTGAACATGCTTTTCTTCCAACAAGTTACGTATGGAACCTTAAGCCCAGAATGGTTCTAGACTTTATTAACAGTCTAAACCTATAAATGGAGCAAATTCAACGGGGACTCACAATAGATCTTTCAGGTTGCAGTGATTGCGAGGCTAATGCCTATACACTCCTTCACAAATCTAATCTAATCATCAACAAGTCTCATCATGTGAAGGTGACCCCTGAGAGTAAAGTACCCAGTGAGAATGGACACCAGAGTTCTCCGTGTTGGTTTGTTAAGTCCTAGAAGCTTATTTGTTTGATTTGGGTTTGGTTTACCCTACAGTTGCTTTGTTGTTCTACCCGAGGAATGTTCTAACCAAAGGCGACTGTGTTTGCGGCCAGTCCAGCTTGAAATGATTGAGACACGGTGTTTTGGTGCAATCCCGACTATAGAGGCTGGTTCCTCCAAGGCTGTACCAAGACGGTCAAGCTCGTCCGCCCTTTCATTCCCGCTAGGGTTGCTGTGCCCCGGCACCCACTGCACTATCACCCTGTTATTCTGAGAGAGGGAATTCAGAGTGGTTCTGTACTCCATTGATACCTTGGAGTTTATAAAGGATAGAAAGGCTTTTGCTTTTGTGTAAATAGAAAAAAAAATAATCTGATGTCAATTTGACAAGTTTTGAAAATAAAAAAGGTACTTAACAGGTCCAGTGAAAGCAAGATTGAGTAATGAATGATTCCCGAGGTGACCTCACATCTGACGAACTGATGTTTTTTTTCTTTTCAATGACCCCCAGCTGAGGTTATTTTTCAGCATGTAAGTTTTTTTTTTGCCTATCATAAACGAACTGGCAATCTGGTGCAGAAGAACTGGATCCCACACACAGTACCAGCATTGTAGTTGTTGTTCTTACGACCGTTAAGTCAACATAGGGTCGACTTGAGACAGGACTCTAGTTTCCATTTCGGAATAGCACCCGTTAAGGCTGTCATAAGGACAGTCTGGGCTGAAGATGAGCAATCGTCCAACAGATCGAAATTACACCAGCTCAAGTCTCCACCATCAAACAGACTGGTGACCTCCGAAATCTGTTCAGATCCAAAAGTTGGTCACCCTTAATCTGGTTGCTTGTCGAGCAATTGTTAGACCAGCGGCCAGGTATCCAGATCTACACCGTTTCCGGGTAGCAAGTATTCAAGCCATCAGTTTTCTGCATTAAGCAGGCATTCAAGACGTCACAGTGGGTATTCAAGTCTTTAGTTTCATGAGTCAAGTAGGCGTTTAAGGCAAAGCAGTTACAGACGCATTATTATGGACACATCTCCTCAATCAGATTTGGGCATCGTCAAAATCTACGATATTCACGCTTCAACCCAGATTCTGACGTATTAAAGAGCTTCAAAGCGATTCCTTTATAATTCTCCCCGCGATTATGGGGTCATATGAGGCTAAGATTGCGTTAATACCAGTCCACTTGTAGAAATCAAAAATTCTGCTAACTAATATAAGACTGATAACAAGCTCTCAAACGTATTAGAGTTGCGGGAGTAGTCGTCGGTCGAACGATAAGTAACCGGTTGAGTTACCTTGCACCTGAGTAGCTTTTGATATCGTATTAGGATAATTGATTAACAGGAAGAAATGAAACGTTATAAAAATGAATTTTGAATAATGGTAAAACGTTTTAAATTACTTCTAAGGAGAAAAACGGTACATATTCAAAGATTTACTCTGTGTTTCGTTTGAGTGGGATTCTCTCTCTGGTCTCTGGGACCATCTTACAAACTAATATCGTTTGACTTTGAAATAGTTTGTGCCTCCTTACTAATCAATACTAAAACCAAAATATCTTTACGTTGCACAAAATAGAATTTTCAACTTGGAAATAACCTTATTACTAAGATCAATATGGTTCATTCCAATCGGGTATTACATATGCTACGACAAAATTTCTAACTGGAGTATTACGGACACTCTTTCTTGCGGGATGAGAGTGGAGTTAAGAGAAACTTTTGCCTCCCATATAATATCCCCATAACTCTTTTCACTTAATATCCTTTCTTGCCATAGCTGTACATTCACACACATAATTTGTGCCCCATCATTATAGCGTGTCCATTACCTTAGCCTTTGATTAGGGCCTCAATAACAGAAAAAAAAGAAAGAAAAAACCTCAAGGATATCATGCAAAACCCAATACGTTTTTTTCTTAAGTGTTGCCGGTGTTTTGCTAGAGGTACTTCTTCTTCAACTTTGAGTAATTGCATGATCAGTTTTATTTAGACGATAGATCCTACGGAGGCTATCAATCGTGACTCTATGATTATTCAGAATATTGATATTTTTTTTCTGCACATCACAACACCGAATTTAGAGGCAGTCGATCAGTATTGACCCAGTCGGACTGTTTAGGCACAATAATGTGTTCTTTAAATCACTTCGAAGCTAGCCGGTAATAATTCTTGCCTTAATGAATACCTGAATTACTTGGATAATACGGCGGAACTAGAGGTCATAGATGTACTTACAGAAGGTATGCTTCTACGTTGCGTTATGGAATGTGTGTTTCTAATTTCCCTAATACAGGGTCTTTCAAATTGCCTTTTCAAATAAAAATAATTAAAAGATATAGAAGTTGAATTGAATCACATTCTGGCATAGTTGCGGCTCTATCTTACCAATAACTCGAATAATTTCTGCTTTCAATGCTTCAGCGTTTCGAGGATTATCCTTGAAGACCTGTGCTTTCACATGGCCCCAGAGAAAGATGTCTAACGGTGTCAAATGCAGAAGATCTTTAAGGTCAATTCACGTCACCAAATCTGGAAATAACACGGTCTGGAAATTTTGTATGCAGTAATTGGAAAATTTCCAGTTTTGGCCATTGAAAAGTTGTGATCATGTCGCGATATCTGGTACCGTTAACGGTTATGGCTCTTCCAGCATCATTTTCGAAAAAGTGCGAACCAATCACACCACCAGACCACAATGCACACCAAACAGTAACTCTTGGTGCATGCGTTCGCTTCTCTTGGATCACGCGAGGGTTTTCCTCTTCTCAAATACGGCAGTTTTGTTTATTAACGTAGTTACCGATCTCGAAATATGCTTCGTCCGAAAAGATGATTTTTTTTTTTTGAAAAATCGTCGTTTTGTTCCAGTATCCAATTGGCAAAGTCCCGACGCATGGAATAATCTTGTGGTAGCAATTCTTATGTCAATTGAAGTTTGTAGGCCTTCAACGCTAAATCCAAATTGTTGTGAACGTCGGGAAATTGACGTGTTGGGGTCAGCTGCAACACGATCACTCACAGCACCAATATTTTCTTCTGAACGATCGGTACAAGTATACTGACGTCTTTCTCGATCTTGTACTGCACCAGTTTCTTGAAATTTTCGCACAATATTACCAATTTGTTGCTCAGTTGGACGATTGTGTCGACCATAAACATAGTGTAATTTGCGAAATACATTTCTCACAGAACGAACCATTTTCATAAAATAATTCAATAATCTCAATACGTTGGTGTAATGTATACGACTCCATTTTTATAAATGGCAAACCTTCAGCTGTCAAAATGACATATATTATGGGTGCGTTCGATGTGTATTACACAGAATTTTGAAAACTCAATTTGAAAAACTCTGTAGAACGACTGGTTGGAGAAAAAATTAAATTCTTATGACACATTTGTAATGCGAAAATTCACAAGAGTAACAAAGAGATGATGTGTCCTTTTTAACTGAACTATAATGGTTCAGAATAGTTCAATCAGATAAAAATATAATGAACAAGTTACCAATTCCCTTCCCAGAGATGTGATTGAATAAGGCGTGTAAATAGAAGGCGTGTAAATAGAAGGAATGCTGGAATGTTTTTTTTGAAGTATTTTCAAGTAATATGAAATAATAACTTCTCAAAAGAAGTACAGCTAAAAAGTCCGACTGGGAAAGATCATTATATTTCTAGTATGAGAAAAACTTTCTCAAATGTATGAAAATGTACGTAAGCCATTCAGTTTTACTCCCCAGTAGGAAATGTAACGTTTACCGAAACGATTCTGTAATGACAATTTGTAAGGTCTACCCCTTACTATCGAAATTACCGAATTAATTACTTTTATATTTTGATGTCATAGCAGGGTAAGTGCTTACTCGTCTCCATACCGGTAACGTGCTATTTTGCTCATTACAAGTAATATCTTATTTTAATCACTACAAGTAATGCCAATTTGCAGCACTTGCCGGAAACATCTTACTTTGTTAATTACAAGTAATACTTTATTTTATTCATTACAATTAATGCTTGAATCAACCATTTACCAGTAAGCTCTTACATAATTGGAGACTTCAAAGCTTCAATTATATAAGATTTTTGGTATTATTATATATACATTAATTTTACAGGGAAAATTACAGGGTGTTAGGGGAAAAACTACCCAAAATTACACAAAATCACTCCCGTCCCATACAGTGTTTTGCCCTTCTCACGGAGACCTATCGCCCTGTGAAATTAATGTATAATAATATTCAACACCTTGTATATAATTGAAGTTTTGAAGTCTTTGATCATATTGGTTGAATACACAAACACTTTGTAACAATTGTAAATTAAGACCAATCTTTACATTATTTATGATCAGCTTAAAATAAAAGCAGAGGAAGAAAAATTAAATAGTCCTGGTTTTGAAATAAAAAAAATAGATTTAGTTCTCGTTAGAATTCATATATACACTCATGTCTTGTCCTTTACTGAACCAAATATTTTTGTAATTAATGCAAATATAAATGTTATTAATCATGACTCGACATGGCCTTCTATGAAAAGGCTTAAATCTGAACACGTCAGCTATTACCCATTCACTTACTAAAAATTACTTTTGTAATTTGTTACATTTTTCAATGCCTTTTCTAGAACAATTGAACCTGGAACATGTGAGGTATTACCAATTCACTTACCAATCCTTACTTTGGTAAACACTTACAAATCGGATTATTTTCAGGGGCGTAACCATCAATTACCAGGTAAGGCGGGAAACGAATTCCTACTGGGGTCTGCAGACATTTTTCCAGTATAGGTGGAAATTTTTCCTTTAGATGGATAGCCAAGAGTATTGGGGCAGATTTCCACTGTCATATTCAAAATTCTATTAACATTATTATTTTATACTATATATTATACTATGTATTATAACCCGGATATAAATGACTCTAAGCCGGTGTTCATAATACTTAATAAGTCTTTAAACTTTTTCTTATATGCATTTTAAACATCTTTTGTTATAGTCAGTTCGTTATGTGGTTTATACAAAAGTCCGTAGCTTTTTGAAAAGACACATACTCGTACAAGAACAAAGAAAGGGCATTACAAAAGATACTTGAAAAGAATTAGAAAAGAAAAATGTTTGCTTTTTTTTCCTGTCTATTTAGATATTCTCTTTCCTTTATTATATTTTCTCATTCATTCGGGATGGATTTGAAATGGCACGTCGTCGTCGGCTCTTGTAACTCTTGTTTGTCATTTCATTTGTCTTTTTTTGTTAAGTACTTAAAGTTTCAAAACTTTTATAATTTCCTGTTTTTATGGAGTAAAAATTTCTGTGCGGGAGAGACAGTTTTTTGTTGTTGTCTTACTATCCTATAGTCTCTATAGTACGTGTGGCCCAAGAGTTTCTCCGCACAAACTTTTTGTTATAAAAACAAACCAACAAACATAATTTAGACATTTGAATTCATTTGCGTTGATAACATTCTCAGTATAGCTGCCCCATGCTTCTGCTGTACTCTTGCAATTAATTGTCTATTCTGCGGCACAGCATTGGATTTTATGAAATCTAGCCTAAACGTGTTCGATTGGGCTAAGAGTAGAAGAGTTTCCAGGTTAGTTTTCCCAAACAATTGAAAACATCGATTTTACCAGTGTCAATGTTGCTTTTGCTGTATGCGGCCTCGTAGTTCATCCTGCATAAGACATTACGAAATTTTTATCTCGAAACTATCTTCCGTGGTTTTGGTATTCTGCGTAAGCAGATAAAATGATGTTCCGGTAATGGGATCCAAACGACAGTTGTGTTTTTTTCAACAACATAAAGTCTGCTGGACTTTCCATGTGAGCTAATTCCTCATACAACCATTAACTTGACGTCAAGTTTCGGCTGCTTTTGTATGGGTCCACTAGTGCTTGGATTACTTGTTTTAATCCTTATGTTTTGTGTATTCGGCGTTGGATGCAAAACAATTGGAGATTCATTCGTAAAAAGTATGTTAGCTTTCTTAGACCTTTCAAGTGCACTATCATCACAGAATCCGTGCTTTGCAACCTTCAGCAGAAGTTAAGTAGGCATCTGCGACATCCTTTGTAGTAAGAAACAGGTCCCACCTATGCGTGTCTTCCGCACTTCGTTGATTTAATGTACCGTTGATCGAGATGTTTTCTTTCGCCGTTGTTCGTAATTTTTGGATTGATTTATCCATTTGCTCACTGTCTTCGTTTCACTGGTTTGTTTCCAATCATCTTTCTCAATTTAATTTTTGTTTTAGACAAAAGAGTAGACCGAAAAGTCTATTAGCCTGCACATCGCCTTTCTTCGTTTTCAACCATAATCGTACGATCTTCCTATCCACACCTAGTGTCCTTGATATTTCCGAAACGAATTTTCTTATTCCACCAAGAGCTTCCATTTGAATCCTTTTATATTTTTCTACGTATCCATAATGTAGAAATACATCAGATCTGTAAGAGGCTTTAAAAAAATAATGGGTTTTCAAATGAAGCCCGTATAAAATGTTCTAGAAGAAAAAAAAATCCAGTAAATTTCTAAAAAAAAGTCAGGGCGTCCATAAATCACATTGAGGGTTCGTTGATTTTATATTGCAGGCAGAGAGGCATTGCTGGCTTTTTTTTTTGGTTAAGTCAGCAAGTCGAGGCATCGTCGATTTTATATCCGAACAAGGCGTTGCAAATTTTTATTCTACTTGCCCAGTCTTTGTAGTTATTAGTTTATCTATGGTAAGGCACTATCACAAAGCTTAACCTGTGATATACCATCAAAATCAAGAGAGCCAGGAGAGCATGTCAAGCATTAGGGTTTCCCAAGATTCAAAAGCCGACCGTTTTTCACAGAACAATGACAGATACACGCTAGATCATAATTAATTCGTTTACGCAGTAATCAATTAACCCAATAGGTCTCTCCAAGTAAAGTTGAACTTCATCTGCATAAAGATGCAGTCAAACATTACAAACGGCACCCATTAGATCATTAATGAACATAATGAAAAGCAGTGGGCCAAGAATAGAGCCCTATGGTACACCTAATACTAATGGTAACCATCTGGAATTATTATTGCCAATTTTCACTTTTTCATATTTTTTCCATAAATAAATAATAATTAAATAAATGATGTAAGCCCGTAAAGAGACCAACTTATGGAGAAATGTGCTAGGATCAACGCTTTCAAACGTCTTAGTGAAGTCTAACAGTACCAAAATTGAAATTTTATCATAATCTATGACCTTTTGAATTGCTGTAGTAACCTTCACTAAAGCAGGTTCACAACTATGATGACGACGGAAGCCCGATTGGCAGCAATCTCATAACTTATCTAAGAATAGGTAGTCTTGAATTTGCACTTGCATAATTTTCTCCAGGACCTAAGAATTGAAGAATACTAATTGGCCTGAAGCCAGAAAATCGCTCTGTGTAACACAGAAGTCATTTCCATGCAGTAGGAAATGTTAATGAACTAATTATAATATCCAATAAATGTATACTGACTAATTATTCGAAATAATAGGAGTAAAAACAGACGTCTAATGCTGTCAGACCCAATTCCATATACAAAACAAGTGCAAGCTTTTCAAAGGAGAAATTTCTTCCAGTATTTGCTCACAGAATATTCAGTAGGATAATTTAAGTAGTTTATACTAAGAAAAGGCATTACAAGAAAAAAACGCATTGAGCTTATTCGGATCAAAAGAGCAGCTAGCTACAAATCTCCTTTCCATAGACACCGGTGCTTTTTAAATTGTTCCACAGGACCTTACCTTAGGAGCAAGAAAATTATCTTTCGGCGTAAAATTACGAAATTCCTGAGTGAGATGAGCTATTTTCTTATTCCACACAAACTGTATGAGTTTCATTCAAATCAGAAATGATCAAATCTAAAATCACAGTCCGAAGTGATCGTTTTTATGTGTCATGGCTGAAATATTGTGAAAATTTAGATTTTTTATTTTTTTTTTCATCTTTGTACGCTTTACTTTGAAAAAAGGACGATTTTTAAGTAGTAAGTAATAATATCGTTGTCCTTTCATCTACTATAAACAATGACTACATATATTGTATAACTTGAGAAATTTCGTACAAACGCATGATGTTTCATATAAAATCGGGATAAATCGTTTCAACTTTTTGAAACATATACAATAATACAAATATCTGCGAATACATACATTCATAAATTTTGCATTCCAGTAAGTACATAGCTCAATAAATTGTGAACAATAATCATCAAAACTAGTTTGTAGCGTTCAAAATGTTTGCGCAAAATATTAAGGGGAAAAAAACGCGTACACTTGAATGAATCAATTAATCACATCAAAAATGAAAAGTTGTAAATTAATTTTGAATAAAATATCTCTGCATAGTGAAAACCAGCAAATAGGTTAATTTTCTATCTATAAACTATCCACTATCCAAGCAATTAATACGATGAAACAAGTCATTAAAGCGGGTCACAGCCAATGTATTATAAACCTAGCGCTATGCAAATATTGTGTGGCTGTGAATGAGCATATTATGCTACTACATGCCTACATTCAGATTTTACCTACTTTTGTATTTTTATTTATTTTATTTTTTTATCTTATATTTTTATTCTTTATTTATTTATTTTTTTTTTTGATTTAATGCCTACACTGGAAATTGTAGAAAATAAAGTTAGAAATGATGATCAAATCAAGTATGATGAAAACAAAATTTTAATTGAATATTTCTTGTTTTAACTCGTCGTTTTCATTTTGTCTTCTTAAAAATTAAAATTAAATGTAAAGTTACAAGATATAAGAAATTTATGAAACCTGTTTCACTGCATTGATCTAGATTAAGCGATGAATTTCATATTTACCCTAGATGCTAGAAACGCTGTAATAAAGAGAAGAGTTCCAAAGCGCATAAAACTCTGTAACGTAATAGGTTTTAGCGCGACTGAATCTTATAATTTTGCAATAATTGAATTTGAGGATAAAGTGTGTGTTTTGTTTTGATAACTATCGTTGACAATATTAAATTTCATATACGTACATACCCTGACATTTTCATAGAGGATAATGCAAATTTATAGACAAAGCAAAAGGCTTAAAAGATATTTTCTTTAGTTGCAGTTCATAGTGAATTTCATGACTATTGAAATTCAAGGCAGAGATGAAAATATGTAACAAACCTTGTTGTTGTGATATAAAAATTTGTTCAGGTATTCATACATAAGTATGTACATTAGTTATACTCTGAAGAAAAAACAATACTTTTTAATTTGATGTTAGCCTGGGTTGCTGCTCTTAATTCCGGATGCACTTAGGATCCTGAAGAGAAAGCTGCAAGCTCTCTAAAATTATACCTGTCCCTACGTATTTGCTCCGATTTCCGCCTGAGACTGATTTTACCGTTGTTATCTAAGCTTTTTGAAAAATTATTGTTCTTGCAAATTTCTCATTATCTAAGCATCATTAGTCTAATTCATGATATCTAATCTGGTTTTCATCCCAATCACAGCCCACTGCCTTATTAAAAGTAAGCACGATAATTAGAGAAGCAACAGATTTGGATAAATTAATGCTACTGGTGCTCCTTGATTTCTCTAAAATACTGTAGATCACGCAATCCTGTATCGAAAACTCATTACTAAATTTAATTTTTCCATAAGCTCAAAGAAGGTTATATTTAGTTATCTAACAGTGCGTTCGTAAACAGTGTTTTCAAATTGTAATTAATCTACCTTCCTTAGAATTAATTTTGGTGCTCCGCAAGGCTCAGTTCTTGGCCCGCTGTTTTTTTTTCATGCTTACTAAAGATTTGTTCGACTATCTTGCACATAATGATATGCATCTCTTATGATAATATGTTGCTCAACTTTTTCTATCGCGATCCTTGGGGCTTATCGAAGATGAAATTAGTTGCATCAATGATGATATCTAAATTCAATATATCGATGGACGATTAAAATGGGTTTAATATTGAATCCTGGAAAATAGTGTGTATCATAATAAACTTGATACCTCATACCTTATTCTCTTCCATTATACTTAATGACCCTGTCATAACTTTGGTAGAGTTCGTCCGTAATTTGGATGTATGTGATATTGATATAGTTTGATGTAAAATTATTAGTTTGCAAATGTGTTCGGTACGTGAGGAAAAATTTGTTTAAAAATACTATAGGACTTTGCAGGATAATTAGTGGTAGTAGTAGTAGTCTCAAGTTAAATTTCCGCTCTTTTTCAGGTCGAATTTACGTCTATTGGAAGTAAATTAGGTCAGCGACTAATTGTGGTTAAGTTAAGATTACCTAATAATTACGTCCGATTTACGTAAGTGGAGAATGAGAGCACGTCGTTTCGACGTAAATAATAGGGAAATTATGGAATATTTCCCTATAGGGCACAGAACTCATTTCCTTGATTTGGTAAATTTAACGTAAATTTTACGTCGAATTTACGTAAATTTTCCTTAATCTCGACCTATTTTCTACCTAGTTTAACTCATGTTAAGGTGTGTGTTAATATAGAAGGAATTTCATTTTATAAGAGTTGTATGTGTATATTTTCCCTAGTAGAGGTAATGTAAATATTATGAACAAGGCACATAACTCCAACTTGAGTGATTATGAGAAGTATTGCTCTGGGCTTATTCAAAATTAATTCTCACAGGTTCTAAGCGTTCAATTTTTAAAACGACAAAAATTTTATTGATAAATATGAAAAAAAAAATTTCGAAAAACACCAACGCGCCCTCAAAATGTATATTTAAAAAATAATAATTTAAATTTTTTTTAAATTATTCTTTGGTTTCCAATTGAGAGCATTGAAATTAATTTAAATATTCTTTAATCGTTCTGAAATTAAGAAAAATTCATTTATTTGGGTTTTCTTTGCAGTAACTATGGAAAAAATTAAATTAAAGTGTTATGCAATTTTCTATTCATTCCTTTATAATATATGGCAGCCATGTTTTGTTAAATAAATATGGCGCATATTACATTTCTCGACCTAAAAGTTAGTTTGACTTACAATTTTTTCTTATACGACGAATTTCCTGGATGGCTGGACGAAATAACCGAATTTTTCGACTTTGAGAGCAAAAATCCTTGTTTAGGTAATTTTGTGTTCAAAGGTTATGAAATTTTTTTTCTATAAATAAATTTCAACTTAAAATAAGGCATTTCGCTCTAAATTATGGAATTTCGCCTTAAATAGGTAAAAGAGATTTGACAATTTAAAGAATTGAATTGATTTATTCATAACTTAAAAATAGTAAACCACGTGATTAGCATCATGATTTGGATTCAAGATTTGTTAAAAAGTGGGTGAATGCAAACGCAGTTGAATATGCGTACATTCCGGATGGTTGGGAAGCAAATAATTAAGTGTACATATTGGTCCAAATCATCTTTAAGAAAAGATGCAAATTGTATTCCAGAGCCTGACTGATTCCGATATAAATGTGTCGTAAATAGGAGCAACATTTGTAATCTTGATGAAATGATTCAATGGGAAGAGCAGTTCAATAATTCCAGTGATAATGAAGACAAACAAAAGTAAATGAACCTTAATTTTTGGTTGTAGTATTACGTGATCTCAATTATTAGGGATTTCGCCAAACGTAGCCATTTAGTCCAATTTACCTTGAGGTTAACTTTTTTGGAAATTCGGACTTTGAGGGCGAACACAATCGAATAGGAAATTATTTAGGGAATATTTACGTTATATTGCCTTGAACTTGGGAATAGATCTAACTACAAAGTCATACATTTCCTTAAAGTTGACCTCAAAGTTAAGTAAAAATTTAGGTAAAAAGTAAGGAAATTTGCCTCATATTTAGGAAACTTTCCTAATTTATTTCCTTATTTCTCCTATTTCCTACGAGGTAAATTAAAAAGGAATTATTACGTAATTTTTCCCTAATAATTAACTACAAAGTCAAGTTTACTTTGAAAAAATCTGTAAAGCACGTTTTTGGTTTACTAAGGCACAGAGCCTGCCACTCGAATGGATGGGTCAACATAAAACTTGTTTTTTAATCTGAACTCTATCTCGTTTAGATTTTTGTTTTTAAGGCAATGGTATAGTTGCAGAATAGTTGATAATATCCAATTTAAACTACTTTAGAGGTCGCTTGTAAGTCGACAAATTTTGCTAAAATATAAGCATTCACGACGCACACATCCATAAAATGAAAGAAAATCCTATGCCACCATTTGTAATTCTTTCGGTCAACCTCGTAATATTTTTTGAGCTGGTTAAACTTATCAACATTATTCATATTTGAATTATATTCAGCAATAACTTCGGGGCAAGGAACTAACTCAGAAGTACGATCGGGCTTTCTTCGTGTAACTTTAGTTACTTTTTCAGGATCAAGAAATTTAGTAACCGATCTTTTGTCTTTCCATTTTAGATAAAGTAATCCAGAGTCACTTGTTTTCCAGTCAAATTAACCGCGGGAGAGTTTTCTGTCCATTTTCAAGTCTGATGACCAAAATCTCTGATTGGCTTGTACAGTGCCACGTGCGTATATCCCATTCCGCTTCAACTCAACCATCAAATTACATGTTGTAACAAAAATTATTAAAATACAATTTATGATTTTTACGAATAAAAGGAGAGCTCATGTACAAAACGACGCTTTCGCCTAAGTTTTTCTGAATATCATTGCATTTTTTGCCTGTACATATATATTTCAAAGTTACATAACCACACTTATCCCCAAAGCATCCATACTTTATATCCTCTTTTTATGGGCATTTTAGGCAAGTACTGCTTCAGAAAACTGTGACCTTTAAACTTAATCATCGATTCGTGTACCGCAAGAAGTACCTACTGCTGGATCAAAACATTTTTGATATCTTTCCGAAAGCATATCCAGTAAGGGTTGTACTTTGTATAGTCTGCTGAAATTTGGAGAATCCTTGTTAGGCATCAATGATGAAAATTCTTCAAATTCCTAAAATTCAACTAAAGCTTTTGACTGACATCAGTTTGGATATACTATATGGGTCGTTCAACTCAGGTCTACTATAGACCAGTAATCGCGGTAAATCGCTTGCGATTTTATTCCCATAAGAAAATTAACTCCAATAAAAATTTTGATTTCTGAACTATTGATACGTAGATAAAACTTTTCTGATTGCTGTGCAAATAAATTAGTTAGGAATACTATTTGTTCAACAATTTCATTAGTCAGTAATTCACTGGAAAGATCCCTTGGATCATTTGTAAGAAGATTTGCAATGATCTCCGATGGACCATAGTGTGTTCCTTTGAATTCTTCTGGTTCAGCTATATGGAAATTTCTACTCCATTTCGGTGGAGTAAAAGCTTTTGCATTTTAAACATTTTTTATATCGCTCAGAATAATTTTGTCATCAGTTTCAAAATCATCCTTTGACATCTATAATGTTTCAACACTTGTAGGACTAAATATGCTATATTTTGGTAAAATTGTCCTAAATAAGGCTGAGATACTTCAAAAGTATGCCTCCTTGTTTTCGGATTCCTCATAAAATGGTAGCAACTGATCATCTTTCAGAGCGTTTTCCTCCTCTTCAGACTAGAGAGTCGGAAGGAATATTTGCCAATTCTACGGATCCATATTCATCATAGCATAAAACTGCCGCGATATGTTTAGAGCGCAGAATTTTCCGTTTAATGACCGTATTCAATTGAAGTTTAATAACAAAATATCCTTCTTTATACTTTTTAAAAAAAATTTTACCTGTTTTCGCAAAATTATTTTTTGCGCAGTGGTATATAAAACTAACCACTTAGTCTAACCTCTAAAATTTCTTTAAAAAATAATTCACAGTAAACGGCAATATGATTTCAAATAATCGCGCCTGTTAGTTTAAAACTAAACTAGGAACAGAATACGTTAATTCGCCTGGACACGTAGAATATAAGTACCGTTATCACTCTGACAATAGGAATAATGTTATGTTTTTCATGGAATAGGTATACACGTACATTTACGTACGCCTACCACGTTATTATAATTTTTTTACAAAGAATATATTCCGAGAACGAATCCTCGTATAGTATTGAATTTGTACCGTTGATATATTTTGAAAAAAGTGGTATATATTTTATATCATTGCCCCTGAAAGAGTTAAAGAAGAGTGGAATATTAGGTTAAATTCTTAAGTCTAATTTACGTAATTTTAACCAAAATAGATCGATCGGCCCTCAAAGATAAGAAATTCAGCTTGCAATGTTACTTGGAGTATGATAATTAACTTTTAACTTCACATATACTAGTACACAATTTATGAAATATTTCTTTAACCATTCTACTTGTAACTTTGTGTATTTCTATCGAAATATATGTCTCTTACCGACGACGCGTTCAAAAATACCTAACATTACTCATATACTTTATTTACATATCCATTTTACACATTTATTTTCAAAAATATATTTGAGTAATCTACAAAAACCCAATTCTCCATAAAATATAAAATTTACATGTGCTCACAATTGTCAACCGTTGTCAATAGGACATGGTTCGATTAGTCGATTAATCGAAAAACTCCATGAATGCTTCAATTAATCGACAAATTTCTCGCTTAATCGATTAATCGTTTTTTTTGTCGTTTTCCGTTGTTTCTTTTTGTTTTATTTTTTGCGAATTTCGTTTTTTTTTCGTTTTCCGTTGTTGTTTTTTTGTTTTATTTTCTGCGAATTTAAAAAAACCGTTGAAAATATTCTGGGAATAGAAATTTATCACAGTAGCCTTTGGCTTTGGAATATGCATAATTTTTTCCTTTTTTTTGCAATTTACATTACTTTTCTGATTTACAGCAGTTCAGTATTACGTTGGTTTTCTTTTTGTAAACATCATTAGATTAATTTACATAAATATGCCATTTTAAAGAAATCAAAATTAAAAAATATATTTTTATATAAATATTTGTGCTCAATAAATATCACTAAACATAACAAAATTTTCAATTATCTCGCATCAAACAGGTATATTTGATAATATATTACATAAAATTTTTATATATCATAAAAATTAAATTTAGATTTATCTATGGCTGAGAAGGAAAAAGAAAATGATTGGATTAAATCCAAAGAAAAGAGAAGTGAAATTTGGACTCATCTATTAATTAACAGGAAAGACAATAATATTTTAAAGTGCAAACACTGTGACACCACATTTCGGTTGCATACAACAACGACGACGTCATACAGGTATCATATGGAACACAAACATAATTTGTGTAAAGTGGTTGCTTCAACATCAAATCAAAATAAGGAAACATCTAAAATTACTTCGTTTTTTACCAAACAATCTGCATCATCCCCAGCATTACGTACTTGCTAAACTAACTGCATTAGATCGCATACCGTTTTCTACACTGGCAAATAGTGAAGAAATCAAGAATGGATGGAAAGCCCAAGGTTTATGTATACCTTTAACAGAAAAAGGAATCAAAGCATTGGTAGTTGAATATGCAGAAACACTTCAACAAGCTCTCAAAAACAAACTTAAATTGATGATCGAAGCTTCGGAACGATTTTCTTTATCTTTAGATGAGTGGACATCAAAACGCAATCGTCGATATATGTGTCTTAATATTCACACTAAGGATAAGGATGTTTTTGGGCTTGGCATGATAAGAATAAAGGACTCAATGCCAGCATCCAAAGCAGTTGAAATCGTAGAAAAAAAATTAAGTCAATTCGATATTTTTCTAAAAAAGCATATAGTGGCAGTTGTGACAGATGGCGCTTCTGTAATGAAGAAGATGGGTCGTTTGATGGGTATTTACCATCAAGTTTGCCACAGTCACGGAATGCATTTGGGAGTTGTTGACGTTCTCTACAAAAAAAAAATCAACTGCGTTTGAAGAAATAGATGAGGAAAGCCAATTGGTAAATGAAAGCACTGGGGATGGGGAAGGGGAAGAATATGATTCCGATTCAAATGAAAGTGAAACAGAAAGTGAACTTCAATTTTGGATGGAAGAAAATCCTCCAGAACACATAAACTACGCCATAGCTGAAAATTTTTCAACGGTTATTCAAAAAGTAAGAAAAATAGCTCGAATGTTTCGCAAATCTCCTGTTAAAAATGATGTGCTACAAAAAGCCTGCAAAACTAAAATTGGTAAAGAGTTAAATTTGATAATTGATACCTCCACAAGATGGAATTCGTTGCTGGCTATGTTTAAACGGTTCCTGGAAATGAAAGACGTAAATAAAAACAGTTTTACAGGATTTGTCTGTTGCTCAAACTTTCCCTTCCAATAATGAAGTAAATATAATTTCGGATGTTGTCGAATCATTGGAAATAATTGAAGTAAGCTCCTTGGCCCTGGGCAGGAAAGATTGCAACTTAATGCAAGCTACGAAAATTTTTCAATTTCTGTTGACAACACTCAAGTGTTCTAGCACAAAAGTTTTACACTTCATTAAATACCAGAATTAATAAGAGAAGCAACCCAAAACTAGAAGGATTATTGTTGTATTTGGATGACCCAATAAAATATTTGGAATGTATGTCTGAGGAAAACTTTGTTTTTAAAAAGCTAACCAAAAACGAGCTCGCTAATACCGCTATAGATTTTGCAAATAGATTACTGTTACCGCTCGCAGAAAATCCGTCTGAATCCGATGCTGATTGCGAAGATGAAAACGATACAATAGAAGTTGTCTCTGAAAAACGAGCAAAATATTCAAAAGCAGATGAGTTACAGGAATTCTTAACTAGAAAAAATCCTATAGTCAATTCGACAACTCCATTCACTTTTAGTTTACCAGATATAAAAAGGGAAATGATGGTTTACGAACACAGTAAAATAAAGACTGATTTACTTCAAAAAATTTATAATGGATTGTTGAGCGTGCCGCCATCATCAGTAGAGGCGGAAAGAAGTTTTAGCGCTGCAGGGTTATTCGTTACGAAGCTCCGGACATCCCTGAACGATGATACGTTGGATAAACTGTGCTTCCTACGTGCACATTTATTAAAAGAAAAAAAACCAAACTAAATATTTTATAATGTATATTTTATTGTTTTCTATATTGAATTTAATTTGAATTGAAATACACTTTTATTTTTTTTGAAATGCAGTAGTTAATATTTACTTAAAATACCTCAAAAAATACAATTAATAAATTATCGATTAATCGATTAATCGACTCAAAAACTGAACAATTAATCGTTAATCGTTTTTCTCTAAAATCGATTAATCAACCATGCCCTAATTGTCAATACAGCTGGTATCGCGTTCACTGATTTATTAAATCACGTCAATTAAGTTGAGACCGACATTCCATGGTAGAAAAGTTTTGAATACGTCAAAATTTAGGGCTCAATTAGGGCTAATTTAATGCCATTTCCACAAATTTAATGCTATAGTACTTTTTAAAAAATCCCATGGATTATCAAACTTTGTTAAAAGCTAGGACCACTATTACTGAAATTAGGTTAAATAATATTGTCACAATAGCGTGCCCTGTATTTTGGGACTCAAATAGGTCTATTTTATTCAAGTATGTGCTACTTGCGTTGGTGCCTTATATACCATCGCCGCGCCAATGTCTGAAATCAACGATTATACTTTTTCTTCGGATCTTCCATGGATTTTGTAACAATACTATTTAAACTATTGTCAGTAGTGGTAGTCTTAAATTTTAATAAAGTTGGTTTATCCATGGATTTTTTTAAAAAGTACTAGAGCATTAAATTCATGGAAGTGACATTAAATTAGCCCTAATTGAGCAAAAAAAAATTTGACGTATTCACTACTTTTCTACCATGAAATGGCGGTCCCAACTTAATTGATGTTATTAAATCGGCATCGCAACGTAATGCAAGCAATACGCAATTAATACGACGCAATCATTGGTTATTCACCTTATAACACTCTGTATACAACAAACATTGCATACATTCGATAATACCTGTCAACTCGTGCTAAGCTAGTTACGCGTGTCAAATTTTCAAATTGATTCCCGCTTAAAAAAAAAGAACTTCCTTTAGCAGTTCTAATTCTTACCACCAGGCGAATATCTTTATATGGTGTTCGGCAATATTCGAAATTTACGGCGCACGTGTTTTTTTCTTCACTTATTAAACTTAAAAATGTCAATGTTGATTACAATATTATTATATTATTAATTTTTATTTTTAATACTATTTAGACAATAAAATAATAATCTCTTATTACATAATGTTCAACAAAAGTACCAACACAAAAATTGTCAGAAAGAATAAAACAACAAACAAAACTAACTTAATCAATCGTAGTCAAATCGCATTAAAACAAAGCACCACATTTATATTGACATAAATTATGCATATTCCTATTATTGCCCATTGAAATCGCATAAAAAAATTAAAAACGCAAAAAAAAAAAACATGAAAGCAAAAACTCTTCCAAGTAGAAAAAGCTCTGAGAGCTAAAAAAAAAAACACAAACATTTTTTTAATAAAAATCCATGATGGATTGGAAAATTTTAATAAAAGTGATTTAAGACAAAAATCTCGTCGCCGGATTATTCGCAAGTTTTATTTTCTCACAAATTATAATAGTAGCAAAAAAAAAAAAAAACAAAAACAAATATTGACGGACGACGTAATTATGTTTTGCCTTTTGCCCTCTTTTCATGTCGTTTGTTTTTTTTTTGTCGAATTTCTAATAAAAAAAACAAAAAAAAACAAAAAGGTGTCATTTGTGCACAACACGAATATATGATCCACATAAAATATTTATCAATGTCAAATAGTCATGAAAGAAAAGAAAGTAACTATGCACCCGAAACCGTTATGAATTATTTTTATCTCCTCTCATTCGTTCATCTATAAATAATAATTGATTGAATAGAGATTAAGATCGGAATGTTCGTCTCAATTTGAAATTTGACCTCCTTCTTGTACAGCCTTTAACCTGCCTGTTATAATATCTGTTTACACAATAAAATCAATCACTAGTATATCACTCCATGAATTTATAGCATAGTAGTTATGTTCCTATGTACTACATATGTGCCGGTAACTACACCAAAAAAAAAAAAAAAAAATTAAATAAAAAACGAAAGTTATCGAGTCGGAAAAAATATCGTCGATAGGTGGGAAACCCTTCTTCTAAAGCATAAAAGTATAAAATTGAAAAGCATAAAAAACGAACTACTGACACCCCACCCCGGTTATGTTTTTATGTTGAATACTTGTAATTCTAGATAGAATAGAGATTAATTGTTGTTCTTTTACTTTCTCATACTTATTTTACTATTTTTAGTATTATGTATTACAACTTGTGAGTTTCTTTAGCTTCTTATCTAATTGAATTATGTATAGATTTTGATACGATTACAAACTGCCTGAGTGTGTTTATTCTCTCATCCGTCGATTAAGTGTAGAGAGATCACAAGAGGCCAAATGAAAATGCGCAACAATGTTTCTGAACTGTTAATATGTTTTCCTTTCTATTCTTAACCCATAGTTTTCTACTGTTACATTTTATGTAACACATGAACTAAGTTTGAAATTTTCTTAAGTTTTTGTAAATGTGTCTGGTTGGTTGCAAGAATAGGTGACAAAGTATTTTTTACATACCGAAAACAATCATTCGTTTTGCTAAGAATACTCACTAATTGTGAAGGTGTTAGCTTGCTTTTTTTTTATGTTTTTTCTAAATTTTGGAAATAAAATTCTGGAAAATGGAAAATGGTTGGATGGATTGAAAAACAGGAATAATCTTAGGAATTTAGGCCTGAACGAATTGTTCTATAGGCATAAGCATTGCTCGTCTGGACCTTCTCACAAAATTTTGGATTAGCCCCGGGGCACTCTCTGCCCGCTTCATGCAGGTCACCAAGAAAATGTGAGGCAAGAAATCTATGTAACATAGACAAACTAATTAGAGCAAATAGAACAAAACTCTGTAACACCCACACTGACTTATAACAATGGACTGAGCGCGTGTTGTCATTTTCCTATAGGAATGAATTGCACAAGTTTTTGTAGTTTTCTCTTTCGCGCTATAACAGAGTTGGACCTACCAACACAAAATATCGCTTACTGAACGTTTTCTTATTCCATTTAATGTTTTTATGTTGGCTGCAGATGTTGGCTGGAGATGCAATCACCGCAGGAAGAATAATGTAAGGATAATGTTTACCATGCTCCGTCTCTTTTGCCCATACGTAGGATTCAGGTAAAAATATTCTTTTGAAAATTAAAGTCGGAATGAATTCAATTTCTTCTAAGCGATTAAAATGTCACTTGAACACAGGAAAGATATTTTTTTTAATTTAATTCGATTTTGGGGTGTAAAATTTCATCTGATTGGTTGAATTTTACATGTTTTTATGTACAAAACGTTATAGGGGGGGGGGGGGGGATAGGAGTAGACGCTTCATAAATCACTTTTAAAACTATTCAAAAATATACTCCTAAAATTTCAAGACAAAATTTCCAATGCGTTCAAAAATTATAACCGATTAAGTGACAGTCCCACGTTCAAGTGTCAGACCACGTGGCATGTAATACATACCTTTTCTGACACTTTTTTTCAAACGTGTTTTTCTCGGACTGGCTTTTTTCGAATTTTCGTACACTCTAGCTTAAAAAATTTTCAACTGATCATTTTGAAATTGGGTCTATAGTTTTATTTTTTTTATATAATTACGCTCTATTTGAACCTGAGTTCTCAGTAATATCCGTAAGAGGGATGTGTTCAAGGTCCTTAGGGAATCAACGTCTCCAAAGCCGTAGGTCCTGATGGTTTCTCACCCCTGTTAATTAAAAGCTGTGCCTCATCTTTGGCTAAACCTTTGCGCAAACTATTCTACTTGTCTTATTCGAAACGAAAATTTCCAAATGGTTGGAAATAGCACACATTCAGCCTATTCCCAAGAAAGTTGAGGGTAGCGACGCCTCAAATTATCGACCAATTGCAATCACTTTTTGAATCTATCATTCAGACCTGTAAAATTCCAAGTACAAGTACCAGTACCTGGACTTGAAATATTTTAAGTACAAGTACAAGTCCCGGTACTGGTACTTAAAAAATTTCAAGTACAAGTCCCAGTACTGGTACTTTAAAATTTTTCAAGTACAAGTCGCGGTACTGGTACTTAAAAAAAATTTCAAGTACAAGTCCCGGTACTGGTACTTTAAAATTTATCAAGTACAAGTCCAGGTACTGGTACTGTTACTAGGACTTAAGTACCAATGTACTTAAGTACTTTACAGGTCTGCTATCATTAACTCCAAATTAATGAAGTGTCTAGAAATCAAACAAGTCATCAATGATCCGGATTATGTCTTCCGAACTGGACCATCATCTGAAGACTTGCTGACTTTTCTTACGGAATATTGGAACCGTACACAATTTTGGTGTTTTGTAATCACAAAATCGTTGCTCTAAATTTTTACATGGCCTTTGATAGAGTCTGGCATCCAGCCGTTTTAGTTAAACTTAAAGCACCTGATCTCTTCCCTCATCTTCTATTATAGATTGAAAGTGTTCTACCTGATCGCATAATACCGGTTGTACTAGATGGGGTTTTACCAGAACTTCACCCTATATATGCCGAGACATCCCAGGGCTATGTTATTTCTCCTCTTTTTGATTTTCATTAAAGATCTACTTTCCCGTACATTTAATCCAATCCATAGTTTTGCCTATGACAGTAGCCTTGAGTTCGCTTACTCTTTTGACATTCTTGGGGACTCCAGAGAGAATGCCATATCTGTCAAACGAGATGGCTTGATTAGATCATTCAATAACGACCTTGAACATGTTCTCGCTTGGAGTAAAGCGATTCGCGTCGAATTCAAGGCATCTAAGTCCCAAAGCTGTCTCATCTGTTGGAAGCATAATCATAGCTTTTCACTCCCATTTCTTTTGATGGAGCACTGATTTGCGATACACCGCCTCTTTACATTCTTGGCATTAATATTTCCTGTAAGCTAAGCTAGACAGATCACATATTTTGTTTTGCCAAAGAAGCAGCGAAATGTCTAAGATTTCTGAAAAGGTATAGAAATATTTCAACCCATCAAATCTAGAGCTTCTCTACAAATCCTACACCAGACCTCGAATATAATATAATTTCCATATCTGGGCCCGAGGACAGTCGCACAGTCCTACCTTTATTGGATATTGTCCAAAAGAGAGCCTTCAAGCTAACTGGCGCGATGTGGCAATAACTTGTAATATCAACCCACTCGAACAACGCCGCAATGATGGATGCCCTTCACTCGCTTATCTAATGAAATATCTCGTCTGATCCTTTGCAAAATAATTCCTGCACGCAAAACTCGCGCTGCAAACCGCTTATAAAATTACTTTCGGCCATACAGTAAAATTTCGTGATGGTTTTTATCCCGAACTGTGTGAATGTGGAACAGTCTACCATTTTCTGTCTTTACTCCAACATACAATCTGCGAAAGTTTAAGGGTGACATTCAGCACATCTGGCGCTCTCCTCACGTTCTCTAATTCGTTTTCCTATCACCTTGCTGCCATGCTGTGCTTTGCAACATAAGGTATCCTTTTAACTTGCCTTAATAATATATATAAGAAAAAATCAAACTTTCTTGACTTTAGTAGAGGTAAAGTGCGTATCCCTTTAGTTCCTGTATTTTGCAAAGTTACAATTTATGATTAATTGGTCAATTTGAACAAAATGTGTTTCCCTATTTATGAACGTTGACCAACTTTCTTCGTTCTGAGTGGTAGCCGCACTCACATATCTGTCCTTACCTGACAAGTATCTTAGTGACAAATTTTATGAATTTTACATTTGCAAGTGGTGGCGAGTGTCTTCGAACTTTTGATCTATTTCCAGCTTATACCGTTTTTAAACCAAAGTTGTGCCCCTCCCTCACAAGAATCTGGATCCACCCCTGCCTAAGTGTAAACTAAAGTTAATATTTATGGGGAAAGGACGAGATATTTTGAGCTAATGATAGAAATTTGTAGTCTTATCATCTCAAATTAAATTTTCACAATAATAAAATACCCCCTCCCCTCCCCTAACATAAAACAATATTGAAAAGAAATAAAACAACAAAATATAGAGTGACCTAAACGGTCGTAGTGACTTGTAGTCAGTGTACACTGTAAAAATATTAGGACTATTCCGTAAATTTAAGACACGTTTTTCCTTAAAAATAAATGTAATTTTCTCTGATTGAAAGGGAAAATCAGTTTAATTTCCCCAAATCAATGGAACATTCAATGAATTTAGGCATTTGGCACTAGAAAACCTATAAAGTACGTAAAATTCCCGAAATGTTAAGCTCTCTTGGATATAAGGAAGGGAACATTCAACGAATTCGGTATTATGCTGCATTTTTAATGGAAACATATTTTCGGTTATATAATTCACACATTGTTTTTGAAAACAAGTCATATATCGTTTTTCAATATTTTGCTTAAGACAATAAACTCAAAAAAGTCGAGTGGTCCCGACAAAATTTCAAATGCAATTATTATAAAACTTCCACCAAAAGCTCTCGACTTTCTATCAACAGTGTTCAATAATTGCATCAATAATTGCTACTTCCCAGAGAAATGGAAAATTTCACGCATTTTCCCAATCCCCAAAAAGACTTCATCAAAAGACATCAGGGAGTTCAGGCCCATCTCCTTAATTTCAAACTTAGGAAAACTTTTTGAGAAAGTCATCAAGCAACAGATTATAAACACCTGCGAGGAAAAAAATATCCACCAAGACTCCCAATTTGGTTTCAAACTACAGCACTCCACCTTCCATCCACTAATAAAGTTTCACACGGATGCAACGATAGCCTTAAATAGGAACGAATGTGTCGTAGGCTGCTTCCTTGACGTCGAAAAAGCATTCGACTCAGTATGGACAGCAGGGCTTGTTTTCAAATTAAATCAGATCGGTTTTCCTCAACACCTCAATTGTTCTAGGAAATTCTATGTGGAACTCGATGAACATAAATCACCACTTAAGGCAATAGAAGCTGGTGTTCCCCAAGGCTCCATTTTAGGCCCAATCCTCTTCAATCTCTACACTTCCGACCAACCTCCAAACGAAAACGGGACAACACTCTTATACGCTGATGACTCCCTCACGTATGCCCAATCTCGCTGCCCAAATATGGATATAAATAAAGTCAACATGCATCTTAAAAAATTAGACTCCTACCACAGAAAGTGGAGGATCAAAATAAATGTCCAAAAATCTGAACTAATTTGCATCCGGAAACCTAGCATTGGGCGAAACCGCCAAACTGCAAAATCTGAGGCCATTGAAGCCATCTACAACAGGGGAAAAATAAAACCCACACAAAGTGCGAAATACCTGGGCATAAAATTTCATGAACTGTTAAGATTCATTGACCATGCAAAAGCGACCATTAGTAAAGCCAATTTCGCATACAGCTTACTTAGTCCAATAATAAATTTCAAGGACGGCCTCTCAACTCAGACCAAACTTCTGTTGTACAAACAACTCATAAGACCTGTTATTACTTACTGCTTCCCTATCTGGCATACTATTTCTCCCACCTATATGGAAAGACTCGGCAAGCTTGAAAGAAAAATTCTTAGAGCTTGCACGGGATTCCATAGACGAGCCAATGGAAAATTCTTTCCCAACAGAGTAGTCTATGACGCAGCCAACATCACTCCAATCCAGGAGTATCTATTTGAACTGGCGAACAAGCAAGTTCAAAAATACCAAACCACCCAAACCCACTGATCAACAACCTGCAGGACCTTCTTATACCGGCAAACTTTAACTACCACTCACCCCTGTTTTTAACGAAGCCCGAGGCTAGAAACATCTACCAGCTAGATGATGGTAGAATAAGTTTCTACGACCATAAAGGTGATTACTATCGCAGGTAATCACATTTCAGCCACGTTTACTCAGAGAGTGTGTCTGAAGAAAACCAATGCTTTAGGAACCATTTATTCCTAAAAACTCCCAAAAATCCACATCCTATCCTCTCATATCTCCTTCCCCCGCCCTCCTACTAACAACTAACTCCATAAGGAGAACGACATGAGGTATGGCTGATAAGGCGCATCAGCTGTAATTAAAAAAAGACAACAAAACTGAAAGTTAGAAAGTAACAATGGACAACTGGCAACAAGAAGAAAAGGAGACGACATCAAACTGAACTGAGGGCTAAAAATGAGCCCCAACGAACAAATGAGGACAAATTAGAAAATATCGAGGGAAACTACGACAAAGCGAATAAAATTCGGCGCAAAACACACTTGACTTGACTTGACTGCTTAAGCGTGCCCAGTATACCAATAAACTATTCAGCTCATTCTTATGTTTTTTAAAAGAGGTGGTCCTTCTATCATCTTCATCTATGGTGGAGAGTGGTGCGGTGCTATCACCTATTTCCTACATTTTAGGGAATAGTGCCTACATTCCAGGGAAAAAACAAAACAACAATTTAAAATTCCCTATATTTTCCAAAAGAGTAATCTTTTTATTTATATTTTAGGGAATATTCTCTAAAATGTAAGGAAAAACACTTAAAGCGTTAAACTCGTTTACGTTTGAGTCTAAGCTGGTTTGGGACTGTCTTACTGTCTTGAAGCAACTGGCTGAGACAAATAGGGTGACACTAATATGGGTACCAGGACCTGAATTCATTAAGGGGAACGAGATTGCGGACCGCCTTGCAAAGGAAGGAGCCAAATCTCCGTTTATTGGCCCGGAGCCTGTCTTTGGACACCCAAAGAGTCACCTCCTAGCTCAGATCAGGCTTTGGGAGGACAGAACTAAAAAGGAATACTGGGAAAACACCCCGGGGCTGAGACAAGCGAAAAAATTTATAAAGTATTCGCAACAGAGGACAAAAGAACTCCTCACACTCAGCAGAAAGGAGTTAAGGCTCATAACGGGCCTACTTACTGGGCATTGCCCACTTAGATACCATCTCAAGAAGATGGGTAAGGTCGATGATGAGACCTGTCGATTCTGTATGGAAGACGATGAAACTGCTGAGCATATCCTGTGTGATTGTGAAGCTCTATGCCGCATAAGGCTAAGACATCTAGGAAAGGCATTTCCAATGCCTGAGGATGTTGTTGAAATGGCCCCCAAAGACATTATAGGTTTCATTAAAGACCTAAAGTTCGAATGGGCGCCCTAGGGCGTTTAGGGGTAATGTCACAAAAGATCTCCTAGGTCGCGGTGGCAGGATGAGAGGCGGGAGTCCTGTCTGCATCCCCCGGAATAATAATAATAATAATAATAATAAGGAAAAACATAAAAAAATATGAAAATTCCCTACATTTTAGGCAATATTCCCTAAATGTTAGGGGGGGAAACCAAAATTTCCTACATTTGAGGGAGAAAACCCTACCTACATTTTAGGGATAAAAACTTAATCTTAGTTTTCCAGGGTGGACCTTTCCCTAATCTTATCGACAAATGCCTAACCTGTGTGGCACAAATTGTTACCACTTACTTTAGGGAATTATTTTTTACTGTGTAGGTGTAAAATTTTATCCCATTCGCAGCATCATCGTCGTAATACGTCCAAAGAAGACATTAAGAACGGAGAGATCTATGTCAGCTGAATTTCTACAACTATTACTAACTACTATTTGCGGGGTATTGTCGGTTGTCAGCGACCATAGTTACGTTACGTTAAAAAAAAAACAACCTCAATGTCCAGTTTCATTACGGAAACAGAGTGCATACTTAATACTACTATCTACATATAGCAAGTAGTAAAAAAAATCAGTAAGAGCAGTAGCAGCAGCAGAAACTAACATGTGCATTGTGCATCCAGCATAGACTAACTATTACACTAGTACACAGCCATCATGTCGTGTAGCTATAGCCTAGTCGCTATTGCTGCTGCTGCTGCTGCTGCTAGTTAAATGACTTGGGCTGTTTTCTTCATCTTTCCCTCATGCTGTTTTTCCTCTTATTATTTACATTTACTCAATTATTTTTTACACCTTTGTACAACAGGTGAGATTTGCTGTGTTGTGATTGTGAAATTATGAATAAAATATCGAGAGAAAATGCTAATTGCCTAAGCATACAGTTTTTTGCCGGTGCTGTCATCGTTGCCGGTGTTAAGAGAAGATGTTCAATTTGTTTCTATTGCTTAAATTATGTTTGTTTTTTTGTTTTTGTTTTTTTTTTCGTTTTTTTTTTATATCATAAATATTTATAAACACCCAGTAAAAGGAATCGAATTGTGAAAGAATAATAAATTCTCCTCTATAGAGGTAGCTATAAGCAACAAAAATACATTTTGTCATTGGTCAGGGTAATAACAATCTAAGTAAGTTGTAAAAGTTGTATGCCAGTTGTAGTGCGTGCAATAAATGCCATTTGCTAACTATAAGTATACAATTTTCTGTTGTTAGCTGAAATGATTGATTACAATTGAACGGTTAAAGAGAAAGTTTATCGTTTTTTTTTTCTTAAGGAGTCATGCATTATCATATTATTTTATAAAATTCTCAGAAAATAATATAATTAGTGACCACACATGTCTTATCTGTGTCGTCATCATTTGTAAGAACCAAACATTTTCAATAGTTACTTTAGAAAAATTAAAAAGAAAAACAAAAAAAAATTGTTGTCATCATTATCTCCAATGCTGCATGTCCCGCACCTGGAATATTCGAGAAAATATCGATGACAGATTTAACCACTTTTATAATCCCAGCTATGTTACCTCAGAATTTTTACTGGAGATAGGAGATATCTAGGCGAAATAGTCATTAACCCTTTTAAGCTTTTGATGTGAAGGGGTTGGTATAAATTGCTGGTGAAGATCTCAAGGTGACACGGATGTGACAGCTAGATTTGACGTTTGTATCGGCGTCAGTGTGGTTCTATATTTCTAACTATTATTTCTAACCATAGGCATTTCAGTTATTGGGAAGACTGCTGTTGAAGATCCTGCCGATGTAGTAATTGGGGAAGTTGTTGTTGATGTTGTGACTGTCAGCTTCGTACGTCAACAGTCTTACCCTAATACAGCGAATTTCTCTTAATTGCGGCCGATTTCCATACCAACAGCTGTATTTATTCGGCTTTTGAGTGTGCACTCAGTTTTAGCGAGATATAAACATAGTCGGACGTCTTTAGTACAACAAAGTGCACATATATGGCTACTGCACGTACCCCACCCCCAGGAACTGAAATTCATGTTCCTGGGCCCGACCAGTGTTCTATCTGTCCGTCCAGACCGAAACTGGTGTGCCAGTAGTGACCATATGTGGACACATGTTTCATAAGTCATGTCTACAAAAATGGATAACTGAGAAAGCCAATAATGCAATAACTGCTCATATGCCTTCACTCAGCAAAATTTTTCTTTGTACAACGGTGCGGTTCATAACCCAGGGGTTACACGAGATAGTACAGCTTGCATTCAACTTGCACTGTCATACTTCTTGCATGTGTAATCCCTACTGCCATGCAGGCAGCTCAGCTTTCAGCAAACTTGTATGATGAAAAATCATGGCAGCTGAGCTGATAGAAATTTAATAGTATACCGTTTTCAAGATGGCGGAAAAGAAATGCTTGAGAGGAAATTAGGATTTTCTGGGATCTTTTGCATTACATTCCTATTAAATTTTTCACTGGTTTTTATCATTCTGCTACTTCCTTTATTGCTATAATTTTCCAACATATGCAAGACTTTACGTGTCAAGCTATTTTTTTAAATGAACTTGCATTCAAGATGATAAGACATAAAGCGAACTGACTTCTGCTATCTAGTTTAAAATCCCGTTAAAATGGAGGCTTGCATGCAAGCTGTACTATCTCCTGTAACCCCCGGGTAAGAGATACTCGACTTGGTACGGGAGTAAGCAATCTGCTTCGCAGTTGATATAGTGCCTGATCTGCCTACACCACACGTGTCACAGCGAATCGTACTTCCCTATCACCTGGTCTTTAGTAAGCTGACATCTCAGCCGCAAGTTCGCGAGTTACTAGTTCCTCATATAGCACTCATGGACCAGGTCTAGTAGCAACTGAAGCCTTATTTACAGATCTTCGCGTGCAGTTACCTGACTTGGTTCATGAGAGTTTTTAGCAAAGCATGGAGTCACTGCATGCTGAGATTGCTTGCAATATTCCACAATGTTGGCCTTGCCTCACGTAGATGTTTCACCTCCACCCCCCAAATGAGATATTTCCCATATTTACTGAGACTCCCGAATCAGAGGCCGTCATCCTTAACTGGCCAGCACAGAACAACTAACTAATGCACATTTTCCGCCCACACCAGCACCCACTTTTGCCCCTCAGGCGCAAGTGTATCCAATTACTAATTGGAGTGAATCACCCAACAGGCCCACTAGACGAGCCCAGGCCAGTTCATGGCAGCGACCAAGGTATTCTCATTAAAGTTTTGACACTAGAGCTGTGACGTGTTTTATTGAAAAGACAGAGAGAGGAGAGAAAATGTTGTGTTCTCTGTACCGTACTTTCCTATACATTTGGACACAAATGGCGGAACGTGGTTCGTAATGAGAATACCTTGAATCTCTGTACCGTGCAAACGTAGGTCTGGCAGCCTCATTAGAATTAGATCTCCCAAACAAATGCTCAGTATGCGGGAATAATGTAACTTTTACAAATATAAATGAGGCCAAATATTACAAGGACTGTTGATACCAGAACTGTAAGATTCCAAGTACAAGTACCAGTACAGTACCAGTACCTGGACTTGAAATATTTTAAGTACAAGTACAAGTCCCGGTACTGGTACTTAAAAAAAATTCTAGTACAAGTCCCGCTACTGGTACTTTAAAATTTTTCAAGTACAAGTCCAGGTACTGGTACTGTTACTAGTACTTAAGTACCAATGTACTTAAGTACTTTACCGGTCTGGTTGATACACACTTCTTCGAAGCAAGCGATCCCTTTGAATCATAAATGTTTTATTGATGCTATGAAGCTTCGAAGCATAAGTTTTTCCCTGTGTCAGCAAAGTGTTGTTAATGTTTAAATATAATAATCGAAGTGACTTGAAACAATTTTTGTTTAATGGTTTAAAAAGTGTGTGTTTTCTGGAGTTTTTTGGGAAATAAGGTTATTATAAAAAACAATTTTTATGGTAATAATAGGCATATAAATATATTTCAATATAAGATTTGAAAAACCCAAAGTAATGTCAAGACTTTCAGCGATAATTTCACTCTCTTATCGATGAGCTTGTTCATGAGCATATAAATTCCCACGCTCATAATTGTTTAAGCTAATTTTAAGGCACAGTAAATTTGTAATCGTAATTCACTTTCTCTCATTTCAAATCGTCCGTAAAAACTCTTAGCAAACAAATTCCATGCATGCATTTCAAGTCATATTCGAGTCATTTTCTTATCTTGTTATTTGTAGATCATGTTGCATATTTTCATGCTCGGTTAAAATTATTTTGTACAGTTAAGTAGTTTGGGCAAGCATTTTCTTGTATATAAATATAAGATCTTGCACTTGTTTTCTATCGCTCAGTAATTGTATTTCATTTCGACGACCCAAACAAGTACGGTGTAAATGTTAAGTACTCTTGCACCGTCAGCTAATCACAAGTGCACCTTTGGTCTACAACCATCAAGTACGAAGAAGTATCTATGCAAGGGTGTATGACTCTTGCATTCATCAACATACCAGTGCAGGTACATAAGAACCTAAACATTGAAATAAAATTAACGGTCAAGTCAAATAGCTTGTCCGTGGTATAAACATTTCCTGGTGATCCCGACGTGATATGCACAGCAGCAGACATTTGGGAAGAAAATCTAGCGAGTGTTAATCAACTATGACAAGGACCCAATCATCAGAAAACCCAAAGCATATCTGCAGTGCCGAATCGAGCTTCTAGAAAAAGAATGAGCACAGTTCAACGAAAATGATGATAAACTTCATCCACTTCAGGAGAAACAGCCGCAACATCCATTCTTTGCGAAAAAATTTTACAAAAAAGTTGAAGGCATTTACCAAATTCTCAAGAAAAAATTACATCTAAATGCTAGAAGAGATACAACCCATGCTGAGAACCCAGCCTGAGAAGTCAGCAACCAATACTGAAAAATTCAAGCTTCAACAGACTGCAGATACCAGAGAGCATGCAGCGCAGCTGAAGGGACTCATTCGGAAACAAAATGCAGCAATGACATCCCTAAAGCACATTATTTCGGGTATCCGGGCCACGATAGAAACGCAGCCCAAGCAATACTACGAACTCAGAATTAATGCCATCAACAGCTCCTGACGAGAGTTGCCAATTTAGCCGAAAATCGAATAAATTTAGCCGATTTTTTATACTTTTAGCCGGAAGAATTCGCCATTTAGCAGACAGCCGATTATTAGCTGATTTTCTATTATTTTAGCCGAAAATTGTTAGGAATATATCAGGGACCAGCGTTCCTCCTTACACCCATCGGCTCTACACAGGATTTTTCTGCATGCAAATGTCACCCTGATATTGGATTAAATTTAAGTGTGGGCAAATTCTGTCAATGTAGTTCATTTGTCGTTACATTTTCACGTTGTTACACGTCTCCAAAACGTTACGGTTATCACTTTGAGATCAAGGCGTTTTTAGTACTTGGCGCTCAAGTTCTAAAGACATTCTCATTTCCAATAAAAATTAGTTAATTTAACAAAATCGCTCGTTTTTGGTTTCAAATCTGCCATTTTCGCTCACAAATGTCATTTTTGTGCCCACAAAAAATCCGCTCTACTGTTAGCATATCTGGATTACCAGAACTTTCTTGACGAAGAAATCGGCAACGTCCAGGTGGTCCACACTGGACTTTTTGGAGATAGTGTTTCTGTTAAGACATCGCTCGGATGTATTTTGAGCAACTTTCTTCGATGAAAAAGTCGACTTTTTTCCAGTTGTGATTGTCCGTAATCGGTGCGTCGTGGAAAGTGACTTGCTATGAGAAAAATTTTCACAACAGAGCACTAAAGTCCCTGAAAGAAATAACCGGAAAAAAATATGCGAAATATAGAAAGTGGGGTGTATGTGACTGAAGTATATGAAAATTGGTCTTCCGGCGACAAAAACGACCCGAGAAAGTTTTCTGAGTCAAGAAAAGAGTACTCCACTCGACACTACTCGGCGATACCTTTAATTTGATGTGCAACAACATAGCATGCATTAAAAAGTACTATTCCGAGGAGTATACGCTTCAGTGTACTTCACTGTGTGCCATTTTTCGAGGATGAATGACACGCGGGGAGGAAAAATTCCGAGATACCAAGTTTCGAGCCGCAGCACTGGCAACATACCAATTCTAGTGAAAACAAATAGTTTCGGCCATTTTGGATATTGATATTCTGATCGGAGGCTGTGCAATTCTTATCTGAGATTTGAGGTGATAATATAATAATTTAGTTCTCATTAGATGCTGTGAATTTGTGATAAAATTATTTATATCAAAAATCATAAGAAATACAGTGTAGCAAAATTATTGTGATAACACGTCTATGAACAAGGCCAGAAAATTCCTTCCTTCTCTAGAAATAAAGCATATGGGTGCCGCTATAAGATGTCCCAATAAATTTAGCCGAAAATCTAGCCGATTTCAAGAAAATTTTAGCCGAAACTTAGCCGATTTTTTAAGTAGATCTAGCCGGAACATCAAAAAAGAGTTGGCATCACTGCTCCTGACCTGACATAAGTAAACGGAATAAAATTATTAGCGGCCTTGTAGAAGATATAACTTCATATGACTATAAGGTAGAATCTAACTTGGAATTGCAAACTGATGCCCAAGAAACATACACTCATCAAACTGCTAGAACCACATCTGAATCTCACATCTCAGTTGAAGCTGCCCAAAGTCGTATTGCCAAGATTTGGTGGAGATTATCTGAATAAACAATAATTTCATGACGTTTTCGTCTAAATGATTCACAACCAACCAATGGAAAATGCACAAATAATGTGGTTCCTAAAAACGAACTTGACTGGAGAGGCCGAAGTAAGTATTAATCAGACACCTCAGTGTGTCAGATGAAAACTACTCTGCAGCCTGGAACAACCTTGAATCACAGGTATGATAACAAGCAACTCACAGCAACATCCCTCCTGGATAAGCTTTTGGCCCAACCAAAGAGAGATTAAATTAAATTTCAATTAAATGGCTTGGTAAATACGGCGCCTTACACATTGTAGATTCCGGGTTTTGGCTCATAATTCTTAAAGCCAGCCGACTTCCAAGAAACGGCATCCAAAAAACTGTTGCTGCTCTTCTTAGGAAGTGTGCGCTTATAACACTTATGCCGCTTACTCCCTTAACCTTAATCTTACACATCTTGGATGAAAATAAACTATTAAAATTTTTATATATTATCAAAAAGTTGGTTGATACAGATTCGAGTAAAAATCGATATCTGCAGATTTTCAGGGTCGTAAATTACGAGCTTGTTGTCATTTGTTCGAGGCTTTAGACATTGCAGGCTACGAATTTTGATGCACATTTAAGAGACATACATATGTATATCTATCGAGAATGTTGACTCTGAATGCATAAACTTGGGAGCCAGATGCTATCCGCAGTTCACTTGGACACAGATAAGCTCGGTGGTGGAGACATGAGAGTACATATCTATCCAAATACTAAATTGTCATTTGTGAGTTGTGTACCACTTCTGTTTGGTGTTTTTGCAATTAAGACGCAATGCAAAGTTTATCTCACGCTTTAGAGCTCACCGGCCGACGACGAATGCGTAGTGTTCCAATGAATTATTGTACTGTACTTGTAGTGCTCCTTAGTAGAAGCACGCCTTTAATAGGGCAGCTAACCAGGGACGCACCGAGAGGGGGGACGAACGGGACCGGTCCCCCTCCAGAATGTCAGTTTCCTGAACATAATTTACAAATTACGTATAAAATGTGTTCTGTATATTATTACAAAGTCCGATAAAATAAAATAAAACCTTTTAATCTACAGTAGCAGTCCTTTAGTGCTCAGATTGGTGCATGACGCGACTTTAGAGCTTTTCCGACTCGTTAGGACTTGGAACACCTATGCCCCCCCCCAAAGCCAAATCCTTGGTGCGTTACTGCAGCTAACAGAGGCTTCTTCCAGCACAGACAACGTACAACTAGATAAGAAAATCTCCATATACCTAAAATACCGGATCACTTTTTCAAAGCTCTTTAACTTTTTATTCAATCAAAGAAAGCTATCATTGCGAAGAACTTATGTGACATAATAAAGCAAGAGAGAGAGAGAGAGAGAGAGAGAGAGAATGTATAGAGCTTTTTATTAGATGGCCATTAGCTCAATTCGACCAATTTTTTGTGAGGTTTTCACATCTAGATGTAAGTTGTCTCAGCTGCCAGTCTGGTAAAATCAATTTTCCACAATATTTAATCTTCCCACTCTCGAGGGACAGAATCTGTGGAGAATAAGAAGAAGAATAAAAAAGCTTTTTAGAGAGCATTCTATGCGCAACTCACAGAACTACTTAGGATTTTTGTAATGATTTTATACATAGCTTACAAACAATAAAAAATACTGCAGTTTGTGGACAAATAACTATAGCTCCAATAAGTGAACTATATAGGAGCGGGGAAATCACAATATAGGGGTCAACTGTGGCCGAAATGAATTGAAGAGGACCGTTACCATATCCCATCCAATAAAAACTGTACAATCTATACATACATTGTTATGTATTTACTTACATCATCCGGATAAATGAAATATGTTTTTTTTTTTTTTGTTATATCCAATATCTTCAAAAAAACATTGACATCTAGTTATAGAAGAAAGAAGAAGAAAAAAATTCATCATGAAAGTATCAATTCGCACTCAATGAAATTTGAGGCGTAGCGTAATGACTTAAGCAATAACCACTTCTTGCCACTAATTAATTATTCTCTCCTTCCAGTTTAAGTAATGAAGAAATTGCACACACTTTATAATTAGTGTAGTCAACTTTTATGACATTTTGTTTTGCATAATATTTGAAATATGTATTTATATGGAAAAAATGAAACTTTTAGTTTTTTTTTTCATTTCTCGCTTTGCTTTAAGAAACGTTGGATTTATACAACATACAACAACATACTTTTATAATGTAAGAGCTTGAAGAAGATTAACCAACCAACTACTCTTCACAACAACTCCAGCAGCAACAGCAGCAGCTCCTCTAACAGATCTGGAAATTTATTTTTATTGTAGTTAAGGCGCATTATCATGCTGAGTAATCGTTGATTGCTTTCATGTAATTTAAAGAGTGTGTGGTGGTGGCTGTCAAGCGGCGGCGCCGTAATGCGGTAACTTTCTAAACATATAAACTGGATACCAGAAGAAGACAGTCGTTATACAATAAAATCACATTTCTACGTATGACGATTATTTGCTTGTTGTTTTCTTATATTTCTTTAATTATCTTTTTTTCTTAACTTTTCTTGTTGATGCCTTTTTAAATTGAATTGAATATATAGACTTAAGGCGACTGCGAGAGAGAGAGAGAGAGACACAGAGAGAGAGAGAGAGATGTAAACAATTTAAACTAAACAAGCAAAAGAGCTAGAATTGGTCTAGGACCAATTCTTATGATACCCTAGATGAATGGCCTCATGAAATTTCGTATTGTCACCCTTCTGTCCAAGTTTGATTTTTGAAGTGGTTTTTCGCATATATTTCTAGAACGGTTTGTCGGACAGAAAAAATGATTATCAGCAATTTTATAGGATTTTGTATTCTGAAGAAGTTTTTAGTACAATAAAAATGTCTTGGACTGATCGTTTTCAAAGTATACGTAAAAAACCTTAATTTGTATATGGCAACACCAAGAAGGAGTTGCCCGATTTAGTCCATTTTTGAAATTTTATTTGCTAGTGTACTGAAAACACCATGTACCAAATTTCAGCTGTCTACCGTCAACGCATTCTAAGGCAGTGTCTAAATATATAGCGGAAAACGAAATTTTTGTATGGCAACCCCACGAAGGAGTTGCCCGATTTGTCTCATTTTCGAACTTAATTTTACTTTTTTTTTTGTAATGTCCGTGTACAAAATTTCAGCTTTCTAAGTGAACGCGTTCTCGAGTTATCGTGCGCAGGGACGGACGGACAGCCGGACATGCAAAAATCAAATAACTTTTAATTTTATGCGGGGGTGTCCAATCCATTTTGCTCTACCATCATTATTTCGAGGTGTTACAAACGGAATGACAAACTTAGTATACCTCTATAGATTTCATCTAGGTTATAAAAAGGATTTATATTCCAACCGGGATAACAAAAACATAAGAAGCAATTTTCAAAATTGCAATGAAAATGAGTTTGTGCATAACCCTCTGCTGTCAAAATTCCAATTCCAAAAAGGTGTAAAAATTTAGTTTTGCGCTCATTTGTTCTTTTTTTTTTTAATACTTATATGTAAATTAGTTTTCAAATTAAATTAAATTAATTTAGTTTCCAAAAAAAAGTTAGAAAGGTGTGATAAAGATCTCAGCGCGAATATTAGGAACAAGACATTGCGTTTTGGTACCGAACTAATTGTAGCTTGTGATGACGAAGATCGTGATTTTGTTTATGTTTTGAGGAATCTGAAGATGGAAATATGTAGGGGAATGTCCTTAGGGTTGGACCGTCGCGTCGTCTAGGTCAGCTCATTGCGATTTTTTAAGAAGTTTTGACCCCTAGCACTACCAATGTGCAAACGCGGCAAAACTTTTTTCAGTGACAAGAGAATTTTCGTGACATCACAGATTTGGAGCATGAAAGGAAAGCATGTGGCTTAAATGTGTTGTGCGATTCATGTTCAAAATCAAACCAAAAGAAAAAATTCAATCCTGCAATAACATGTTTTGTAGTAGTGTGACGAGATGCGTTTCGACCATTTGTGTAATCTGGATTGGCCTACTGTGATTGTATGCTTCGAAGATGACCAAAAAAACGTCCAGCACTAATCCCAACGAATTCCGCTCATAAAATATAATCTAAATGAAGATGCCCAGAAAAACAAAAAAAAAAAACGCGCAGAAAAAAGCCTCTTGAATTGCATTTGAAGGGTGGCCAATATACATTTGCCGTGATGCGATTCGGAAAAATTTTAGTAAATCGAATAATAAACAGAAAAATGCAAGAAATTTGGCATATTATTTCATTCAACTAATTTTTCAAGGTCATTTTTAATCATTTAAGCACATAGTGGTCAACCTTGAGAGCATTTCAATAATATTCCATTTTTCCTAGACTTTTCCAAAGATGTCCTTGAAATTAAGAAATTCTTGCTTAAACGAAAATTATGGGCAAAAATCTGGCGACATTCCTCTACACATACAGGGTGTCCGGTAAGTGATGTAAGACCCGAAAGGAAATTCTAACGATTTCAGAGATAACGGGACTTGAAGATATTTAGATGTGTTTTGATAGATCACCCTGTACTCCTTGATCTTTGGTACTTAGATAATTTAATGGTCTACAAATTTTGCCCATCCTCTTTTCTGTTTTGCAGTAATGGCTTAAAAAATTTAAAATTTTGGAATTTTAATTCGTTTTTTTTTTTTTTATTATTTAACTACAATTTTTATTAAAAAGCACGTCAAGAAGAAAAATTTTTCATTTTGCACTTTTTCTTCAACATATCCAGTGAAAATAGCTCAAAAATCTCATCTTTAAAAGATAATTGCCTACTTTCTGGCACTAATTGAACTTTTTCGCTGGATTTGCTTAAAAAAAAAGTGCAAAAAAACGCATGAAGGATCACTTTTTGCGTGCACACTGTAATAGGTCATTTTCAAGGGAAGTTTTTGGGCTTCTTAAATCCAAAATGAAGGATTGGTATTGGTTACGTGTTTTTTGATAAAATTAGTAGTTAAAGAAAAAACAAACAAAAAATTTAAAATTCCAAAATAGTAAATTTCTTGAGCCATAAGTGCAAAACGGAAAGGAGGAGGGAAAAAATTTGTAGACCATTGAAAAGGTCCAACGATTATGTAGGCATCTACCAAATATTAAATCATCTTCATGGGTGTAACCTGGACAAGTTACAGGGTGATCTATGAAAACATACCAAAATATCTTTAAGTCCCGTTATAACGGAAGCCGTTATGAATTAATTTGTTCCTCGTATAACTATGACCTATCCATAACCTTTGAGCTCCACACCATTTATGGGAAACCGTGTGTACGAGGTGTAATTAAAAAATACGTGGTTTTTTTTATTTTACGAGCTGCATAAGTCCAATTGACGCATTTTTGTTTTGTTTTTATATTAATACACTTGTCCTTGACAATGAAATGTAAATGAAAATATTTTAAAATCATCTCGCAGAAAATGTGAAGCAAATGTGTTTCTATGTTTTATATTAAAAGTATTATTTGAGTAAATGGTTTCCTGTGGGATGATTTTTTTTTTTAGTTATATATGTATAGTAGCAGACTAGCTCATGGAAATGTCGATCGCATGGAGTAAGCAAGTATAGCCAGCCCCATCATTATAGAAAATTTCTATAAGAATCAGAGCTGATTTAGTCACTTGGGCTGCAGAGTTCGCACGGTCTATTTTTTTTTTTTTTATAAATTCACTGCGCTATATATACATTCAGTGGTTGCAAAGGTTTGTTTCGAGCCGGCTGCTTGGGGCAGTTGCGATCTCATCAGCAGAGAAACTGCTCTGATGATCTGGACTAATTGTCCGGATCAGAAGACTGTATTTGGTTAGCTTCTTGGGTCTTCAGTTACGGTATCAGATGAGGATTCCAATCGGAGCTTTAAAAGACGAGATTATCAGCGGCGCTCATCAAAAGGCAAGCCTCCGTTAGATCAATAGGTTAACCTGCCATACTGCGAGGCAATTGTGGCCTGCATATGACAGTAGATCAAATACACCAGAAATATTGTAGGGGTCATTATGGGTCACTGGTTAATAGAAGACCATGCTAGAAAGCGAACGATTTCAGCAAGAGCTGGAGCAAGGACTCGGAGGAAATCGAATGCGCAAAGTCTTTCTTCTGCGTTCAGCAGAGTGATCTAGCGGCGAATTTCAAAAATCAAATAGAACCTCTAATTAAAGAAAATGAAGGTACCCACACTAAATAGTTTTGAAATCTTGAAAAACAAATAAGAAATTTCTATAAGTTCCCCATAAATCTACCTCCTTTGAATTACAGATTTTCACATGTATGTGTGTATATACAAATCCATAGAAGACCATGCTAAAACGCATTTCCATTAACTCAATTAATCGACTACAATTAAACTTTCAGCATTTTTAAGAATATTTCAGACGAAGGTAAACTAATTGATAATAAAAAAAAAAAATGCTATTCCCACTGCAGGTAACTTTGTAGGGAGGTAGGCAGGTAGGTAGATAGGTAGATAGGTATTTAGGTAGGTTTAATATCATGAATCGAAGAAGATTTCGTTGGCGGTTTCTTTTTCCTTTCTTCTTTTCATTTTATTTTTGCATGCGAATTCCGCATTCACTTTAGTGACAGTACACACAATCCCTTACGGTTATTATCAAAACTGTTAAAAGTGTCATTCACTCACAATCTTTCGCCTCCTCCAGATATCTTGGCATCCCGAGATTTCAATGTTCCTGTGCCTTCTTCTCTCCCTGCTCTTCCCATACCAATACCCATATCCAAAATGATGTGCACGCTGCTATAGCATAAATGTTTGGCCCCATTTCTTTACCAACTGAAATCATGTGGAGGTCCATTTGTTTCTATAAAAATCAGTTGGAAGCCGCACAACAAAACAACAAAACTCAGTTGGAACTGCTAAATAACGCCACTACCATGGATATCTGGAGATAATGAAACCAAAAACATTGAAATCCCTCAAAATCACCCAAACAAAAAATTCACTGCATATATATGTATGTATGAACATAACGAATGCATATCCATATCCATATCCATATCCATACATATGTATACATAATATAATATAAGGAAACAAAACAGATCAAACTGCACTAAAAGACTAACCATAAAACAGCGGCAGAGTCCATATTATGAACCTGTCTCCCGTACCCGATATAACTAAAAAAGAAGATGCCACAGTCCGAAATAAGAAATCACTAAACTTAAGAACATATATATATATGTACGTATGTACGTAGATATATATACAGGTATTCTTCGCCACCAAAAATCCCACCGGGTGACCACGAAAAATTTCTGCTATGTGCGAGGTCACTGGTCTTCTTGTTACGTTTCTTTCTTCTCATGGCTCTCATGGTGAAGATGCTGTGAGAGATGCTTCTTCCTTTTTTTTGTGGCATTCTTGGTGGGATATTTTAAGGATATTTCAAATTTTGTTTTTGTTTTTTAATCAAAAAATAAAATAAAATAAAAAAAATGTGTGCATGTTTAAAACTTATTTTACACCTTTCTTCTCTTTTGTTCAATTTAAGATGTTGTCATCGTCGTCGTCCTCCGTATTTGGAGTTTTATCGTATTCGACATGTCATCGTTTTACTTTATTGACTTATTATAGTATCCATCCAGTATCCAGTCCTGGAGAAATAAAATGTTTGCATTGGCCAAAAAGCAAATTTGTTTCACAAACATGTGTGTGTTAATGCTGATTCAAGATCTATTATTGATCTCTCATATAATGTCAGGAGCTTAAATTTATTCAAAGTTAAAAAAAAAATTCATGCGAAAATTACCAATCGAATAGTATGAGCAGTTCTCATCCATATATATGTAACAGATCATCAAATCAACTGCCAAATCAATTATTTCTAGAAACAAAATAACAGTGGCAATAGCATTGAACCTTGGAATCAGTCATACATATATGTGCAGAAATATTCGAGTAGACAACACAAAACTATTAATTTATCTAATAACCGACTATGAAAAATTCATAACTGTACCCCGTGTTCAAAAAATATATGCAATATTGCGTACGTAAAGGGGAATGCCCACTTGTCATACCTTTGGGACCAACATGAACAGACATGAACATATTTTTTTAACATTGTTTATTTCAAGTAAGCGGGGGAAAGCTTTGGCGATCAGATGTACCTTGAACGACTTTCTTGGTTGAAAAAGTGAACTTTTATACTGCTCGGATTTTGCGGAATTGGTGCATCGTGGAAAAGGACGAGTGCCTGAAAATGGGTTTTCCAAGCGACAAAAACGTCCCGAGAAAGTTTTCTGAACCGGTAAAAAAGTACACCATCCGAATAGTACTAGGCGAGACTTTTAATTTGATATGCAACATGTCGTATTGAAATCAGTCCAATCCCCACCCTAAAAGTATGCAGAAGAAAAATTCTCTTCCACGAATTGTAGCTGAAAATGAGCTAAGGCGAAAGCAGTGATACCCGTTTTCCGATCAGACATAACCCTAACGAGTTGGAGGCGATCTAAGGTGCAAAAAATCTAGTACATCAGTTCGAATAAAAAAGAGGGATATACGAAAAAAGCAAATATGGAAATGACTATAAAATGCTATTTAAAGTTCCGAGTATAGGACCAAAAGAATTCGATTCTGTACTAGATTTTCCAAAATGTACTAGATCAAACTTTGATACCCGCAAAATTGGTATTCCCCTGTATTATATTGTGTTCTAAAATTTTAACAGCGGATAAACACAATCATTCTCATTTCTCCAGCCAAGAATGGTTGAGAGTATTCTTATGAATGTTGCTAAACACCGTAACACTGGAGAGATTGTTGAAGAGGCCAACAAACAATTTGGAAATAAATCACGTATAAATATGACTCTGACCTTGTTCCTCACCGGCTCAGCTGTAGTTAAATTTTCTTTTATTCCAACTTTAAAATATATTCTTAATTTAACCACTTAACATATTCCCGCCGGCATGTATCACTCACTAGTGGTACATGGTGGACTGTCCTATAGGCCGGATTGTCTTCTCGGACGGCATGTACCACTGGTGGTGCAAAGAAGGAATAAATCAATTGCATGTGTCTTTTTGTTCATGGACTTGGATGAAACTTTCAAGTTTTTCATAGAATATTAAAATAGCTCACACGTCTTTGTTTTATTTCCCCCTACCACCTCCTGCTAGGAGGATTAGAAATTTCTAAATTTTTAAAAAATCGTATCCGATTTTCCTAATACAAATGCCAATTGAGGCCAAAAATGCTTTATATTTGCCATAAAAAAATATAGCAGCACCGAATGAAAAAATAATTGTTAATAATAGTGTATTTCGTGAAATTCCGGTATTCGGTGATTTAAAAAATTCATAAACAAAATAACTTTGCGTGTGTGGACCGTAGAGCAATGCCGTTTTGTTAGTTGTATTTTTGGTATTCGGGAAAGAGTGAGGATTGCAAAGAAAATGGTTTGATGATTCGGGAGATTGGGTGGTTTTATCACCCCATATAGGGGTTATCAACAACAGGGCGTATAGGGTATAAATTAAAGATGGAAGAGAGTTTGATCGAGTGTTGGGGTTCTGAGTAGTCAAAAAAATTGATTTGATGGTTCAGGGGATTGGGGGTTTTATCACCCCATATAGGGGTTATCAAAAACAGGGCGAATAGGGTATAAATTTAAGATGGAAGAGAGTTTGATCGAGTGTTGGGGTTCTGAGCAGTCAAAAAAATTGGTTTGATGGTTCGGGGGATTGGGGTTTTTTATCACCCCATGTAGGGGTTATCAAAAACAGGGCGTATAGGGTATAAACTAAGGAAGGAAGAGAATTTGCTCGAGTGTTGGGGCTCTGAGCAGTCAAAAAAATTGATTTGATGGTCCAGGGGATTGGGGGTTTTATCACCCCATATAGGGGTTATCAAAAAAATTTGTTTGATGGTTCGGCTGATTTGGGGGGTTATCAAAAACAGGGCGTATAGGGTATAAATTAAATATGGAAGAGAGTTTGATCGAGTGTTGGGGTTCTGAGGAGTAAAAAAAATTGGTTTGATGGTTCCGGGGATTGGGGGGTTTTATCACCCCGCACAGGGGTTATCAAAAACAGGGCGTATAGGGTATAAATTTAAGATGGAAGAGAGTTTGATCGAGTGTTGGGGTTCTGAGCAGTCAAAAAAATTGGTTTGATGGTTCGGGGGATTGGGGTTTTTTATCACCCCATGTAGGGGTTATCAAAAACAGGGCGTATAGGGTATAAACTAAGGAAGGAAGAGAATTTGCTCGAGTGTTGGGGCTCTGAGCAGTCAAAAAAATTGATTTGATGGTCCAGGGGATTGGGGGTTTTATCACCCCATATAGGGGTTATCAAAAAAATTTGTTTGATGGTTCGGCTGATTTGGGGGGTTATCAAAAACAGGGCGTATAGGGTAAAAATTAAATATGGAAGAGAGTTTGTTCGAGTGTTGGGGCTCTTTTTTTGATCCTGTAAATTTCATACGGACGTTTTTACTTTTAAAAAAAGGCTTTTTTAGCAGTTGGGTTATATACACGCTCTTCCTTCATTCTATTATAAACGTTTTTTGTTTGAGTAGCAATTTTCGTAGACGTAACAGCTCTTCGGTAATACGATATCAAAATAAAGCCATTTTTCAATCAAAAAACGTCCATTCTCCACTTTAAAAATATTTGGTTTTCTTTCTTTTCGAGTTATCTCCGAAAGTAATTATCGGATTTAAAGAATACAAGCATGATAAAATATAACTACGCACTACCAACGATTATGGAGTATAATAAATATCCCCACTCTCCTCTCCGGTGCACGAGTTTTCTGTGTTATCTGCATGATGTGAGTATCGTATATTAAATCACAGATGCCTCGACGACGCCTCGATTTAATGACGTAACCAAAGAGTAAGCCAGCAATGCCTTCCTCCAATATAAAATAGAACGATGCCACGATCTGATATAGGAAAGCCCTAATTTTTTTTTTTTTTAATTTTACTGGAAATATTTACTTTAGAATTTTTATGCAATATTGCAGACCGACAACGGCTGTTTGGGCCGATAACAATTTTCATGAGCTTAGACGTGTAGAATTCAGAATTTAGAATTATTAAATTCGGTGTAAGTAGCGACATCTTTTATGTACACAAAAATATTCTAGATATATCTCCCAGCTGAAAGTGGATGCAACACACCGTTTCGAAGCCGAATTGTACCTTTGACATTCATCAGCGACCTATTTCGGCACGAAAATTTCCATGAATATTAAATCAAGATATCCTAGGGAGGGTGTGATGCCATTTTCTGCCGGATTAAATGTCGATGAAATAGTCTCAGAATAATCACACATGAAAACATCAATGAATAAAAATCGTACAAAATATTGATGACCAATAATGGAGGAAAAGATGGGTGAACAGTAGTCGAAGAAATCTTCGGGGAGCAATATATTCAAGGAAATCCTTTGTGAACAATAACCGAGGAAATAGAAATTTTTAATGAACAATAGTAGATGAATATAATGTTACGTGCAACAAAAAGAGACAAATGACTTGTATAGGTATTGGAAATGAAAACTTCGCGTGAAATGAGTGAAAAGGTGCGCAAGATAGATTTCGGCTTGTAGAGATATTTATGGAAATATTTTGTTGAGTTTACAACGGCAAGTAGGTCTTTTCGTTTGGTAGCACAATAATTTCTCCCTGATTTTAAAAGTGCTTTGCTTTACTAAACTACTGGCACTTCTTGACCATTCTTCTCCTGTGAAAGTACTGCACCAATGTTTCTACTATAAAAGTTTCTGCCAACTGTGGATAGTAAAGCACATGAGTTCCACAGAGATGTTGCTTCAAATTTTCTAAACTCTCGTTACATTTTATCCGACCATATGAACTGCTTTCCTTTTTCTGTAAGTTGATGTAGACTCCTTCTCATATCTGTAAAACCTGTTACGAATCGCCTTTTTAGGTAGCTAGACACAGAAAAGTCCGTAATTGATGTTTATCTTTTGGAACTGGTCAATTTCTTACGGCTTCATGTCTTCTCTGGATCGATTCTTACTCCTTGCTATGAAACTATGGGCCTCAAAATATTTAACTACATTTTTAAATAGATCAAATTTACTTGCGCTGAGCTTCAGTTTTGCATTTATCATTCTATGAAGTAAGTCCCGTAAGCTGTAAAGTAGAGCTAAGGTAGACAAGGCATATTTTCCAGATTAAATCACTTAGTTCGAATGTGACTGAATCCGAATGGCATATCTTTGAATTGACTTAATCGACAGTCACCTTAGAAAGCAGTTTTCTTTTTCTCTCGGGTCATCGGAATATATTTCTAACTTCCTAGTGATCATCTTCAAATGCAGCGTGGAAACCAATGCGTTCCGGAAAGGGTATCCAATATATTCATCAATCCTTGGTAACGGATAGTAGCTACCCTTTATCGTTACACTATTTAGTTGGCGGTATCAATTCTCCGAAGCTAAAATTGTTAACTGTCTGCACCTTATTATTCATCTTACGCGAAGTGTCCATTTCCAAAAGATGTCACTTGTCTCTTTTTGGTTGAACGTAACAACAATATAAGATTCTTATTTTATGAACGATTATAGAAGTCGTCGTTCCAACTTTACTCGATTCAAGTTACATAGTAGCGCCCCAGCCGAAAGTAATGGAGTTTTGATAGAAATGGAAGTTCAACCGGTTACTCCGATACCAGGAAAATATTTGAAAATTTCGAAAATCCGAAAAAAACATTTTTAATCCTTTGCTGTTCGAATTAATTTTTCCTATTCCCAATAGTCCGGTCCGAATTAATTCTTGATATTTATCAATCCATATGTATACTCACACTCTCATTACGAAATCTCCAGAACTATAAAGCCTACAAGTTTGAAATTTAGAATATATAGAATAATTGTTCTTGCTGTGCTGGTAGGAATTTCGAAATTTCGATTTTTTTTTCGATTATTAAAACTCGTTGTCTTTGGTAAGTTTTAACAGTGTATGATGTTGGAATTGATTAATAACTAATAGTATAATCTGGCGTTGAAAAAACCTCGATTGTTTCGAAAAATCTCCAGTTTAGTAATAAGAATTTTCGAAATTCGAAAATCTAAAAACGCCAAAAAAATGGCCACTATAGATATGTATTACGTAATAAAATTTCATTTAAATGGGTTAATAATTATGGCAGTTCTGAGCATATCAAATTTTCGAAACCTAACAATTTTGGCACCTCCCACTCCCCGCCATTTTCATAAAAATCAATAAAAATTTATATTAGGTAATAGTATTTCAAAAGTTGTATAGGCATGTCATGTTTCATATAGAAAGATTGTAATTTGTCAAAAATACAGGTGTAGGATAAATCGGCTGGGTTTGCATCCCCAACCCTAAAAATACCCCCCCTCATAAGAAAATTTTCTTCCATGAATTATAGTACATAATAAGCAAAGCGAATAAAAAAAACCCTTTCCCGATTGCTCTTAATCCTACCGCGCTATGTCCATTTGAAAATTAGGTGATCTAGTACTACGTTTCGAATAGAAAACAGTGCAGTACTAAAAAACTAAGTATGCACGTCGAAAGACCTTAATGTCCCACATATGCTCAAGTTTTTTCAAAAAATTAGAAAATATACTGCACCCCCTGCGGGGGGGTCAAAGTTCAATCTAGTACATTTTGAAAAATCTAGTACGCCATCGGATAGCTGAATTTTTTCTAACAAGTTCGAGTACCCATACTCTACACTAGGAGCTCAAATGGCTCAAGGAGAATTAAAAGGATTTTATAGAGCCTAATCCCCCCCCCCCCCCCCACCCTCCGGGCGGAAAAAAAGTAGCCTATCTAATACAGGACTGAGTTATCAAATAAACAAAAATACCCGAACAAAATCGGCCGGTAATCTTCATTTAAGATCTTAATCAATCATCTGTGATGCTTGGTTGAGAAAATATAGTCGTTTAAAGTTGAAACTTTGAACCCCGCCCCTCCCGCAAAAATGAATAGCATCAAAAGAAGCGCCATAATCTCCTTAAATATCAAATTTGGTGAAAGTGTTTTTTTTCGAAATTACCCCATCCATTTTCGAAATTCGAAATCGAAAAGTACCCTATCAAATAGCCAGTTAAGATTCCCGTAAAACGACATTTAAGTGGTTGTCGTAGATTAAAAACTGTCGGAGGAGATAGAATCCTACGAAAACACGAAATCACTTATTATTTAAACTGGAAAAAATTTAAATTATTTCAAATTTTAAGATTAAAAACTTTGTCGAGCCACACTCGACATTGAAACCTAGTGCAAGGAAATTCTTTGTCGAGTGGGACTCGACGTTCTCTCGACGCAAACGAAAGAGTTACACGTATATTTCACAAAATTGTAATAGATAAAATAATAATAATAATAAATTTATTCAAGAAAATCTCCTTTTTATCACTTTTAAATTTTCACTCATACCTACTCAAAGCAACGGCTTAAATTGAATTAAATTTGACAATTGTAACTGTAACGAGATTTGTGCAAAGACTAGTGCAATTGTAAGTAGGAATATGAAAAAGGAAACACTCATGAACGGATCATTCTAATTAAACGCAGCGCGACAATTATGCAGATGCGACTCATCAATGAAAATCCATTTAGAAAAGAAAGAAAAAATCGTGTACATGATTTTGAACTTCAAAGTTGGGGTTTTTTTTTCTGCAGGACATGTACAGATATTTTTCATTGGTACTGATTTCATCGATGAATTCCTTGCATACCTATGTGCTTTTATGCACGATAATTTTACTGCGCTGGGCTATTACACAGTCGATAATTATATTGCACTACCTACATAGTATTAGTCAGCCTTAATACATACGTACTTCTGTGGATGACTTATATTTGATGTCATGAAACCCCTTACTTAAGCACTGTCCTGATCGGCAATCAATCTATATTTAACTCACATACATACATATATACTTACATAATTATTTATGCATTCTGAAACAACTTTCAATATTTAGTTTATTTCCGTTTATATTCATTGAGTTCCTACCTGTTCGAAAAAAAAACAAAAACATAAGTGAAAAAAAAAGTGGTTCGTCACGTCATGTCCCGTTAATTGTCGATTTATCGAAACAAAGAGAAAGAAATATTAAAAGATGTTGTCAAGAAAATCCCGGAAAAAAGCCAACCAATCAAGTAGCAAAGAAGAGGAAGAAGAAGAAGAAGGAAAAAATCAGCAATAAACTAACACTAACTAACTTCTTACTGCCGGTACTGCACTCTGGTGATGCATTACATACTAAACAGAGTATTCAAGAGTCAGACGCGCATGTCTTTTGTGCTATGGCTTTTATGCTTTTGCATCAAAAGATAACAAGAGTTACGTACACAACAGGCGCGCAGCTCTACAACAATCAAATGAACAATTCCACCTGTTGAAAAATGTTGAAAAACACGTCTACCCCCCACCCTTCCGTATACTTGACCAGTGTGATCGCGCACTGACAGATTCAAACAAAAGAGTATGCGCGCGCAGATTATGTGTACGACCCGATGCGCCCCGGAATTAATGGATGGAGTGAAGTAAAGGGGTATCTTCCTCTTCAGCTTGATAAGTATTAGACGCGGTGATAAAAAAATATATAAATAAATAACGAAAGCAAGGTAAGATCAACAATGGCACAATCAAAGGACACACAGCTTGTATAGTTACCTGTAATTTCCTCTGTACCAGAATTTCTAGTTTATCTAAATATCTAGATATGGTTGTATTCCTACATACCAATCTCCATAAGATTTCACGATTGTGCGTAATGTTCCAAGAGCTATTTTTGTGTACACTTCTGGATTGACCAAAAGCAGGATAAATTGTTAAGTGCTTTGTTTGTTTCTCAGCACTAAACAAATCCTCTGATGATGTACAGAGTACCCCTACACATACACATACAACAGGCAATCAATGAACTTCTTCGAATTTCTGGAGGTTCAATCGAAAATAAACACAATTTTCTTTGACTCTCATTCAATGATGTAATACTACCGTTATTTTATACAAGTTTACCTACCTATCAATTTTATAACAGTTTTCTCAAAGACAATGTGATTTGCCAAGATTGCTGCTTCGGATGGACATGGAATCACTGCTGCTTCATGCGTTGTTGTTTTTCTTAGAAATTCTGTGTGATCTATTCATCCCAAAAAAAAAAAAAAGTATTACTATAGAAAATCTCAACAGCAGCAAAACATTATTGAGCAATGACCACTGAATGTGGTTGGCTTCTTTGGTTTTGGTTAACTATTGATTCGACAACTTTTCTTCTTAAATCAAGAATAGTACGTGAAAAGGTGGCTTATACTGGTGGATAGATGGTGATGATGATGTATCTTAGCTTAGTGAGTGAATCTATATAAGATTTTTAGTCATGGTATGCAGGTAGGTATCCAATGAATTACCAAACATAGTGGTTCTCCAATTCAATAAGAATGTCTATTATAATAGTAACCGTTAGTATCGTACATTTGTTGTTGTTTTTTTTTTTTTTTTTTTTTTTTTAACAATAACTGTTCTAGCTAATACCAGTAGATTTCTAGTAGAAATTATTCACTGGAATATGCCAAATCTTATGGTACTCTATTGAATACAAAACACATTTATTTACAACCCCGGCCATAGAGCTACGTCCTAGGATGGTGGGTATCATGATATTACATAGATTTACATTAACAAATGGCGCCCTGATAGCATAGCCCAATCATCATGAGCGCACTGATAAGCTCATGATGACTGGTTGGATTAATGTAATGCTGAATTTTGTTCTAGCACCGGGACTAAACTCATTGATATACTTTTTGCATTCATATAATGACCAATTCAATGATTGTCCTTGTGAATAAAGCAAGTCCCCCCTCTCAGAGGAGTGTAATCATGGTTCTCATTGGTGAGTAAATCAAAAAGCTCATCGCTGAGCGTAATAATGATTCTCATTAGTGAGTAAATCAAATACTCCATCGCTAAGCGTAATAATGAATATCGGGGGTATAGTTTTTAAATTCAGAAAATAACTGTTTTGAGATTATCACGCATGTTATATGCCTGCACGAAAGTACAACTATACAATGTTGTAGTTTCGTGCGGGGACACGACACGCAATCACAAGCATAAAGAAATATGATTATTGTAATGCAGCTGACATATATAGGTATCCATTACACTTATCATCAACAAATTGGTTATTATTTGACTTTTTTTAAGAATATACTATCCATAAAATAGAAAAAAATCCTTACAAATGATTGAAAAATACTTGAAATTTACTGGAACTGGATGCGACTTCAATTATACTTCACTTTAAATTATGTATCACCTTCCTCGCTTCGCTTTTGACAAAGGAAATAAATTTTTAGTGCAACACCATTTATCTCCCTTTCACTCGTATATTAGATGCACTAGACCTACAGATCAGTATCCATCTCAATTTATTGATGAGCTGATAGATGAGTTAGCGAAAAAACTCATCGAGGCGCTCAGTTAGAAAGTTGGCTGTCACACGGTCACATAATGTACACTCACACTGTCGTACTTCACATAAAAGTTGTGTTAGTTAAGATAAGACCCCCGGCCGCACTATCACTAAAATTTTGTAAACTGATGAGCGTTCGCTGCCAGGGCGTGTACATATGTTGTATCCAAGGTATATATAGAATGTATTCCCATTACGAACCATGTTCCACCATTAGGTGACGTAATATCGTGAAATTTATAGGAAAGTATGGTACAGAGAACACAATACTCTCTCTTCTCTCTCTCTCTCTCTGTCTTTTTTATAATAATGTATATACGTTAGTCACAGAATTACGTCACAGGCTATCAGATGCAATGTGTCAACATATTAATGGTAATAACTTGTCTTCTATATACCTTTGGTTGTACCATAAGTTTTTCAATGTGGCAATACAAATGTCATTTGAGATGATCTGACGTTTCCATTGTAAAATTTTACATTTTGCTCTCCAGAACGTCTTGTCATATGAAGGCTTTGTTGACTTGAAAATTTCATCTCGACCAAAAAATCGATTTAAATCGTCAACACATGTTCGTGTAATGATTTTTTATGATTTTCGAAGTGACCTAACTTTTCAACAGTGTGCTGATAAAATTGAATCTGTGTTTCGTGATGAATCTCCACATAAAACCAACCACTGTGTATCGCTGGTTTCATGAATTGAATCGTGGCTGTACTTCGCCGGAAGATGAATTTTGTGAAGGTCATCCAAAATCTGTTGTTATGCCGGAAAACATCAACGCTGTGCACAAGGATATATATTACTAGATCGTCATGTGACTTAACGTAAGTTGGGAGTCGACACCTAGTAGGCATTTTTGTGATAAGTTTGGAAACGATATTTCATGTGTACCTGGTTGTGAGAAAGCTCTCTTCCCGTTGGATTCCGCATAAAATGTAAATTGCTAAAAAAAAAATGCTCATGTCGATTGGTGTAAAGAAAAAAATACGATCATTTTGCACCAAAATACATGTTTAACAGCTACACAGGTGACGAACAGTCGACAACAGTCGACTTTATTAGGTGTTTCAAGATGAAACAAATCTAAGGAAAGTTGTTCGCGCACAAAGCATTTGGAAAAACAAATGGCGGCTTGTTTCTTCGATATAAATGGACACATCACTACCCTTGCTTTGGAGAATCGTAGAATGGTCAATTCACTACTATTCCTTTGCCAGAAGTCTTTGGTGAAATATAAAAACAAAAACTAAGATGAGAAATCATTCTTCATCATGACAATGCCAGCTCTCATATATCAGCTCAAACAACAGCATATTTGAACAATCAAAAAACGAAGAATTAATGTTTCCATTCGCCGCCGTACAATCATGATTTGGCGCCTAATGATTTCTTTTTGCTCCCATCCATCTTCGACGCCGAAGAAGTGGTTGAATCATTCCAAAACCATGTTTCTGAGGTACGTACAACCCTGGTATAAGCGATTGCATACAGTATGAAATTTGAAGTTACGGAGACATTGTTTTAGGCTCAAAGAAGAATGCACATGATTACATATATAAAAAAGGTCTAAGTTACCCTCTCATAAGTTAATAAATCATTAATTGCGCTGGACATGCGCCTTACAACGGTCATTGCCACCGTCACGAAAAAATAAAAATTAATTTAAATTTAAAGCCGTAAAACATGACTGATATTACGGCACAGGTTTAAAGCCAAAATTTCAGTCTTGACTAACTAGTGATATGTTGGGTCGTAAGCTCTTTGAAACTGTTGAACGAGCTAGCTGACAGCAGTGAATTCCATAGGATCGCTCCAACTTAGTAGAGGATTTGACTACCAAAGTGTGTCACTGAACTTATGAGTACTCCAAGTACATTTTCTGTTCAATGTATTTAGGCAGTAAGCCTTGCCTGCACCTAAAAATGTCAATTAAGGTATTGAGCTCGTAGACCTTGTCCAATGGTCCCAGTATACTACAACAGATTAGTGAGTGAGAATACGTAAAACTGTCGCCCAGCGGAGGCATGCTTTGAAGGTACGTTTCAGCTTTACTAAGGCTTCAGAGTTCAGTGGGTCCATTGCCACATCCGCATAAAAAAACAAGACAAGAAGTTATAATTGGTCTAAATCTAATGATGAAAATAAAAGTTAAATAAAATGAAGTGAAGAGCTGAAATTTTTATATGGCAACACCAGAAATGGGTTGCCCGATTTAGTCCATTTTTTAAATTTTATTTACTATTGGCATGAGAATATCATGTACGCACTTTTAACTCTCTACGTTTACGCGATCTGTGGCATTGCCCGCAAATATATAGTGAAAAACGAAAGTTTTGTATGGCAACTCTACGAAGAAGTTACCCGATTTGTCCCATTTTCGAACTTAAACTTTAATTTTTTTTTTTCCTTTCTTAAAAGTCCATGTGCAAAATTTCGGCACACTCGAGTTATTGTGCGAACGGACAAACGGATAGACGAACTTAGTAGATTCTATGATGTCATCATCAATGTAGGGCATAAAAAGGTAGAATAAGTGCAGCCACCAATTGCGATCTAACCCGCGCGGGAGTAAGTGATGCGAGACAGCATATACCACGATCGCAGTCCAAAATAGACTCTTGAACATACCAAGTTGACATGAGCATGACCTGTCTCCAAAAAAACTGCCCAGATTTTTGACGTATTATTCTGAAAGCAACCCGGATGTAGTACTAGATCTAGTACTATCTCTCCTCTACCGGTGGAAAAGCATAAAATTGCCTGGGTTTTTGAAGGATTGAGTGTAAATCCGTTATTTAAGCCCCAGCTAGTTGATTCTATCTAGATTTTCATATTGAAGTCTGCGACAAGCTTATGTAAGTCTAAAGTTGGGGAATCATCCGTGCACAGGTGGAAACCTAAATTTGTGATGGAAGTGATGACGTCATTTATAAAAAGTGAAAAAAAAACAACAGAAGTTCTAAAACAGACCCCTGAGGGAAGCGAGCAGTCACTGGCCCTTGCATCATAGTTTCGACCACCACGATCGGACGATTTGACTGACTTCATTTAAATAGCTAGTATCAAGTGCACCTGCTAAATTTTTAGAAACCAAATTAGGTTCTCAGTTTATGGATGAACAATGCATGCAGTACCGTATCGAAAGCGTTCTTCATGTCCAATAATACGTGGATTATCCTTTTGCCCTAATCACATAGCGCATGTATGACTGTAACCACTTTTACTAGTGCAGTGCTTGTGGAGTGATTTTGCCTGAAGGCAGACTGATGATCCTCGAGATTATTCCACCGCAATCAATATGCTCGAGAATTTTGTCCAAGACTAGTATCTCAAATTCTTCAGAGATGGCCGGCAATATCGTGATAGGCCTCCAATCTATTGATAGGGTAAGTAGGTATTATAGTGTGTATACGAGGAGATAGAGGGCGGATTTTGGTGAGAGGTCTTACCGTGTTTTTAGTAAGTTGGCCTTGACCTTGTTCGGAATGATTCGTCCCCCTGTCTGGCACATTCGCAGAGATTCGAGATTGATACTGGATTTTTTTAATATTTCATAACTTAGTAACCTAGGACTATTTTTTTTTGTTTGCCACAGTATATCGCGATCGGCGCGGCATACTTTTGTTATTCGTTCTGAGCACGGTTCCCATTAACATAAAATTTTTGTGTAATAATAAAGCTATTGAAAATCTTTTGTGATATACAATATCCGACGATGATGACGATGATGATCGAAATATCAAAGGAAAACGCACGTTTTCTATTTTATATACCTTTATACTTGATACAATGTACATACATACATATACCTGTACATTCATATGTACATATAAAAGAAATAAATCGTATGTACACATGCGGACTGACTCTGTTGTCATCCGTAAGATTTAAAGCCCGCAATTGTGTACTTGGCGTGTTTCATTTCAATTGAATTCGAACCGTTGTCGGCGTCGCTATAAATTGAATCGATTGTGAAAAAAAAAAATGCGCGGTATACCCAGGGTACTCTGACTGGGGTCTATCTCCGAAAGGCTTATAAACGTTGTTACAGCAGGCGCGGTCCGAGCATCGATTTACTTCTGGTGATCGAGATGTAAACATTCTGAAATTACACAACCTCCTATATAGGCCCGACGAGAGTCTTGTGAACTTTTCTCGGCCTGTCGCTTTTGTTTTGTTTTTTATTTTACTTGCTTTGGGTTTTTTTTTTTTTAAATAGTATACTTTTAAACACATACACTGGAAGATTATAAAGCTATGACACACTAAGTAAACACTTTAAGTGTTTTATCCCTGTGTGTGTGTCTAAAGCCATAGTATTGTTGGTTACCATCGCCCACATTGTCCAATTGCACCTGTCCAACTTTGCTATTTTGATTAAAAATTGGAACACCATGCGAAATATGTTATGTTATGAGAGATGTTGCATCTTTCTTTCCACTGTGGAGCACAGCGGGTGTAGGAAAATTTATGGTGTTTAATGCTTCCTCCTTCAAAGCAAAAGGTAGGTATTCATCATTTTCCTTTAATTTATGTTAATCGACTATGAATAACAAGAAATTTTCGTCTAGTAGAAGGTTGTGGATGGGATATTATGTATATAGGTAGCTTGTAGTGTGTTTTAACTCAAAACCGTAGTAGTAATCGTTTTGCATATCTTTGCATCCGATTTGGAATATAAAATTATGTATGCAGGTATATATGCCTGAGAGTTTTTTTTTTTTGGTTTCATATGATTAAGTAATTCAAAACTGATCGGAATATGTTACAAGAACACAAGGAACTTAACAATGCATTTAATAATAACACTTTAATCTGGTCACTGGTTGTCGATGATCTCTTACAGAGTCTGATCAACTCCGGCTATAATTACTAGGATTATGCACATGACCTGGTCATTACAATCAGGATAAACATAGTTTGCGACTGGTTCCAAACCAGACCTGTAAAATTCCAAGTACAAGTACCAGTACAGTACCAGTACAGTACCAGTACCTGGACTTGAAATATTTTAAGTACAAGTAAAAGTCCCGGTACTGGTACTTAACAAAAATTTCAAGTACAAGTCGCGGTACTGGTACTTAAAAAAAATGTCAAGTACAAGTCCCGGTACTGGTACTTAAAAAAATTTTATTTAAAATTTTTCAAATACAAGTCCAGGTACTTAAGTACTTTAATGTACTTAAGTACTTTATAGGTCTGTTTCAAACAATGGAACTTCGAGCCAATCGTGGCAAGACGAGAAAGATGAACCGCTATTTACAGACACCATCTCCATAATTCTCGAAGGAGGTCAATTATCTGAGCATTACGCTAGATAGCAGACTAATCTGGAATCCATCTTAAAAAGAGTCCTGGAAAATACCGCAGTGGCGACATGGACATGCCGTAGGATTTTTGGCAGAACTTGGGGTCTTAAACCGAAAATGACTCTACGGTCGTATACATCTATTATAAGACCAAAAGTCACATACATACGCTTCACTCGTAACAAGACAGTTCACACTAGCTTACAAAAACTACAACGGTTTGCATGTCTAGGATCTGTACCTGCCCAACTGCAGCTTTAGATGTTATGCTGGACCTACATTTGCATGTTAGGAAGGAGGGCATCCGTAGTACAATTATACTGCAGAGGGCAAAACTACTGAGTACAATTTGCTTGACCACCTGAAAGTCCTCCAAGGATTCCAGACCCGACCGCCAATTAAATCTCAGACGTTGTGTCGAAAAGTCATGACTTTGAAACAATTTAAGGTGATCTTAGAGGACAGTCTACAGTTGCACACTGGGGGTCTTCCCTTTGAAAAATGATCTCTTAAATGGGATACGTATAGGTCCTCCAAAGTTAAAGGTAGAGCAGGAGTGGGCATATTTGTGTCGAAGTGTCATCTTGCTAAGGCACTATGGGGGGCCTCGCCAACCATTTCCCAGCCAGAAATACATACCAAAGAACTCTGCGCTCACGACATAATTCAGAGGAATATGAGTAGAGCAAAAATCTACATAATATCAGACAGTCAAGTAGCATTCAAAGCGTTAAACTCGTTTACCTTTGACTCTAGCTGCTCTGGGATTATCTTACTGTCTTCAAGCAACTGGCCGAAATAAACAAGGTGACACTGATTTTGGTGCCAGGATGAAAGAAATAAGGGCAACGAGATTACGGACCGTCTTACAAAGGAAGGAGTCAGATCTTCGTTTATTGGCCTTAGACACCCAAAAAGCCAACTTTCAACACAGATTCGACCTTGGGAGGAAAGAATTAGAATGGTACACAAGGAAAATATTACGGTGCTGAGGCAAATGAAGTAGTTCGTAAAGTTCTCGCAACAGAGGACCAAAATACTCCCCACGCTCAGGAATTAAGGCGCATTATGGGCCTATTAACTGGGCATTGCCCATTTAGATATCATCTTAAAAAGATGGGTAAGTTCGATCTGTCATAGCTGTAAGGAAGGTGATGAAACCGCTAAACACGTCCTGTGATGACTTCAAAGGTCTTTGCCGCAAAAAGGCTAAGGTAGGGATATAATCAGTCTACTGAATTACACAGAAATTAGACAACATCATGCATAAACCCATAGAATACGGGGTGGGTGAATAAATTAAATTAACCAAAAGAAAGTAAATACGGGGAATGTCGTCAAGGTTGGCCTGTCGTCTAGGTCGGCCAACTGAGATTTTTTTTTTTTTAGTTTTGACTACTAGCGCCACCAATGTTCGAGCCCGGAAGAACTTCTCTCAGTGATAGCGAACTTTTCGTAACATTTTAGATTTGGAGCGTGAACGCAAAGTATGTGCTGTCTACGCACTGGTTTTAAATAAAAAAAAATGAATACGGCCAGAAAGTGAGGAGAAAATATGCAATCATCAAGATAAGCATTGCGAATGTATTGTGTGACTCATTCTTGAAAATAAACCAAGAGAAAAATTCAATCCTGATGTAACATGTTAGGTTGTGGTGTCACGCGATGCTGCAATAGTGCCTAGTCATCAAAGTTGGCCATTTTGTGTGGTCAGGGTTGGCCCACTGTGATTGTGTGTTTAGATGATGCCAAAAAAATCTCCAGTATCAATCCCAAGGAAGTCCGTCAATAGAACACCAGCTAAAGGAAGATGCCAGCAAAAAAAAACCCTCTTAGGTCAATGCAAAAGAGAAGTACATTTGAAATGCGTCAATATACAGGGTGTTCCGTAAATATCTTTAATCCTTTAAGGGGATGAAAGTAGCGATCATTTGGGTCAAAAAAAGTCCATACACTTTTATATCGAACTCCGCTGGGTTTTCGAATAAAGCGATAATATCGATATTCGAGATTTTGCATACCTCTTCAGAGTAATTTCGTTATAAGTTCTATTGTAATTAATGGATTGTGACGTTCAAACCTTTGTTTAAAAGAACACATATTGGCCTCTCTAAGAATATATAACAAGTTATAATTGTGCCTTCAATTATTAAAAAAAAAAACAGTTTTCTCTAGAATTTTTTATTTCACCAAAATTTTTGTCGCGCTTCAGTGTACATTTATTCGAAATATCACCATTGCACGAACTTGACAAAATTATGAAAAAATTTGCGCATTATGTCCCCTTTTCAAAATGACCTCCCTAAGCGCTATCAACAATAACAATCAAAAGTTATAGGCAAACATTTTGAAGATGTGCCCATCGACGCTTTTTAGCTGTATTCCAACTTGATCCCATATAACATGAATTTTCTTGATTTTCCATGTTTTCCACAGACTTTTCCTATTACTATGAAATTTTTTTAAAAATTTACATGAATTTTCCTCGATTTTTCATGCAAGTTTTCATGATTGTTGAAGAGAAAGTATTGATGCCAGTAGGACGGAAAAAAAATGATTCCGCATAGCTCATAAAACTTTTTTGTCGGAAAATTTCGGAAAATTTCGGAAATTTTCGGAAAATTTTCCAGAAAAATTGGAAAATTCTGCATTTTTCCTGAAACATATTTATCACAAATCATATCGATGAAAATTTGTCCGATGATTTTCATGCCTTTCCGAGTTTTCCACGGAGTTTTCCACAAAAGCAACTTTATGCAGCTCATTTCGCTCTACAACTTTGTCTTAGGTTGCAAAACGCTCAAACGCTTCCTTGGTCTGAAAAACTCCGGAAAAGCGTTTTTCATGAATTTTGCTCGATTTTTTCTGCAAGTTTTCACCATTGTCGAAGAGAAAATAATGATGCCAGTTGATAGGGAACTTGATCCTGCATAATTTAAAAAAATTTCCGGAAAAGTCGGAAAATACCGGAAATTTTTTTCCGAAAAATCGGAAAACTCTGCATTTTTCCTGAAACGGATTTATCGCTAATCAAATTTGTACCAAATTTTCAAATGATTTTTCCCGATTTTTTGGGTTTTTCATGGAAATTTGCGGTTCAAATTTTAATAGATTCAATTGTCACGCGACATGAACCTGTGTGCCAAATTTCAGCTCGCTGTGTTGACGTAAAGTGGGTCTACGAGAGTGTCGCAAATATTAAAAAAGAAATATACAGACAAATTTGTGTACGAGTTAAAGGGAATGGCCTCAATTTTTTCTGAATTTTTTTTTTTTTTTTTTAAATAAAATTTCATTCTCCTTCCATTATTTCTATATCTTCTTATGTCTTCGAAAAACTATTACCTTCCTGGTGACGTTGCGTAAACACAACACCTTGTTATTTACAAATGGCCTACAAAAACCGTAAGCTAAAATTATTTTCAAGAAATTTTGGGTTTCTTTAAGCCTCCTATCCAAAAATCATGAAATTCGATTCACTATTTCCATATGTGGCAGGTAATGGGTTTTAAAAGAAAAGAACTGGGTATCAGAGTGTATTGCTTCCATACGTTCCATAGAATGATTTCGGAATGCAGCCGAAATGTTTCCGTTTCCCGCTGGGTATATACATATATACTATATTAATGTAGATCAAATTTCGATTGTACATTTATACATATTTTGTATAAATATTTGACCGATACCTAAATATATGTAATATCGATAGTAATATATAGTTTTCCTAGAATAACTTTCTCTCTCTCCTTATTCAATATATGTTGGAAATTTCCTGAAGCATCCGGTATTTATTTTTTTCTTTCTTTTGATTTTTGTTTTTTTTTTGTTTTTTTTTTTTTATTTTTTATTATTATTATCAGCATCGGTTTTATAAGAGAAAAGCGGAAAACAAAATAAATAAAAATCAACCACCCAACAAAGTTTCAATACAGAGGTAAAGTAAATGCTTAAATTGCTCTCACTTGCGGAGCAAAAACCCTAACCTGGAAAAACTGCATTCTTGCATCTTCATTCATCTACTCATTGTGAAAAATTAATCGACAAAAAAAATAAATAAAGCGTGTGTATAGAGAAAAAGTGATAAATAAATAAATAAAAGAAATAATGATCACAATATGTATATGTGTGTGTATGTATAATGTAAAATAATATGTGATACTGATGTGCAGGATTTATAAATATTTTTTATTATTATTTTTATTATTATTATTATTTTTATTCTTACTTTTAAAAAATGATTATATGGAAACATTTGTTCAGAGAGCTTGGTGTGAACGTGATTAAAATTATTTAACAACTTGATCAAAGAAGTACAAGCACATTCCCCTTTATATAGGTATTATAAAATTTTTTTTTTCCAATACTATTATATATATAAGATACTGTAATTTAGCCCCATTAACGGTTAGAGTTAATTATACTAATACCGGCTGATTCTAGTAGAATAGTGAGATGCTTTTGTACCATTGACTTTTCTCACTTTTCCCTGTTAGTCTATATAGTAGCGTTTATATTTTTTGTATAGCTTTATCTATCTCTACTCTTATGTCAATCTATTGTAATTCTCAGCATTGATAACAGAAGAGAATTTTTTTTTTTTTTTGTATTAAAATTTCTAAGCCAACAACCTTGGAATCTGAAATGATGCGCAAAGCACTTAAACAACCGATTAGGTATGACAGAGTTTACGCTTATAAGACCTGTCTGTCCGACTCTACATAAAATTTATATCTCACAACATCAAAGTGAACTGCGCATGTGCAATCGATCGATCGATTGATCACAGATCGTCGTTGATCTTAGCCAACCCAAACCAACTCAACCAGCCCAGCCAGCCAGTCAGCCACACTTTTATCGATGAATGAACGACTTTGCGAGTTTTAAAAACTTTACACGATACGAAAAAGAGTTAAGAAAAAAAAAACAAAAAAAAAAGTAAGATAAAGATGCAAAGCAAGGCAATCAAAAAAAAAAAAAAAAAAACAAGATCGTTTCCAGCAAGCACTTCAACATACTTTCTTGTTACGTAATCATAATTGCATTAAATGGTATATAGAGGCAGTTTGTGTTTCTCTCGTTCTTGCATGATTTTTTCATTCCAAAGTCGTCGACGCGGCGGCGGCGTAGCGGCGGCAGGCGCAGCGACGCATTCAGCTTCTTGTGGTGTGGTTCGTCATCTTATCCTCTTCGCGCTTGCGCTCTGTTAGCTGTTTTTGTTGTGGCTTTCAGGAGATAGATAGAGCGCACATTGATTTTGTTTTTATTATCATATTTTTATTCATTTTATTTTTTATTTTTTATTTATTTTTTTACTTTTTCATCTTCATATCAATGGGATTTTCTTGAGATGATTTTCTTTTTAGATTGAAAGAGATAGTTATGGTAGCATATAACTATAACTTGAGTAATTTAATCGTTTTTGGTGTAGATTGTTTATGGTGTTGGTGGATAAATATATATATATATAATAAATATAGGTATATATGTGTGTGTTCAGATATAATTATACTGTTAGTAGGTATGTTGTTTTGATATATATTGATGTGTTGTTGCTGCTGCTGCTGCTGCTGCTGATGTTGTTGTTGTTGTTGTTGTTGTTGTTGTTGGTGTGTTGTTATTATGGTTTCAGAGTTCGGTTCGGACGAAATTGGAGCAGAGAGAATTTTTACGTGTGATAATTTTGACACCTTAGAGGCATAGGTCCGGTTAGTGAAATCGCAACAGGTGCTACTTCTTTATTGGCATGCGGTTAAAGAAATCGAGATATTATACCTACCTGATTCGCGTAGGCATGCGTTAAAAAAAGGTGAATTTTCGTCTTAAATTTGGTTTTTTTTTCGATTGCTACTGTTTGTTTTTATTTTTATTATTATCATTTTTTTTTTTTATTTATTTTTTATTTTTTATCATTATTCTCTAAATAAAGTGAATGTACATACCATGCACACTACATATGTAGGTACTATATAATATAGGTGTATATTTCGATGCCTACACGGGCTACACATAATAATAATAATAATAATAATTTTTTTTCTTTTTATTTAAATAAGCTCTTTATTTGGTGTGGCTCTCTGGCTCTTTTCATAATTTCTTAAAAATAGGTGGCAAAAGGCACAACAAAGTGTAACAAAAAAAAAAAGAGAAAGACGCTCGCTAAACTAAATGTTGTAAAAAGTCAATAGGGACAAATAAAAACATTTAAAACAATTCAATAAAAACAACAAATATGTAACAAAAATGACACAAAAATGTAAAAAAACAATAACACAAAATTCTCAAAGGAGACTAAAAAACAGATACAAGAATTTTTGAAAAGGAACTAAAATAATAATAGTCCCAATTTTGACAATTGGGTAAGTGGCAGTTCCAAGAATTTTCAAATTTTCAAAATAACTACCTAAACGAACGAATTTTCAACATAAAAATTTTGAAATTTAGCACCGAAACCGAATTAAAAACTAAATAGCCGAATTAACGAAAAAAAAATACGCGATACCGTTATAGAGTCCCGAGAGCGCAGCCTGTAGTATCATAGACCTCTACAAACTGCTCTCATCATCCCTCCAGCTTAGGATCTCTAACATAGTGCTTGTCTTTCCCACAGCACTAGCAACGACTCCTAAGCGGGGAGAAGCCCCGTGGACTAGTGTTGCAGTTATTCCTGTAAATGACAGTTTTGTTGGTAGCTGTGCAATTTTCCAATATTCCCCAATTATCCGCCAAATTTAACAGTTTTTTACAGTTTTTGTAGACAAAAAGTAATTTTTTATAATTACTTAATAATTTTACAAAAACAGACCTATTGTATAAGTTTTAAAACTCAGATATTCTGCTTCAATTCCGCTCTTTTAAAAATTAGTTCAAACGGCAATTCTGAAATGTCATTTATTTTTTTTTCTGACTCCCATAGAGTGTCATCTGTCATCTCATCTATAAACTGTTAATATCGTCTTCCATTGGCTGGCGTCAACTGCCTCATATTAATTTTGTTCAAAAAAATTTTTGGGAAACAATTTTTGTTAATCCCTGTAGCCACAGCAAATTTAGAGAGAATTTTCTCGCAAATCAACATTAATAAAACGAAAATTCGGAACAGGCTAGAGGTCCGTCCCCACATTGTTTGGAATTTTTAGGACGAAAGATTATTTAAAAAAGAAAAATTCAGATTGCACAAATTTTAAACATTCTAAGGAAATGTTACAAAAATTCGACAAAGATTTATGCAAAATAATTAATAACTATATTCTACTACGTATTCAAGGTTTAGTTAGCAATATGCTATGCCAAGGAGGCTTTTTGTGGCAATAGAAATTATACCTATTACTTTAATAATTTTTGTAATTTTTCTTACACGAAGTGTGATTTTTTAATATCTATTATGGCCTGAGTACGTATATAATAAAAATGATACTTAAACTAAGAAGAAGCTATATATTTTTCAATGACAGTTTTTTGCTCGAAAAACCAGTTTTTTTTCAATTTGTTACAGCTACAAGCCTCATGAATAGATGGCTGATCTATGCGAAAGAGCCAGCTTATCTCCAGGACCGTATTCAATTCTTGAGCTCCACTCGACATCGTCGTCTTCTGTTATCTAGCTTTGTTACTCAAATTGGTGAGCGATCTTACTTTGTACAGGTCATTCGTAAATGGAATGGCTTACCCGTCAGCCTTCAGCGGGCTGGCTCCGTTGGGACATTCGGCAGGCTCTTGGCTTCGACCCTTTTGCGTTAATACGCACTGACTATGCACTGTATTGCACTGAATTTGTTTGAAAAGGGTTTATAGTATAGCCATTCACTCGTAGTATATCTGCTGTGTTCAGATTACTACTGTAGACGAACATTTCTTGGAATTGAGTAGCAAGCCATTGCATGCAAACCAAAATCTAATCCTGTTAACATCTTCGTTTATATGGACCTATGTAATACTCAAAAAGCCCAATTGGTATGCGCAGATATATTTGGACATCCTCTGCATACAAGTGAATTTTTACAACTTTAACTTTAATCATTGATAAACATGCTAAATAGTAATGGTCCTAGCACCGAGCCCTGTGGAGATCCATGTGAAACAAGAGCTAAAATGGAGAAGTTAACGCACACATTTACTCGCTGTGATCGCTCATTATAAGCAAGAATTATATCAAGCATAATTCAGGTCTGTCAAGGTTGAAGAAAGTGTGGGGTATATGCAATAAAACGAGGCTGTGATCGACACTATCGAAGTACTTTAAAAAATCAAGAAATTCCATTGCACTAACATTTTTCTGATCAAGAGAAATTCTTATGTGAGAAGATATTTTTAACACTGAGAATTCACAACCATGAATTTTATGATACCCAGCATGCAGCTCGTTTCTCTCCAAGTAGGTCTGTAGAACTCAGCAGAAATGATATTTTTCTATAAAATATTTTTAGTTCATATGTTAGCTGTTTTGAAATAACGCAGACAACGTTTACTCCTTCCAATAGCAATTCTAGTCTTTATAGTTTTTAAGCCTGTCTAAGTTTGAAAAATATTTAAAATCGAAGCAAGTAAATATCATTTCTTTGAGGGATAGTTTTATCCTCAGGTACGATTTAAAAGCTTATATGGAGTATTTTATGAGTATACGTAATTATCATTCCAATGCTCTTTTCCGTTCTATTCCTCTATCGGGCACCATTGTATATGAAACAATTCCATAGTTATGCATATCAGTCGCTAAAAATCTTACCGATCTACTGTACTAACTGACTATCGATACGTCATGAAGATCATTGATAATATAAATTAACTGAATAAAAAAGTGACAAGTACTGAGCCTTGAGGCACACCACAGAAATAATTTCATTATTCAATGTGAAACGTTGGGATTAACATGGGAAAGGAAAACGAAGCTAAATACGCATTAAACAAATGCATTAAGATCACATTGGCAAGATCAATTTAAGAAATTTCGGTGATATTTGATCATTACGAATTACCTTTGATTTCTGTACCAAATTTCACATTACCCCTATTAGAAACGAGCAATCGCTTTCCATCCATTATCATTTCCTTTAAAAAGCATTTTGGTAGAGACTAGATTTTATTCAGTTTCACAGAAAATATTATGCACTAAGGCAGCTTATTTAATGTTTCAAATTATTTCACTATCGAAAAGGAGAGAATCGGTGAGTGTGAAAATACTTCACACTAAATTGCTGCTTCATTAGAAAGTAAATCAAGTATAACAAGAAATTGTGCACCTCTCAAAGTTTCGATTCATCCAGAATTTTGTATGCTTGAAAAATTTCAATGAGCACCAACCGATGTGTCTCTCTGGGTTTTTTTTTTTTAATTTTTTTTTATTTATTTATTTTATTTTTTAAATCTAAGTCTTTGCAGAACTATTTATTTCCTTCCTAAAAACTGTATTTTATGTCTTACACAAGGTCTTCGGAACGCAACATCATGCAGTAAGAAAGAATTTGTTACCTGGAATCGAGTGAAGATATAATATGTCGAAAAGGGAAGGGGTAGATGGGGTTTTGTGTTTATGTTAGGTAGAAATACTTTTTTCATTATAAAAACTATGTAACCCTTTTATTGTAAACCCTTGCACACTTGTACAAGAAAATAACATTTTGAAAGTGCGATGTTTGATGGAAATAAAAAAAAAAAAACTTTAGAAATTCATATCTAGATTCCAGCTATAAAATTCTTTTAAATAATTTTGCATGACTCTCTGAACATTCTGTTGCTGTGCCAGCGCTATACGTCAAGAAATATTGTAGAAGATGAGAGCTTTGCCATTTCGTTAGGAACATGTGCATATGAACATTATAATATACATAAATGTAGATATAATTAGAATTCTTTCGTGTATTCTTAAAAGAATTTTTGTCTATTTTTATTATGAATAATGTACAGTTAACAGAACTTTCTCTTTCTCTCTTCCTCTACTCCGTTTCTTACAATCCCAATAAAATGACAAAATTTATATCTAATTCATTCATTTGTCGCCTATTAATTGTAAGTTGCTATGGACAGCTATCATACCTGAGTTAGATAACAGAAATATTTTCAGATGTAGGCGACAGGAAATACGGGATTCATTTGCATGTGCATTCATTCATTTACATAAAAAGAAAGAATTCTGTGTACTCAAGAACTCCATAAGATTTTGCAACAAGATTATTGAATTTCATTGCAATGCAATGCAACATGTACGAGTTTGTACAACATATTTTTAGTGTTAACTATATTTTGTTCCTTTAATTTTGTTTATAAAAAATCCTGAACATGAAAACAGTTTGATTTTTAAGACCGCATATATGTATGTATGTATGTGTCATTATTTTTATTTGATGGTGATGGGGGGGGGGGGGGGTGCAGACAGAGCTCCCACCTTTCAACCATACACCACAACGGATAAGATCTTTTGCGACCTAGGGAGCCCATTCGAATTTAAGGACTTTTACATAGCCTATGACGTTCTTAGATGGCCATCTTTGCAACATCTCCTGGCAGTGGGAATGCCTTTTCTAGATGTCTTACGTTTATGCGGCACAGATTTTCAAAGTCACACAGGACATTTTCAGGGGTTTTATCTTTTATCTTTCGTAATTCAACCCCTAAGTGGGTGAAAAGGGGTAAAGTTTATATGAAAAATACACAAATAACGCGTATATTAGCCTGAGAATAACAAATTATATTGTGGTATTCCCAAACCCCTCAACTCAAATAATCTCCTCGCCGCATAACCTCCTCATTCATAAAATTGGGGTACCATTTATAGCATTTAGAGCCCTTGATACCTCAGAAATTATGCAATAGCACCAGAACCAGTCTGCAGACCAAAGTTCTCCATTGAAATATTGTCGAGGGCACAAAACTCACAAGCGAAAATTATAGATATTCACACCACCAGCTCTAGAGTGAGTTCCGCTAGCAGTCTGGTGATCCGCTTGCACCGGATGGTATTACCATAAATGTTGTTTTTAAAGAGGGTTTTTCACTAAAGTCTATGTAAATTACACAACATAGGTACCTTTTTGTCGTTTTACCTGTGCTATGCTAACCCGGAGAATGAGCGATGTTTCAAAAAACAAATTAGTGTCATTTTTAATGCCGATATTCATTAAAATATTACAAGATTCTATGAAATTGACATCTAGAACTCGTAGTACGAATTCCACGCGAACGAAATCGCAGTAAGAACTAATTATTTATAATAGTCCTTGAAACAATTGAACACAAGACGCTTGTTACAGTACGAACCGCGCCACCTGCCGGCAAATTTGTGTAACTACATATATTTGTAGCAGCAGTAGCTTGTTTTGTACTAATGAAACTGTTACAAATAATATCTGAAGACATTCAAACTCGCAAAATATTGCAAATTCACAATTCTGAAGAATCAAAACTCTACAAAAACAGAAAAATCTCTCAAGAAATGTATCGATGCAAACGAAAGACCAGAAGAAAGCAAATTTATATATAAAAAATTTGTTTTTCATATTTGATAATCTCGACTATGGCTAATGATAAACATAAAGAAAGAAAACGATTAAACACACAATTTCAAAAAAAGATATAAAATAGTATCAAATCCCAAATACGTTATAGAATTGATCTTAACATGGTATGAGGGTTATAAAATTTGCTGTAAAACGACGGATTATAAGATCTTTTAGTGAGTGAGTGTAAGCGCCAACTTGTGGAGCCCATAAATCACATTAAACACATAAAATTTCTTCGCCGGATCATTCTTAAACTGGGAAATGCGCTAATATACAACCTGTTGGGATATTATAGAACTGATTTCTTTTGACTAGCTAGCAAATGCAGTCTGTCGAGTGAAAATTAGAGAAATAAAAATAAAAATTAAATTTTATATATTATTTGTGTTTTTAAATTATAACCAGCAGCGCGCGTGTAAAGTAGAAAATGAAGGAAATTTAATAGTTTTTTTTTGTTGTTGTTGGTATATCATAATACGGAGGATAATGTCGTCCATATTTAAAGTAGATGAATATATTTTTAAATGCTTAATTCCAATTCAACCCGCAGCTAATCGAACAGTTTAACTTAATGGATCCCCATAGAAAATGAAAATTAATAATTCGGTCAAGAGCTAGTCGGACTCAAGCAGTGAGTGTTCCGTATCAGAACTTTATCAACGAACAATCCAAATTTCCACATTCAAACAGACGGACGCAAGAGTGATCTTGTAAGATTTGGATTTATTAGTAGGAGTTGTCTTATAAATTTTTTTTTTTTTTTTAGCCACCATGACTAACGAATAAAGCGGCAGTTTTCCTGTTATCTATGACTCAATGCCTACTAACCCTGATAATATCAAAATTTTAGCTTTAGAAACCAAGGAGAGGGGAGGAGGTGGGAGGAAAAGGTATTTTTTCGAATATTTTGCGCTATACCTATCTTTATAAATTGATTTTTTTGTTTTAACCTTAAAAGTAGCTCTTTGAAACGATACTCACACAATGCAAAAAAAAATATTTAGGACGCCCACCCCACCCCCATTAAAAATTAGAAAAAAAATATATCATAATGTTTGACTGGCGAAATATGTGCGCATCACTAAGGTTGAACATTCTACGATATTTCAAATTCCTACGTCAATCCAAAGGGGACTGCCCAGTTTTCATACAACTTAACACCTGACACTGCAAAATTATATGTGAAATGTAGTGTAGTAGCTGGGGTGTATGTGACCCAACTGCACGAAAATGGGTTTTCCGGCAAAAGGAACATCCCCAGAAAGTTCTCTGATTTGAGAAAAACTAAACCACCCGATAGTATACTCGGCGAGACTTTTAATTTGATATGCAACATGCCGTATTAGAACCACTGCCTTACCCATCGGTGGTTCCTTCCTCCACCCTAAAAGTATGCAGAGAAAAGTTGTCTTCTACGAATTGTAGCTGATAATTAGCTGAAGCGTACAGTGATATCCGTTTTCTGATCGGACATAACCCCACCGACTTAGAGCCGATCTAAGGTGCGAGAAATCTACTACCTCAGGTCGAATAAAAAAGAGATAAATACTAAAAAAAAGTGAGTGTGGGCATGACTGTAAATAGCCATAATAGCCTCAGAATATAGAGTTTGGGTACTCACACTTCTTCTTAGGACCTAAGGAATTTGATTCTGGGGGGTAGATTTTTGGAAAAGTTTTGAAGTAAAACCCGAGAGAAGAGTTGAACACTGGCAGTGTTGCTGCCTGACCGCAATAGCTTCATCTGAAGGAGTAATCAAGAATCGTAACACTCATTCGCCTTCACAGCAGTACGAAGAGCGGAAGATTGCCTGAGGGATTTTAATAAACTTGTGAGGAAGGAATTAGGCAGAACCCACTTGATCAAGCATGATATTGATTTAGGTGATGCTCCACCTATCATGCAGAGGGGTTACGAGGTCCCACCAGCAGTTCAAGAAAGACTCAGGAGAGAATTAAATCGTATGAAAGAAGTTGGAGTAATCGAACCGTCCATTAGCCCATGGTGTAGCCCTGCAGTTTTAGTAAAGAAAGCAAACGGCAAGCATAGGCTCTGTGTAAATAGTAGAAAATTGAATCACGTAACAAAAATAAGTAAAAAGCGAGTTTTCAAACAAAACTGAGGCCAGCCGCATAAAAAAGTAGAAAATAAACCTTTCTTCACACACAGAGGTGGACTCAGATATTTTGATTGGGACATTTCTCTTGAATATTCTTTCTCTTCATGAATCAAATCACTTATTACCTCTCTGATTGATCATACTGAAATATATCGGTGATTGCCAGCGAATAAAATCTGAGTCCACCTCTGTGTGTGAAGAAAAGTTTATTTTCTACTTTTTCATGCGGCTTGGCCTCAGTTTTGTTTGAAAACTCGTTTTTTACTTAATTTATTTTCTGCCTTTTTCACGTTAACTACATAAATTGTTATTACGTGCTGCATGGAGATATTTCAAAACAATTTTATGACGGCTAAAAAGACACTGATTACTGAATTTTCCCGATTTTCCATGTTTTCCACAGACTTTTCCTATTACAATGAAATTTTTTTAAAAATTTACATGAATTTTCCTCGATTTTTCGTGCAAGTTTTCATGTTTGTTGAAGAGAAAGTACTGATGCCAGTAGGACGGAAAAAAATGATTCCGCATAGCTTATAAAACTTTTTTGTCGGAAAATTTTCCGGAAAAGTTGGAAAATTCCGGAAATTCCAGAAAAATTGGAAAATTCTGCACTTTTCCTGAAACAGATTTATCACTAATCATATCGATGAAAATTTATCCCATGATTTTTTTCCCGCTTTTCCGAGTTTTCGATGGAGTTTTCCACAAAACTCTATGCAACTCATTTCGCTCTGCAACTTTGTCTTAAGTTGCAAAACGGTCAAACGCTTTCTTGGTCGGAAAAACTTCGGAAAAGCGTTTTACATGAATTTTCCTCGATTTTTTCTGCAAGTTTTCACCATTGTCGGAGAGAAAGTAATGATGCCCCAATTATAGGGAACTTGAACCTGCAAAACTTTTTTACCGGAAAAATTTCCGAAAAAATCGGAAAATTCCGGAAATTTTTTTCGGAAAAATCGGAAAACTCTGCATTTTTCCAGAAACGGATTTATCACTAATCAAATTTGTACCAAATTTTCAAATGATTTTTCCCGATTTTCCGGGTTTTCCATGGAAATTTCCGGTTCAAATTTTGATAGATTCAATTGTCACGCGACATGATCCTGTGTGCCAAATTTCAGCTCACTGTGATGACGAAAAGTGGGTCTACGAGAGTGTCGAAAATAGTAAAAAAGAAATATATAGACAAATTCGTGTACGAGTTAAAGGGAATGGCCTCAAAAAGGTGCGCCTATCCCTTACCGCGAATTTCGGAAATTCTAAAAAAACTAAGTAAAGCAAGGTATCTCTCCTCTGTGGATCTAAAGGATGCATTTTGGCAAATTTCTCTGGAAGAAAGTGCAAGGAAAAAACCGCATTCAGTGTTCCGGAACATGGTTGTGCAAGTTTGTAGTAATGCCATTTGGCCTAACAAATAGCCCAGCTACTCAACAGCGCCTGATGGACAGCTTAGTTGGTCCCACTGAAGTGCAGGTATTTACCTACTTAGACGTTCTAATAATCGCCACTGAAACTTTTGAAGAGCATATTTAGGTTTTAAGACGAGTTGCCAAACGATTGGATGAAGCCAACATGACTATAAATATGGAAAAATGTCAATTTTTCCAAAATGTACTAGAGCAAACATTTCCCCATCCCCCACCCACCATTGCTTCCACGGCTTAATTGAAATAAAGATTTTTAATTAAATATGTTCAAAGTATGATAATGCATCGTTTAAGACATCTGTCATGGCTGAAGGTGTCGGGCTAAAATAGGCCTTTCCCTTCAAAAAAATGAATTGTGCTTAGGTTGAGTATGTTAAGGGATACGCTCATATTGCCTTACCAACGTAGCCGTGAGCCTTAAAAATTCATTTTTAGTATAATCCGACCCCTAAGTCATACAATAAGTTAATTATATCTCAAGCAAATCGCTTCTCTATCCTTTACAGTTTAAAAATCATCCTAGTGATTATCTCATTTGTGGATCTTTCAGGATCTATTCAAGAGGAGAAAAAAAATCATTGATCATCCGCACCGCAAGCCTAGGTTCAATTTTGATTAATAAATATAATTTGTATTTCCGTAAAATTATATTTGCATTATTTTCATGTGCAGTCGGACGACGACGATAAAAATCCCGTTGAATTCGTTTTCTTAATGTAACCCTATATGTAATATGTACATAAAAAATCTAAGATGATAAAAAATCCGTTTCTAACTTAATTGTTTTCCTGTTTTCTTTTTTCTTATACATACACATACACATATGTACAAATTGTATATGTATGTTTTTTTAATTATCCAAATAATTAGAGAGAATTTGAGAATACGATTTAGATGATGACCAGAATCGTATATCTTCCATAAGTGCCTTTAGTAGGACATACCTAGACTCTGCTATATCTAATCTGTCCGCCTTAGTCAGGGAAAGCAATAAAACCAAAAAAGACATAAGTTGGTCTTCCTAAGATCTATTCATTTTGAAGGTTAATTTTTTCGCGTCTATTTTATTGTTGTAGTTGTCGTTGTGGTCGTATCATCTACAATACATATAAACATATGTTTGTATACATGCATAAGCTATAAAACTGAAGATTTTATTTGTTTAATTTTAATTCTTATGTGACGAAATTGAAGACCTAATAAAATTTTAAAAGGTCTTCATTTGACCGTTTGTTGAATTTATTTCATTTCAGTTTAGGTTGTGTTTTTATTTATTTATTTTTGCATTCATTTCAGTGTTAAAGAAGGGAAAATTTATTGATTGTTTCCTTTTGCTTTCATTATTTATTTCGTTTTATCTACGTGGTCATTTCGGAATCTCAAAGCATAGAGATTTTAATTTATTTTAGGAATTTGATATAAGTTTATATATTGATGTGTGTATAATTAGGTGATAAAATGACCATTTATATAAAAATTAATAGAGGGTGGTGTGGTATAGTTCGGTGGGCTATTTGAATTTTTGATTATCGTGATCGATTATACTATACAAATGTATGTGGGAATATTTTGTTGATACTTTCGTACATTTTATATTTAAATTTATAAAGAAAAAAAATATAATTATAATAAATAATAATAATAATAATAATTTATTTATGGGATACATACACAAGATTTACAATCTTCTTTTTTTTTGTACTATAAGATTAATCGGAGCTAGAAATTGAACACTTAAAATTTAATAATTAAAGATAAAATAGAAAAATTATAATGATGTTAATAATAACTAAAATAAGATAAGACTAATAACTAAAGAAATAAAAGATAAACAGAAAACAGATGTGAATTCCTTAACTCACGAATGCATCTTTATAAGCTTCTTAAATACATTGACAGTATACCAGCACTCTGAACATTTAATGGAAGACTATTCCAAAGTCTAGCAGCCTCTGAACAGGGAAAGAACTCTCCATGACCAATTTGCTGAATCGCGGAATTATGATGTTACGATTGCGTGATGAATTCGATTGCGTGATGAATTCGATAATTGGAAAAATTCCCTAAGATATTTAGGTGCATCTCGATTCAATATATATTAAAAAGAAGAGTTAATGCTCTTTGATTAAGGTAAGAATCCAGGCAGCATCCAAGCAATTGAGTTCTATATGGTGAGACATGGTCAAATCTATGACGGAGACCAAAAATTAAGCGGATACAATCCTTGAAGGTAACCTGAATCTTACGGGAACATACACTATCTAATTTTGGGAAAACTGTGCTGCCAAAGGTGTAGGTATGGAATGATTAATGCTTTCACAAGCTTCATACGAATTTTTCTTCGCAAAATACTCGCTGAAAGCCATAACGTATACGCAGTCCAGCATATACCTTTCTGATCATCAGATTAACGTTATCGCAACATTTCATCACACTATTTAAAACAATCCCAAGATTATTAACCCTATCATGTAGCGGCAGTATAACACTGTTTAAAATTATTGGCGGAACATCAATGTTATTTAGGGATGAGAAGTAAAAGGCAATGCACTTCGATTTAGAAGGGTTGAGTACTAGCCCATTTACTAACGACCAATCGCTTATTCTATTTAGCTCAGAATTCATTCGTGCAATGAAGTTCTCAAGAAGTTATATAGGCCTACTAAAATATAATTGCACATCGTAGGCATACAGATGCACTTTTGCATCTTCTAACACTTGTGGGAGGTCATTTATAAATAGATTGAACAATAGAGGGCCTAGTATTGATCCTTGAGGAACACCACAGAGAATGGGTAACGAACCAGAGATTGCTTGTCCTACCTTAACTCGCTGCTGACGATCAGATAAAAACTCTCTAAACAACGTAATGACAGAAGAAGTGAACCCAAACCTGATGTAGAGCTTCTGTAGAAGTAAACTTTGATCAACGCTGTCGAAGGCTTTTGACAAATCGAGAAGAACAAGGGCGCTAAACTCATTCTTGTTTAACGCAGACCTTATATCTGTGGACACTTTTAATATAGCTGATTCACAGCTGAAAGAAGAGCGAAAACCTGATTGCCAGAGCGTGAGTAAATTATTGCTTTCCACGTGCTCGAGAATTTGTTTATAAATTAGTTTCTCCAGAACCTTCAATAAAAAGCTCAAAATATTTATAGGTCAGAAATCGGATGGTAATTCTAAGGCACAAGCTTTTTTACCAGTACCAGTAAAACTGTTGCTGTTTTCCAAGCAGTAGGAAAAGTAGATGACATCAAACACGTATTTATGATATGCAGCACAACTTTCCCGATTAGTGGCAGCAGCAGCTTAATAAAGGTATGCAGTAAGCAGAGATCCCACACAGCACAAATGTATCCGGTGTATATTATTGGGAAATCCCATTAGGATATATATATTGTCCGTGGAAAATTCCGTCCGGTCCCAATTAATAACTTAGGATATCCCTGGAATGTCTGCGGTTCGGGTGTCCTTAGTAGAACCCGTCCGCTTCCCTCTGGTTGTACTTAAGCACAAAGTTAACTCATTCAATAATGTTCAATTTCCACTGCAAGCATACGTAGGACGTCTTACGATCTCCTATTTTCTATTTGAGATGTTTGCCGGAATATCTTAGGATCCTTTTTTTTTTGTGAGTACAAAATCTCATAAAACTCCAAAAACCATTTACTTTAATATTATATTTTAAAAATAAACATTAAGACCAGTCGATCTGTGGACGCTTACAATTATTTCTATAATTCCAATTTGGCTCATTACTGCTAAATAAATCGACAATATAATTGGGCACATATAGCTGGTTTAAATAATGCAAACCTCGTACGTGGCTTCTTTCAACACATATTTTGTTATTATTATGTTTTTGGGTGTCCGAAAATGACACACGGAAGTACGGCAAACGGCAAATTAGCGTTTTCACCAGAAAAATGCAGAAATAAATTCATATTTGAGAAGATTCTGATGAAAACTGACTTTTCTATGCTTGTCCCAAAATTGTCCTAATTTACATCCAGTATGTATGCTAAGAATATTTCGTTCGAATTTTTCAAATGTTCCCATCAAAAGAAGTTGTGGGATATCGCAGTTAGTTAAAAGTTATGAGAATTTTCTAATAACTCCTTTTAGGCATATTAAATATACTAAACACTTCCTGTTTATCCCGAAAAAGTTGTGGGTTCTATAGGAAAAGAATGAGATGTTCCTTAGTAGCAATTATAGATCCAGGGAGTTTTCTCAAATGCATAATACACCAATTCACATCAATTTCAATTACTATGACAATGGCACGAATGAATTGCAAAAACGTTCTATGGTGAGTAATTTAGATGATTTTATTGACATTAATGTAGCAAGTAAACAGTCAAAAATTTTATAAGTCATGCTTCCATTATGTAAAATATAAAAATATATTAAAAGAAATTGGTATTTGAAAATAACGACAAGAGTCCTTATAATTATTAATTCATAAAGTTTAAACTTGGCCGGAAATCCCCAAAGTGGAAAGAGATCACCATCCACACTTGCTTTGATTATGGCGGGGCGAGTGTCCTACGAAATCGTCACAAAGATGAATTTCTGCGAAAAAGGAGTAAAAAGAGGCGCACAATTAATTATCCAAAGCGACGCACGTGGTGAATGTTGTGAAGCCTAATGTACGCGTCGCGTTCGGCGCGTTTTCCGCTTCTTTTGCTGCAGACGCGTGCAGATTAGGAGCAAGACCAAATAAACGCGTTGCGTTGGTACTCTTAAGATTTATTTATAAAAAGAAATAGTCATAGAAACGCTTGATTGAGTTATTAATTAGCAGTGAAATAATGGAAAAACAATCAACAAATAATTAAAAGAATTAAAGAATTGTCAGAACGACTTCCGTCTGAAAATGGGAAGACAATTGACAATGAAAAGAACTGTCAAAGCGTCTACCACGCGTTAAAAGTAGAAAATTGCACTACTTTCACGTCGAGTCCGGCAAGCGCGGCAGCCATTTGGCGGACACAAACTTAAACGCGTATATTTTAATGAACTGTTAAAGCGACGCGACGCCTGCCGCGTTCATTCGCCTTTCACCATAAGTTTGTTTGTACGCACAGGGACAAGGTCGCTCAGCTGATGCGCTGATGTAATGCTGCTGCCGTTGTCGTCGTACATTTTCACATAGAACGGCATTATTGTAATGGACTTGTAATGTATGAATACGGTTTGAGCGCCATCTGTTGCAAGTTAGTTCTAAGAAGAAGAGTTTATACTGTGTGTATTTTTATTTTGGTGAATTATTTATCGTATCTGCTTTATTTGGACTCTAGTATCTTCATTCATGGGGTGGTGTTGTACAGGATCATGCGAACGTAGGGTGCTCCCAAACCTAGGGGTTTGGGTGCGGAAATTATTTGCGGGGCTGCAGACGAAGACTGAATTTCGGTTTTTCCCCGAGGAGGGGAAGAGGAACTCTCTTCACTCCTAGGATAGATTTTGATGCGCTTCAGTTTATAGATTAGTGTTGGCCTGAGAAACAAAATCTACTTAGGGTACATTCTGGACAGCACTTGGTCCATCTCCCATACAAAAACTGTCAATGTCCGTTCTTTTTTTATCCACTCGACTAAACTATGGTGCAATTTTTAAATATCTGTGAACAGTCGTTAGTGTTACACCCCAATGCTATGGATAGGTCAAGCTTACAATAACAAAAAATGTATTGGAGGGGTGGGGGGGGTGTAAGCCTTAACAGTTTTCGAGATAATGGGACTTAAAGATATCTGGGTATGTTTTTAAAGATCACCCTGTAACTTCTGAAAATTACACCATATAATGGTGATTTAAAATTTGTTCAAGAAAAAGTGCAAAAATCCCAGAGAGGGTTACAATTTGGGGGCAGAGTGTGGTAAGTCATTTTTAATCGCAGCTTTTGGGCTTCTTAAATCCAATAAGAAAAATTGATATTGATGACGAGTTTTTTTTATAAGAATAGTAGCTAAATAAAAAATAAAAAAACGTGTTAAAATTCCGAAATTTTAACTTTGTTGAGCATAACTTCAAAACGGAGGGGAGTGAGGAAAAATGTATAGACCATTGAAATTAGGTTCAATAATTATCTATCTAAGAAGTTTTAAATCATCAACACAAGGTGTAAAGCTCAGATGTTACAGGGTGCGATCTATAAAGACATACTCAAATATCTTTAAGTTCTGTTATCTCTGAAAGGAAATCGTTAGGATTTCCCTCCCCCACCCATACAATTTTTTGCTTGTTTAAACCTGACCTAGCCATAGCCTTCGAGTGTAGCACCACATACGGGACACCCTGTAAAATATCAAATGGTCTGCGGTGACAATGACAGGCATGCGTTAAATTCAACTAATTTTTTTGTTGGACGCCAAATTTACCGAATAGTTTAGTTGAGGAGATTATGAAACTTCTGAGGCGATGCAGAATTCAAGAGATGATATTGCCGCGCGGTGCCATTGCGGTCATGTGTGTAATCGGCTGATATTGTTTCTACACATTTTGGATGGGCTTTATTAAAGTCGATCGATATACCTCTGGAAAAGAGGTGCGTGCTGCAATTGATGAGCGGCCGGTTTGTTTGAAAAGGAATACATCAAAACATTAACATTATGAATTTATATCAGATTTCATTCAGAAGTTATGAGCATATGTACAAGAAAGAGAGAGAGCTTGTGGCTAGACTACGTATGTACATGCATGTATTGTTACGTGCCACAAAGTGACACAAGCGACATCTGTTGGAAATGGAAGCAACTTTAGGCTAGTGACATCTTAGTAAACCTTACGTTCGGAAAACGGAATATTCAAGAAGGTTCTAGTATAATTTGTTGAGTATAAATACGGCGCAACTCACATCCAAGAGGCGTAGAGAAGTATTATTTCAGATAGTGAGGTGAACGAAGAAAACTATTTGGATTGCGATAATTATAAGTACAGTACTAGCGATAACTATAGAGAGTTGATTTGATAATTGTTTGTGAATTGTGAGAATAAACAGTAAAGTTAAATAAAGAAAGAATTTTTGAATTATATCGGAAATATTGTGTTTTAAATAATGAACTAAGGCCACCCTTGTTACAGTATTATATTTCTTGTATATTTATTAAAATTAATTTTTAATTTACACCAACTATTTGATCTAGTAGCTTTTTTGTCGTATAAATGCTAAGAAAGAAAAAAATACTCTCTTTTCGACTATAAATGTAATAATTCAATTGAAAATATAAACGGAGTTTTCTACTTTTGGTATACTACATATACATAAGGGAGGAAACAAAATAAAATTGCTGTTTTTTTTTTTTATAGGTACATACCCCCACCATGTTATTGCAGTTATTCCTTGATGGTAAGCCCCGCCTGAAAAATATGAAAAAAACGACAAGGAATCAGAGACGGATAAAAACATAATAATTTTGTTTTTTTGTTTGTTTGTTTTTTTTATGTTCTTTTTTTCTCTAGCACACGACAAAAGCAAATCAAAACAAACAATTGAATATGAAAGTCTTTTTTTTAAGAGGATTGTAGTAAATATTTTCAGAATAATCAATTGATCTGTACAAAAAAAAATGTTTTTTATTCAAAATTTTCCAAAATAATATCCTATCATCAGAGTCAGTTGTTGAAATTTGAATATCCTAAATATTCTGATAGATGTGTGCAATTATGTTAAAACAGACAATATGCGCGAGTATACGAAACAAAACTATTCTGAAAGTATAAATTTGTCTTTTGCGTATGCTTCTCCTATTTCGTGTTATACTTAATAGTGTGTGTTTTTAGTTTGTACAGGTTGTCACGGTTAAATGTGTATAAGAAAATTTAACAAAAAACTAAAGAATATTTGTTTTTCTAGATAATATTAGAATCATAATGTACATCGCTCTTAAGTTAATCAGGAATATTTTATCTACTATTTATGTATAAAAAAAAACAGTGTTACGATCGTAAGCAAAGCTACATTTTCTAAAACGGAAAGAAATTTCAGTTCTCTTTTAATAAGAAATGAACAAAGCAAACGGAAAAGCGAAGTTTTTCTTAAAAACAAAAAACAAAACGTTATACGTGGAACTACAGTGACCAGAAATATACTGCCAATATACACCTCAACAATGCACACCACAGCTCTACTACGAACTATATTTCCGAAACTTCACATGGAAGTGAATAATTCTGTGTGGATGAAACAAAATATACAAAAACATTAAAAGGCATCAAAAGTTACTGATCAATAGAGTGAAATACCAGAAGATGGAACTTTACAGCTATTGTGTAAAAACAGATTAGCTTTGTACAAGTAAACATACATATATACTAGATAAAGTTACCCGTTCTCAGAGTTCTCCAAGTCTTTAAAAAATATTTAATTTTCTTATTTTTTCTATTTACTTAAGAGGAGTCAGTACTCAGCAAAAATTTCAAATTTAGATATCAGCGAACCTGTAGGCAATAAAATTTATTATACGTAGGTTTGTGTCTTGAAATTGAGAAAATTCATATAAAATTAGCCTAGACATAGACCAAAAGCACATTAGAGATATCTAGCGTAAAAGACAGAAACGAAAAATGAAAACTTGTAGTTCAAAGAAATTGAAAATGTTTAACTAGATTTAACTCTCCTAAATATTTTTAGTACATAATTGTTAAATATACTATTTTGCTTTGTTTTTCAACAACTTTCAACGAAATATTGCAATTTCTCGTCGATGAAATATCGGAAGAAAAAACAAGTACTATTGAGTCAAATAATTAAAAAAAGCGAAATTAAAAATGAAAAGGCTCGACGATAGGCCTTATTTTTCTAAAATAGTCACAATCTATAGAAATGAAAATACCTACTAACAGGAATTTGATTTGAAAAACTTCAATTTTTACCATTTTTTACAAGTTTCCGAGTTCATATCACCATTTTAATTCCATTTTTTTTTATTTTTCCCGACGTTATTTACTAGCCCTCTTCGTTATCTTTAATTCAAGATATAAATCATTATTCTGCTACAAATAGTTTGCCAGAAATTTGCATTGAAAAATGTATGAAACTTGCAAAACTTGGTACTGACTCCTCTTAAGGGGTAGGTATACCACCCAACATTTTTTTATATGTTTTATTTTTTTATTGGCTTAAATCATGCCAAAACAACCCTAGAATCAAAATCTACACCGCCTAAGTTCCGATCTAAACTCAAAATTTTTGTAAATCAATTTTTAACTTCGATGCTCCAAAATCATAATTTTCGCTTATTTTATCGATACTCGCATTTTTTAATTTCGCGGCTTTGGAAATTGTAGTCGAAGTTACCTATGATCAATATCGTGTTTTAAAATTGAATTATAGAGGTCGCTGCATCAAATTACGACGGTTACAACGTCTTTACAGCATGGACTTTATTTTTGCGATTCTTAAGATTTATATAGCATTTTGAAACTTCAAACGCGCTTTTCTCGAAAACGTGTTTTACAAAATCGGCGAGCAGTAGAACTCAAAAAGTTTAAATCCGATTGAATTGAAATTTTATCTGTAGCTTCATCGTTTGATTATCTAGTGAAGTACACACGATTTTAGCGATTGCTTAACAAGAAAATAATTTTCTAAACAATTTAAGTCGATTTTTTCGTCGAAAACACGATTTTTTGTTAAAACAATTGCCAATTTGTGAGAAAAAAAAATTCTAAAAATATAATCATTTATGTACTTCACCAGCAAAACTCATGTAGATAATGATCTAGGTGGAGTTGGACGAGACTTCTACGATCTTTTTGAAATAGCGGTTTACGGTAATCACTGCACAGCCCCCCTTTTGTAAAAAAAATGTCAATAAATTTTTTTTTCTCTATTCTTCAAGAGTTGCTTAATCAAAGGTTATATTATTTGTATGACATTAATCTGAAATGTAAAAAAAAAAAAAAAAAAAATTAAAAAAGCCTTGTTTTTAGAGCGTTTGGGAGGTATAACCCCTTAAGGTTTAGGTGCATCCACACATAACAAGCAAACATTGGCAAAAAACCATGTGCCAAACATTTGACAAGCAACTTATAGACAGTTGACAAATGTTTGATAAAAGTTTGACAAATGTTTGTCAAACATTTGTCAAACATCTGATAGGACATTTGTGTGAGAAATGTTTTTCAAATGTTAAGTTTTAAGCATATATTCTCCAAGTGAAGTATCATGAAGTGCAGCTTCTTTAGTCGTACTTGCCTCAACGTTTGCTAACAAGAAAATGGTCGAACGGAAAATTTTTAGATAGATATACAGTACATTATTAAATGACTTAAAAATTGACGATCTTTCCGGTTTTCGAAATATCGCAAGAATCTCAAGTGACTTCGAAATTTTAGTTAATAGAATTGGGCCAAAACTAAATCAGCGTCCACATATAACAAACATTTTCCAAATGTTAGACAAACATTTGTCAAACATTTTCCAAATGTTTGACAAACATATCTCAAACATTTGTTAAATGTGTAATGAACGCAAATTCCACAGTTTTGGATTCTTAGAGAAGTTTCAATTTAATCCAAATGAAATGGAAAACATTAGATGTTTGTCAAACTTTGTGCAGTACCTTCAGTCAGTTTTCAACAGATTTTTTTTTCTATATAAATAAATACTTACTGACATAAATTTGGTTACAATACAACTACTAAAGTCTCAGCAACTTTAGGAAAAAAAAATTTGAAATCAACTGTTTTGAGACTTTAAATATTACATTACATTACAAAAAGTATAAGAATTACCCATTGCGGAAAACCTCTGAACATTGGCCAGCCGTTCGTATTTCGTATTAGCATTATTTTTGACCCGATTCTATTAACTAGAATTTCGAGGATACTTGAAGTGATTCTTACGAAGGAAGATCGTCAATTTTTAAATCATTTATTAAATCACGACTACTATCTATACTCTAATCTTCTGTTTCACGATCTTCTTTTTAGCAAATTTTCCTCACATGTCAGGATGATTAGATTATTAAAATTGATGATGCAATACACGTTTCTTCACTCGAAGAATACATTATTAAAACTGAACATTTGGAAAACGTTTTCACACAAATATCCTATCAGATGTTTGACAAATGTTTGATAAACATTTGTCAAACTTTTATCAAACATTTGTAAACTGCCTATAAATTGTTTGTCAAATTGTTTGACAAATGTTTTTTTTCCTATGCTTGACATGTTTACGGATAGAGTCTGGGATTTTCTTAAGTTGACTTTAATTTTTATTTTTATTTTATTTTTTAATGTTTTTTTAATGTTTTTTTAATTTTTTTGTAATTTTCTTAATTAAAAAAAAGCATGCTGGGCATTCGAACGCGTTACAGTTAGAATCTGGACCTGTTGTAAATTTATGGTTGGCAGATTTTAAAACTCGTCTAATTTTTATAAAACGTCAACTGCAAAATCTTTTTTGATAGGTTTTTACATCGATTTCTTTGAGTTCGCTACGGATTCAGCTAGTATAAAGCGAAACATTTTAGAGAGCATATCTTGTCCACATTGGACATAGAATCGCAATTAAAGTAGACCCGTTTTTTACAAAAAAATGGTGTCTACGAAGAGATCCTATAAGCTGTTAACGACACAACAAGTTTCGATGAAGAGGTTGCGTTTCCGACTTTCGATTACTTCTTTAGTACCATAAATCACTATGTATGGTGTTACAGCAATTAACAATATTAACAATAACAATATTCCATTATTACGGTCAACTGTATATAGATTAGAAATCTTATTAGATACCGATCTATAGGTTAGGGAAGTGATACAAAATTATTGTTTTAAATGGAAAACAAGAGAAACAAGATTAAGCAAATTCAATTAAATCAGAAAAGGGAGGAAAGAAATAAAAACTAAAAAAGAAAAAAAATGTCCTAAATAAAGATTAAGATTAAGAACAGCCATGATATGTACCTAATAAGACTCCAAAGAGCTTAACAATTCAAGAAAATCTCTGCCAGAGTTCGCGCTACGAGGGTAAACTATTCCACTTACGTAAAGTTTGGACAAATTAAGAGCGCTCCACGAAATGAGAATGACAGCGTGGTAAAAGAATTTTTAAACTTCTTTGAGAGAGCAAGAATAGCAGCTTATTGTAAAGATATTGTGGCCTCTTTATATGAAAGAATTTATGTAAAAAATACAAGTCGCGATGAGCAAGATTGGTATCAAGAGTATGTCCAAGGGCTGAATTAACTTGCATTGAGATTTGGGCACTGCGTGTTAAGTTGTAAACATATCTAGTACAATCATTGAATGCAACTGTCAATTTTCTACTGCAAATTGAGTCTAACTTGGGAAATACTATTGTGCCATACATAAAGTGGGGAAGAATAAAACTACGTACCAGTTCCAATCGCATATCTGTAGACAATAAATACCCACAGACTCTCAACTGCGGTAAGGAGCCATATACTTTGCCTAAAATATTGATAACGTGGCTGCAGCAAGTAAACTCTGTGTTCAGGACTAAACCTAAATTTTTCACAGACCTAGAGAATGGTAAGGTAAAGTTATTTAAAATAACTCGTGGTATCTCTAATACCTTGAGGTGATTTCTATAGATCGGCATACACACAGACTTACTAGGATTCAGTTGCAGCTTGTTGGTTATCGACCATAGTAATAAATTCTCGTTAAATCTTCATTTACATGAGCAACACAATCTTCTTGTAACCCAATTGGTCTGCTCAAGTAAATTTTCACGTCATCAGCATATAGATGCATGTTAACATTAAGATTAAGAACCTCAGGCAAATCATTGATGTAAAGACTAAATAAGAGAGGACCTAGGATTGATCCTTGGGGTATTCCACAGTATGAGATCCGGAACTTTGACTGCTTGTTGTCTATACAGGTAAGAAAACCTTTGATCAGCTTGACAGCTGAAGAGGAAAAATTGAAGCAATTCGAAAGTTTATAAAGGAGCGAACTGTGATCTAGTGAGTCAAAAGCCTTACTAAAATCCAATAAGACAAGGATAGTTAAATCGTCTAGATCTAAGGATTCAATATAATCCATAGAAACCTTCAGAAGCGCAGTTTCGCAGCTGTGTCCACTTCGAAAGCTGATGCTGGTCAAGATATTTGGTGATCTGATTGTACATTACTTTTTCAAAGACATTGCTGAAGTAACACAGCAAGCTAATAGGCCTATAATTATTAATTCCATTAGGACGACGTTTTTTTATGAACAGGGACAATGAGGACTTTTTTCGATAATGACGGAAATTGAGAAGTTGCAAGACAATAATTATAAATATGTACTAGAATATCAGAAATAGCGGGGCAAATCATCTTGATGAATCTCGAGGGGAGCAGATCATGCCCAAGCGTAATGGATTCTACAGTATACATTGCAAAGAGAACATCAGTATTATCAATGCAATTAAACGCAAAACCCTCGAAACGATTATCACCCACCACTAGATGACTATTAAGGACTATAAGGGTAAAAGAAGCAAAAAACTCACCTAGGGTCTCAGCATCAATATAGCATTGTGGAGTTTCTCTCCTAGCGGTGGATGTTGCTCGAAAGTTTTTTAATTGGAAGATCAGGATTTAATTTAGTGCTACAGAAAACCGTTTTGGCTTAAAGTCACGAGGTTTCGAACTCTCTTGTAGCGATTATGAATTAGAGGGTTTTTTCGTGGCTTAATAATGACGCAGTAGTAGATCCCTTTCACCAATAATCGAATGTATCTCCCTGGTTAACCACGGATATCGCTTTATTCCGGAATCACAGTAGTTTCGGAAATATTTTTATATCCTAGATGATGAAATCAATATGTATTAGACACCCACAAGCATAATATTAAAAATTATTTTGATGTTTGCATGTCTGTTCGTCTGTCGGGCTGTCCGTCAGTTCTCTCGAAATTGCCAATAGTGTCAAAATAGTCCCTGTGTTTACGGTAGCTATATACTATTGCAGAGTGTTATAGAAAAAATAAAGAAAAATGTTCAACAAAATTTTTATTAGTTAGGGCTAGCACGAATATTTACATCACACATGAATAATAAATTATAAATTGAAATGGAGAGGGGGTTGCCTTTGCTATTAAAACTATGATTTGAAAATTTTCGAAAGCCTTATTAATTATTTTATGTAGCCTATTATCAGTAGGTGGTGTAAATTTCAAATTTATATCTATACAACTCAGTATAGGGGGAATTTGCACCAACATTGATTTTGCATGAAAAATACAGGGTGTTTCATAAGTAGAATTATAAATTTCAGTGGTACCCATATGTACAAAGTATTGGTGTCCTTATTTGAAACGGCTGCTGCTTTGTAAATTTGGAAGGCAGTGAATGAAAGAACTTTTTTTTTTTGTAATATAACGGGTGGCAATTAAAAATTGGGAAAAAATTTAAAAAACATCCTCAAATCATATTAGAGCAATATTTTCCACTTACTATTGATATTATATTTATAAACAAACTTAATATTTTAATATAAAATTAATGAATTGCACAAATGGGCCAATTTCGGGAACGTATCGCAACTTTTTCTTGGAATATGGTCGCAAGCTCTTTGTACACCTTTCGGAACCATTTCTTTTACACATTTTCTTATAAGCGACCTCAATTGTTAGATGTTTTTAATTCTCCGCAGCCATTCTTGTACACATTGGTGCCGATTTCACCTGAAAAATCCTCCATGTAGCGGCACTGAATGTAGGATTAAATTGCATATACATTCTGTTTCTTAATTAGATACGTAATTAGTTTTTGATTCCGATAAATGGTTTTGGAGATAAATTCAAAAAAAGTGAATTCAGTCCTTCTTAAGATGAAAAAATGGCCGTTTTTTGCTAAAAATGGATATATTTTCAACTCATCATTATGAAGAACTGGTAAGTCATGGAAATTTACTTTCCATTCTAAAAATATTCACAGTAAAGTACTAATGGATGTGAAATAAAAAACGAAAGAAATATATGCAAAATATAGGAACTGGGGTGTATATGACCCAAGTACTTAAAACCCGTATTTTGACGGTAAAAAATCAGTTATGAAGTTAAAATGATCAAAAAAAAACTATACCAGACGATTACCCACTTCTCCCTGTTTGATTTGATGTATTTTGGACAACCCTCCTTCTCAAAGGCCCCTACCCCAAATATTTTTCATCTATATTTTTGTACTCTAGAACCTAAATCCGAAAGAAAAAACCCCAATGCTCTGCGACCCTCCCACACAATATTAGCCGTCCTTCAATATTGCGATACTTCTAACGTTTTCCCCAACTCCCCAAGTGTTTCAGAGAATCGTGAATGGAGACTTAGGGAGTTTTAATCGGGGAAACTGATCGGCACTGATTTGTAGGATTTTTCTCTTTCGGTATAAATGGTATGTCTTTGAGTTGGGGCAAATTTTGCGTCTTCTTCGCATAATGCGCGGATGCTTTGTCTGGCCAAAATACATATGTGTGATTTCCCTCCTTGTGATAGTTTTTAAGAAAGGAACTAAAAATTTTTCCCAACTATTCCCGCTCATACACTTCCTGGTTTTATGGTAAGTTCAGCTGGTTTGAAGTATGGCTTGGAAATACATTTAGCAGAAACTGCGACATACAACATCATTTTTGCTTCAAAATTTCTTCTTAATTTATATTTTACACTTGGTGGTGCTTTACTACAATTATCCGTGTAAAAAATATCATTCCCCGGTATTTGCGGAGCACTTAGCGGGATATAACTTTCGTCGTCTAAAATGAAATTCATTTTTTTTGTCATTTCTCAGCATCCATCGGCAATTGATTTTGATCACATTTATTTGCTCTTCCGTGTATTCTTGTGACTTCTGCTGCTTTTTCCTCATTTTGATGTTAAGATTTTCTAACACTTTTCCGACGAATTGATAGCGCTACAGTTAAACTCCCGAGTTGCTTGTCTTTGACTCAAACCACTTTTATTATTAAATTACCATTTTATCTCTTTAATTGCCTCCTTTGTCATAATAATGGGTTTTCTATACGACCATAATTTTCTCTCACTCATTAAACTCTGAAAAACACGATAAACAATACTTTTACAAGCCACTTCTGCTTTAAAATGCATTAGAGTAAACAATTTACCGGGGCTTTCATTAGATTTATAGAATTGCGCACAATGCGTTGACGGAGACGTTCTTGCTTGGAAGCCATTTCAACTAATGACTTAATGTGTACAAGCATAGATGGCACAAGAGCTAGATGTCGCATGCAGTACCAAAAAAGTATACAAAATTTATATGGCTGAGTGGTCCATTCCGGAATGGACCAAAACATTTGAACTGATATATACGTCGAGTGATTCGTATTTTTTTTTCGTATCTGAAGTATTAAGGAGGTCGATCAAACGAATACAAAACTGCTGTTAAAAAAAACATTTGCTCTCGGCATACTCTAAACTGTATTGAGGACCATTCCAGAATGCACTACCCATTTCACAATTTGTATACTCTGCTCTAGTGGTGACATCTAGTTCTTGTGCCATCTATGGTACAAGTCTCAAAAATTTTCAGCACAATAGGCACGATCTACGTAGTTATCCTGATATTCCAAAGAATTTTAAAACTTATGAAATGAGCGTAGTCTCTAATTTTAGTTGCCACCCTAGTTGGACACTCTTCTTTCTTTTATGTATAATTATTTTTGTTAGAAATTTTGGTCGTCCACCATCATGTCATAGAGATTCACACCACATTGCGGATTTTAGTTTCACATCTTCTTGTTTGTTGTAATATTTGTTAATTTATCAAATTTTTTTTAATCAATTGAATTACTTCATTTGTATTCATAATGATCACCTACTATATGAACTTAGTTAAAATAGTAAAAATATAACAGCACAGCAGCATAATATTATGCGCATGCATATTCCTCTTATCTGCTACATACATTTGCTCCTCTATACTCCTTCTAAAGTTCTGGGCAACAATTTTATATGTATGTACAGATATACATATGCAACATATATATTTACATACGGGGATTCAATTTATGCAGGTGAATTTTATACCAAAATGATAGTAGGTACCATAACATAATAATGTACATATGCACGAGCATGCATACCTTTATATACATACATATATGTAATACCCGCCACCAGCATCAGCAGTATCATCATCATCATCATCAACAGCATCGAATCTCCATCCTCAGAGTTCTCGGTTGGGTCCTCTTCCAGAGACCTCAAAGATATGTGTAATTTAGAAACGTGTTTTCAGCGGTCAGTAAACCGTCATTTGCATTTTTATTGTTATAATTTATAATAAAAGTCTTCGAAAATTGGGATTTTCGTAGGCTGTGATAGTTGTTTTTTTCTTTCCTTTTTCTTATTTTTTTATACTTTACTTTTATTACGCTCAAGTCGAAGTCGGTTCTTTTCTTATATTGTTGCGATCGTCACCTATCCTTTGTTACCTCTGGAGATCCTCTATGTGTTGAATGCATTTTAGATCATTAAGTTATGTTCTTTTTGGTAGGGGTAGAGGAGGTAATTTATATTTGTGGTATGTAGTTTCAAAGAAATAATGTTAATTGGATAAATAACTATGGGAAACTGCAGAAAATAAAATAAATATGAATGTTGGTATATGAATGAATCATAAATATTTATACCCCGATGGAATATCTTCATAACTTATGTGTTAAGATCCAATCTAACAATGGACAATTTGTGTTGTCTTAAACTTTATATATAGTTGTAAAATCTATCACGCATATTTATTTGACAATAAAAACCAGAGTGTCACACCAAATTAATTCACCACACACAGTCAATTCATAGATAAGCGATATTTAACATAAACTTGTTTCAAAGCTAACCTGCATAAATGTAGTCAACGATATTCATGTTACAGTTATTATTATATGTATTACATATGATGATAAATTTAATGGTGTTGTATATTTAAGAAATATATATATACATATATATTGGGTTGTCGAAAAAAATCATGACGCATTTGGCTAACAGATGGCGCTGTCTATCGCTTCATAATTTGACAGTGACAGTTCTAGTTTCATTCTAAAAACAACAACAAAAAACAAAACAGCAAATTAAGCGATTTGATTGAGTTTTGGAGGTTTTACAACAAGGGTAAGATGGAAAACTGTTTTAATTCCGTAAAATAAGGAACTCGCGTCAAACTTTTGTAAACGTGCGTAAAGTTTATGATGATATTGCTTTACAAGAACATCATCAGTACCTGCTAACGATGGTTCAGAAAATTCGTGATTAGGGTGATTTTAATCTCAACAAAACTTATCGGTCAGGGATTCCAACTAAGGTTGATGGTGATAAATATAAACATAAGCATAAACATTTATTTATTTGAGTACCCGTGCCAAAGGCACGCATAGCGCTGGGCACATCTTAGAAAGTTACATAGTAGATTTACATCGTAGCAAAACAAATAATAGAAGAATGAGAATAACATTAGTCTTAATATGTATATAGCACAGTATAAAATATAAAATATAACAAGATAGAAATAGTATCCTAATATACAGCACAGTCCAATGCGCAGTGCATCTGGCAAAAAGATTTACATAGTTTAAAATAAAATAAGATAAGATAAAGGTTCAGGATAGATAGTTGAAGCTTCTGAATAATGGATATCCGGTAACATATCCAAGCCCGGGACCGGAGGTTGTTAAGCAACTGAAGTATAAATTAAGGAAAACTGAAGACCATATTGACACAAAGATTATTGATAGGATAGAAGGCGGAAGGCCATTAGATAGATGCTGTCAGGAAGTCCAGAGCTTCAGACTTAATTGAATTTAGTGAAGCACTGCGTCTAGCCTCATACGGCTCCACTCAGGAACACAGTTTTTCCACCGAGCTGCGTATGAACCCTGGGAAAGACAATTCTGTGGTTGTTCAGGGCGCTCCAAGCGAAACGTCTAGTAATGTAGTTTGGTAGTAGACCATGTCTAGCCTTGAATATTAGCTTTACGGTGTTAAATTCGTACATGTAAGCAAGTGGATAAGGAAGAAGCATCCCAAGAAACTGTGGGGGAACATGTGAACCTCGTTTGAAATCGAAGATATATCTAGCGCAGGCCTTAAACGCACGGATTAATTTTGAAAGATTACCAATAGAGATGGGGAACAGGACTACATCAGCGTAGAAAAAAAACGGTAGAATCAGAGCCGAGAAGAGCCTTGTGCCGGTGAGCAGATCAATATGCTGGGAAGCAGCATAGAGCGAACGCAAACTATAATATACTCTAGATCAAATTTTATTTTCCGAGGCTCCCAGGTGAGGCCTGAGTCCATGAGGAGGCCGAGATATAAGATCGGCTTGGTTGAGAGTATAACGTTATGGCCTAGAAGATGAATATTTGGAACAGCAAAAGATAAGTTGGTGATGTTTCTGAGACGAATTGAATATACGATGGCCTGAGTCTTGGAGGGATTGAGGGACAGACTGTTTTTAGCAGATCACTCCGCAATCCCGACCAGAATTGAATTAATAGTTTTCGCAGCCTCACTAATATTGTCCCCAGGGGGGGGGGGGGGCACCAGAGTATATCTGGAGATCGTCTGCATATATGTGGTAACGCACTCTGTTCAGAACTGTACTGACATCATCTATGAAGAGCGAGAACAAGATTGGGGCCAACACCGCTCCTTGTGGCACTCCATCAGTTACCGGTCTCATAGAGGAGTAAAAGTCATTGCACTTTATCATGAACTGCCTTTGCCTTAGATAACATTTGATCAATGACACGCAGATGAGAACTGAACGCAAAACGTGTACGGAGCTTGTCAATCAGCAGTGTGTGTGGAACTGAATCAAAAGCCTTACTGTAGTCTAGTAACACATGAATGACGCAGTTACCTTTGTCGCAGAGATCACGGATGTGATAAAATCAAGGTATTAATTCAAGTCAAACCGAACGTCACACACGACACGAAAGATTGAGTAGAAACATTGAACATCCATAATTCAATCTGCGGGAACTGAGTTACGTAAGCAGGCTCGATATATTTGAGATCCTTCATTAATTCAAAGGACTGAATTTGACACGTTTATAAATATCTGTGATATGATCCTCAATAAACGTGAGAAAAACAATTCTTCGTTTTTTCACAGTGACTAATATTTAGTGATAAGTATTATTTATAACAAATTGTGGTGCGCGCAAACAGTTTTCGACCCGACACGTAATGTTTCACCTCAAACGAGAGCAGACATTCATCAGAGACGGAGGTTATGCAGCTCTCAATCTGATGGAATTTTTTAAGGGAGCTATCGTATCTTTCGAGCTACTAGTAAGGAATCAAACAGTCAATTCGAATGTGTACTGTTGATAATTGAACAGTTTGAACGAATCCATTATCATCCAGAAACATACAGATCTCATTAATCGTAAAGGAGTGTGGTATTTTATCAGGACAACGCGAAATCATCACACACAAGTTTTATTACGTCCGTAAAAAATTGTTTTGGTTTTCACCAGATCGATCGTTTTTTCATTTTTCTACACTCCTTCGCCGTGACGAGAGACCCAAAATCGGGTTACTTTGTTAAACTACATATTTAAAATCTTAAGCAAACAATAGCAAATAATTTTCCAATTCTTGTTATCATTCGGATTTGTCTTGACGGGACTATCTACAGAATTAAGAGACACTTCTATATACTTTTTTATATTGTGGATATTCTCTGGGTTCTTGTGATGCATCTATTCATAATATCCATTGACTCCAATCACGTATTATAATAATTATAAAACTCTTGTACTTAACGACACTTCCTAAAGTTGATATCTTATGGTTCACTATTGATCAGAAATCTGTTGAGAACTCCATGTCCAACCTGGACCCTGGTAATTCTGCTGGTGTCCGATGGGTTACCACGTATTGCCCTAAAAAACTGCGGCTAGGTAAATATCCTAAGTTATGGAAACAGTCGTTTATTGTCCTAATTTTTAGGTTCGGTAAAAGGGAAGTTGTTACCAACAATCGTGTTATTGTTAAATTGTCTTGTACTACCAAATGGTTTGAAGCTTCTCTATATGAATTCTTCTATTTTCATTTTTTTTTTTTTTTAATTGAGATCTTTTGGTTTTCCAGTTTGGTTGTTGAATTGGTGATCACCCTCTGTCAAGGATCACAAACTTACAGTTCCGTGTTTTGCTTTGTCTGAAGAAATAACGACTTACTCCGGTGTTCCACAGGGTAGCCACTTAGGGCCCAATCTCTTCATATTTTCATCATGGATATTTCCGATGTAGTTAACAAATCTGATTTCTTAATTAATATACGCAGATAATCTAAAACCGATTGGAAATATTGGATGGTGTACAAAGAGTTCTCTCTTTTCAAAACACTGATAAATGCAGGGTGGTAACCATTTTGTCTCGTAAGCGATTCCCTTCGAATATTTATGTATGGATTGTTACTTTCGAAAATTGATAAAATATGTGTATTTTGTTTGACACCAAACAACTCACCTTTAACTTCCACAAATATAGATAACATTGTTAATAGGTCGAACTCAATGTAAAGCGCAGGGGAAAAGAACATTGCTAAATCTCTTTCTACCACTCTTGTTAGACACATTTTGAAAAATGCCAGTCCTGTCTTGACTCCCACTTACAAAAATCACTCCGGTCATATTGAGAGCGTGCAAAGTTGATTCTTACTTTTTGCGCTTAGAAGTGTCTCATCCTCCGTATAATGAAAAAATAAATTTAATACAACTTCCTACTCTAAACAATTAGTAGGAAAATTTATGATATAAGCTTTATTTTTCAACTTGTGCAGGGTCACATGGACATGCCTTTGATGCTTGAGAAAATTGATATCAATTCAAGAGCTCGACACTTGTGATCTAATAATTTTATTTTATTTGTGCTCCGATTGCACCAATTATGAACACTTTGAGCCTATGTCTAGAATGTGGTGCTTCATTTAGGTAATGTGCTCAAAGATCTTATAGTAGTTAGCATTTAGCGAACTTCATTACCTGTCATTTGAGGATACACCGCCTCGATAAATACATTTACACGACTCCTTAGAATAGCTAATAATCTAATATGTGTACTCATTAGATTCTAAAATTAATTCATGAAGAATTCTTAATATGTAAAAGAAAATGTCTAAAAGGAAGTCATAAAACATAGAAAAATCAAACATGATCAAAACAACAAACACCCGAGACGCTTATAAAACCTTTATGAAATGAGCCCTTTGCTGGTTTCTTATTGCTTGTGCGTCTGTCGTCGTATATACATTTTCAGTGTGGTTTTTTTTTGCATACTTGTCCACACATATTATACATATAAATTTTTTTTTTTTGTTTTGTTTACCTTTAATTTTGAAGTCGTATCCAGAGGTAATCTAAGCACTAAACATTATCGGTAAGGAAATAAACTTGCAAAAAATATTGAGTTCCATCATCGACGAAATCGAGAATTAAGGCAAAACAAGGTATGAAAAAAAAAGTGAGAATAGGTGAACCTCTGGACGTGGTACAGCAATGCAGATTTACAGAGGATAAAATCAAATAAGAGATGAAAGGTAAAAATTCAAAGATGGAAAAGCCATTTAACAAGAGTCTCTATATATGAAGAGATACAGCCTGATGACTTGTACAATTGTATACATATGTATGTATTTTATGTAGAATATAAATTGATGTGTGTGTGTAAACTTAAGAATCCATCCAGAGAGGACAACAGAAAAAAAATAATCTCGCAAGAAAGAGGTGTAGTTAAAACTAAAAGCGATACAAAAAGTCACTGAGGTATGTAGAAAAAGCTAAAAGGTAAATAATTTATACACAAAAGCTGCGATGAGAAGCCGACACAACCGGGCAAATGTACTTATTAATGGAAATAAGTAAAAAAAAAAAAAACAGAAAAAAAAAGATAGCCCCGACGAATCGTTCTTGTTTCTTAACCTTTTTGGGCTTATTTCTCCGCGTTACAATAAGCGCGCGACACTTAATACTTTTTTGAACGATAAGTAGTTCGTGATGATGGTAATGTACCATCTTTAAATATACATCTCTACATAAAAGGTTGTGTGAGCGCAAGGTGTTTTATAAATATGTACAAAAAGTGTCATCAAAAGATTACACATACAAAGGTAGATGAGAGAGAGTCTTTATATTTTTATACAACAAGACAAAAGATATATTTACTAACAACAATAAAATTAATTTCAAATTAGGCGCAATTAATGGGAATAAAATTAAGTAGAAGAAAAAATAACGGATAATAAATATAATGACAATTTTAATAATATTGAGTTAAAAATATACGAAAGGCATGAAATTACAAAATTACGAACCTCATAATCTCTCAGAATATGAAAAAAAGTCTTTAAACATAAAATTCCCAATTAAAACTTGTGCTAGCTGACAAAATTTTACTTCTAGTTAATTGTAAAATTACAACGCCAGCAATGCAAAAAAAAAAGTAATGATAATAAGGAAATTATAAATGTGAATAAATTAGACTTTTATTTGTCAGTCAGAACATCAACCATCAAATATTCAAACCATTGAGCCATTTTAATAACGTTAGAGTTCTTTAAGGACTGCTACTGCTGCTGTTGCTGTAACACTAAATCAAAAAATATACGATACGATGGCATAACGAATTCAAAAAATTGATAGTCAATGGTTGAAGACGCTTGAAATATGTGTTGAGCGTGTATACGAAAAATTTAAATTTAATAGTTTTAAAGTCAGAGCCGTGCTTAAATCTACGAGTATACCATAAGCTAAAAGGCGTATAATCATTAAAAGCAACATTTAATTCTGCGTCTATAAATTTTGTGAAGATCAGGCTATCAAAAGTAAAATGTGGCAATGTTAGATCTTTGATTAGCTTAAGCTTATACTTAGTATCAACTTAAAATAGAAACCCTTTGCAGTCCATCGGATGGATCTTGCTATCACAAAACAGAATTTATATAAGATTTCATGTGAGAAAATTCATCAGTCAATTCCAAGAGTTTAAATTCGACGGCAAATTTTCGTCTCAGGTCGAAAAGACAGGAGAAGATCTGTTGGCACAATAAGCTGTCGCTCAGATCAGTGTGAGATATTTCAAGTTATATATGTATATGAATTAAGATGTCAGTTGGGTCGTCTAGAGATCACAGTCAGACAGACTGGATTTGCTTAGTCGATCTAGAATATTGTAAAATTATGCATCGTTAACAAATGAGTTAATAATTCGATAGCCCATTGATATATGTATACGAACTTAACGCCAGCTGATCTAGAATAGGTTCCTGAGAAATTTCAGATACTACATAAATCGGTTTTCGGTGTACTGCCACCTTAACTCAAAAAATCCGACAATTCTTGCGCTAAGTGAAACCAAGGTCGTTTCGGATGTTGATATTAATCAGTATTACGTCCCTGTTACAGCTTCGTGCCTCTTTTTTCTCAGCATAGAAGGATCGCAGTATGTATATATTCGGAATGATGTGGCCTTTACTATTCTTCAAGATTTTGCTTCTGCCAATCCAGAGTTTAACTATATCTGGATTAGGTTCAAACTTCACAAGCACATCATATACTTCTGTTTCCTTTATCGCAGCCCAAATATGTCTGATGACGACACGGTATCCGTATTTGACGATATCTCCAACAATATTGATCATTTGCTTTCTGTTTCCCCCTCTTCCGAAATCGTCCTGGCAGGCGATTTTAATGTTCATAATATACCATGGCTCAGACATTCTTCTACCACAAGTCCTGCGGGCCGTTTCGTTGAACTCTTCTGTGAATCATTTAATTTACAACAGCTAGTGCATGCACCAACGCGAATTCCAGATGCAGCTGGAGATAAAGCTAATTTACTCGACTTATTTCTAACATCTCATCCTGACAAATATTCCATCTCAGTCGGTTCCCCTCTCGGAAATTCAGACCAATGTTTAATCACGGCCACCTCTCCACCTACAAGTAGGCTTCTTTGGCACTATAAGAATGCTGATTGGGAAAGTCTCAATAAGTATCTTGGAGGAATTGATTGGTCGGTCTGTTTTGCTTCGAGGGATGTTGATAAATGCACATTAGAATTTAGTAATATACTAAATCTTGGCATGCGTGAATACATTCCGTATTCTTACAGCAGATCTCAACAACAGCATAATCGCTCCTGGTTTAACGATAAGTGCAACCAAGTAATAAAAGCGAAAGAGTCTGCTTTTCGCGCCTATCAATTGCATCCATGTCCTCAAATGAAACAAGTCTACAAGACTGCACGGAACACCTGCAAGTCCATTATCCAGAGAGAAAAAATTCTTTTTGACCAGAATATTAGACAAAGAATCCTGGCAAGCCGCAAAGGTAGCAAAGGTTTCTGGTCTCTGGTCAAAACCATCAGGAACAACTTCACCAGTTCCTCTATACCTTCACTACTTAATAATGGCGAAGTGATTGTTGACTCCCTGGATAAAGCTAATATTTTAGCTGCTAGATTCGCTTCAAATTCTTGTCTTCCACACACTTCACAAACACCTGTTTTGCATCGCCCGTGTGAATGTGTACAAGAGCCAATACACATTCGTACGAGGGATGTGTTCAGGGTCCTCAAGGGGATCAACGTCTCCAAAGCCGCAGGTCCTGATGGTTTTTCGCCCCTGTTAATTAAAAGCTGTGCCTTATCCTTGGCTAAACCTCTGTGCAAACTATTCTACTTGTCTTATTCGACAGGCAAATTTCCAACTGCTTGGAAACTAGCTCACGTTCAGCCTATTCCCAAGAAAGGAGAGGGTAGCGATCCTTCAAGTTATCGACCAATTGCGATCACTTCGATTCTTTCAAAGGTTTTTGAATCTTTCATTAACTCAAAATTAATGAAGTATCTAGAAACTAATCATCTCATCAACGATCGCAAATATGGCTTCGGAGCTGGACGCTCATCTGGAGACTTGCTGACCTTTCTAACGGAACGTTGGAACCGTAGTCTTCACAATTTTGGTGAGTCTAAGATCGTTGCCCTAGATATTTCAAAAGCCTTTGATAGAGTCTGGCATCCAGCCCTTTTAGCCAAACTTAAAGCACTTGGTCTCTCTCCTCCTCATCTATTATGGATTGAAAGTTTCCTATCTAGTTGCCAAATACGTGTTGTATTAGATGGCGTTACATCTGAACCGCATCCCATAAATGCCGGTGTGCCTCATGGCTCTGTTATCTCTCCAACTCTCTTTTTAATTTTCATTAATGATCTGCTTTCCCTTACTTTCAATCCCATCCATAGTTTCGCAGATGACAGTATCTACTCTTGATTTCGCTTACTCTTTTGACACTCTTGCGGACTCCAGGGGGAACGCCGCATGTGTTAAAAGAGATTGCATGATCATTGAATAACGATCTTAACAATATCATCGCTTGGGGCAAAGCAAATCGCGTCGAATTCAATGCATCTAAGACCCAAAGCTGTCTCATCTCATTAAAACAAGATAATAACTTAACCACACCCGTTTCTTTTGATGGAGCATTAATTTCTGATTCACCGTCACTAAGCATTCTTGGCATTAATATTTCTAGTAAGTTAAACTGGACAGATCACATCTTCTCTGTTGCCAAAGAAGCATCGAAATGTCTTGGATTTCTGAAAAAAGGTGTAAGAAATATTTCAGCCCGTCAAATCTAGCGCTCCTCTACAAGTCCTACATTAGACCTAGAATGGAATACAACTCCCATATATGGGCCGGGCTGATCGCACAGCCTTAGCTTCATTGGATATTTTCCAAAAGAGAGCCTTCAAGCTCATTGGCGATTTAGTAAAAACTTGTCATATCGACTCACTCGAACACCGCCGCAATGTTGGATGCCATTCGTTCCTTTATCGCTATATGCATGCTCAATGTTCTGATGAAATATCTAGTCTAATTCCTTGTAGAATGATTCCTGCACGCAATACTCGCGCTGCAAACCGCGCACATCCTTTAACCCTTCAAACTACTTTCGGCCGTACAGTAAAATTCCGTGATGCTTTTTTATCCCGAACAGTGCGAATGTGGAATAGCTTGCCATCTTCTGTTTTTCCTCCGGCATACAATCTGCGGAAGTTTAAGGGCGACATAAATCGGCACCTCCGCCATTCTCCTCATATCCCCTAATCCTTTCCCTATCTCCTTCCTGCCATGCTGTGCTTTGCATCATAGGGTATCCCCTGAGCTTGGCTTAATAATTTTAAAAAAATGGAGGGAGGCAATTTGAATGGTTGTTTATAATGGTATGTAAAAAAGCATGAGGCAGCACTCTTGATCAACGTGAAAGTCGAGGATGAGAAATGGAAATATATATACACAGCAATTCCATACCAAAACGATCTCCCATTGGACCCGACCCCCTCCAATTTCGATGAATCTTTCGGAATTAGTTAAGTATTAAAAAAATATTTGACCCATATTTTTTTTTTGTTTAGCTTTCCGACCTCCGTTCTTGGATACAGGGTGACTCAAATTTTAATTTTTTCACTGTGAACATGTTTCTTAATTTGCTGATTACTTATGAACGGGTTATACGATTCTTTTGTGTGATATCTCAAATTAAAGGTATTAAATTGAGCTTTCCAAAGAAATAAAAAAAAAGTAAACAATTTTGAAGAAGAAAACCCAATTTTTATTAATTTTAGATTTTTGACCCCCTACGGAAGAGAAAGTTCCCCCCAAGAAATTCATTTTTTTTAATGCTCTAATATTAATATAAATAATATATCAAAAATTTGCAGATGTTCAGCTCTTGGTTTAGGAGATACAATTTTTTTTTATTCGCGTCTCTGCAAAATTTCACATGTAAATTTTCGAATTTACTTCAAAAATGATTGTTTTATTGTTTCTAGATACTCAATAAAATATGCGTTTAGAAAATATTACAATAATAGTTCTGTTTTATTATTTCAAAAATTTTATAATTTTATTTTTAGTGCAAAACGAGTGCTCTTTAACACTAATACTATTTTCATTTACAAGTATAAAACTGTGGTACTTTTGAGTACCTACTATTGCCCTGGCACGATCACGATCAATTTTTAGTTTTTCTTTCATTTTAACTATTTTGCAAACTATATTGATCATAAATCATAAAATAACTCTAATATAACTCTCATATATTTGTTGTTTTATTTTAAGAGTGCCTGCAGAGGTGAGGAGTGCTGGAAGTGCAGATGATCACTCGCCAATCGATTGCTCTCAACGAAGATGCGGATTTTGTCACCAACGCACTAGAAAACTGTGCGCTAAGTGCAATATCGGTTCGCGGTACAGCTTTCACAATAAATAGGTTTGTTCGATGAAAACACCGGGTAAGCTCCGGGCTACACCGGGCTGTACTATCTTGTTTTTTGAAAACCCTGAGCTTACACGGAGTTACGGAAAATTGTTCGATGAAAGCCCGGTGTTTCTGATTTCGTGCCCCGAGCTTGCACTAAAAATTTCTAGAGGTAAACACACACATGGAATTTGTTCGGTGATTGCGCGGTTGAGTGCTGTACATAAAAGTGAAAAAAATCGTGGAGCTCATACCAAATTCAGATTATATAAGGAAGTTGGATAAGAAATTAGATGACAAAATACCCATCGATAATATGCACATAGGAAATTCGAATGAAAATTATAAGGAAATATTTGAGGAGGCGATTATGGTCGAAGAACATGGATGAAATCTTAAGATTTGCCTTTCTAGTAAGAAATTTGATAGTAAAAATGTTTCTTTGCCATTATTAACAAGTAATTTTTATAGACTTCACGTTATCCCGGCAGCTACCAAGCAAGTAGGTTTGAAGCAAACAACATATAAGAAATTCTCTAAATTCTTAAATGAGATGTCAGGAAAGGGTTTAATAGTGGCTCGAAAAGAAATCACTGGGATTGAGAAAATCATTTCTGTTGATTTTGATCATCCAATATCCAAAAAGTAATTTTATATCTAGTGACAAAACATCTGATGATAAAAGTGAAAATAGTGCAGCACAACTGTTTCTTCCAGAGAAATGATGGAGCTATATCTGGTCATAGATGAACCAATATTGTCATTTTTTCAAAGTAAAGTTACAGAAGAGGCGATAATATCGATGTAAAAAAGCTAATAAAAAAATATGTAATTAAGAAAAAACTGGGAAATATTTTTTGTGCATTTTAATATTTATTTATTCTTAAATTTTTAATTATTTCACCTATTTTTTAAAGAAATTTTCACAAATCACTGGAAATTAGAAGTTAAATTATGCTCAGGAGAACTGTCAGAGAAATGTCATTTCTTTAGATTTACCCGTTGTTTTTAAAAACTTGTTCGATGAGTGCACAAAACCCCGGGTAAATTTGGGGAAAATTGTAGGGGAAGATTTACACGGGGTTTTTACACGGGGTTTTTACACGGTGTTTTCATCGAACAAACCTAATAAGTGTTATATTTTTTTTATATAAATTAATATTTTTATAAAAACTGACGTTTTATTCCTACCGAAATAAAAATAAATTCGCATCTGTCATTTAGAGTCTTAAAGAAATAATTTTGTTTAGAGGAGAAGGTGGTAATATGGCCCCTGCTGATTAAATGGCCCTCCATTGAATTTCAAATTGGAGAAGCGCCTTCTATGATTTCGACAGTGCATTAATGCAAACACCTGTGGCAAAGAATTTTAGTTAGTATGCGAGAGCGCTGTTACGCCGTATTTTGTTTTCGTTCATAGCGTCTATCCGCGTGCTGCAATAAAACCTTTTTGCCGTTCGGAAGTTAATGTGTTTTTATTAGAAGAATCGTGTTACGAGTGTTTCAGCGGCAATCCGTGGAAAGTTTAGGAAACCTTCTTAAATAATTTCAAGGTAAAAACATCAAATTTTTTCTAATATTTTTGTTTTTTGTTTACTGTTGACAATCAGCACATGCATCTTATGTGGCCCCCTGTTAGTGCAGGTATTATGGCCCTAGGGGCCATATTGAATGTGTGGGCGGTAACCATTTTCTATATATTTCAAAATTTTGTATCAAATTATTATTTGATATATTTCTTGATTTTTTTTCCATGCTCCAGATGCCTAGAACGAACTTTTCTTCGAAGCCACAACGAAAGAGGAAGGCGTGGGATGCAGATCAAATGAAAAAGGCTATTGAAGTAGTACGAAACAAAACTATGGGGTATAAGAAGGCTGTTAAGTTTTTTTCGGTACCAAGAACCACATTTAGGAGGCTGGTTAATGATTCAGAGGTTTCTTTGGATGTAGTTGTGCAGAAATCATTGGGTAGAAAGTGTGTACTACCACCATATCTAGAGCAAAAGTTAGGCGACTATATTTTGTTTATGGAGAGCAATTATTATGGTTTGACACGTATGGACGTTAGACGAATGGCTTATCAGTTAGCCGCAAAAAATAATATCCCGAACCCTTTTCGTAATGGTGCAGCTGGTCGAGCATGGTTAGATCATTTTTTAAGCAGACATAAAGATCGATTGTCTACCAGAAAACCAATGGGAACTTCGTATGCTCAGGTTCAAGGCTTCAATCGCGAAGCAGTAAATGAATTTTTCGGGCTACTAGAATTGGAATATCCTCCAGATCTCATCTACAATGTAGATGAAACTGGGCTAACGCTTGTGCAGACAAAGATACCTTCAGTAATTGGTAAAAAGGGTAAGAAACAAATAGGAGCCTTGACATCAGCAGAACGAGGATCGCTAATGACTTTGGTTTGTGCTATGAGTGCAGCTGGTACCTATATACCACCGATGATGATATTCCCCACAAAGAACTATACCGATCTTTTGATGAAAGGGGCTCCTCCTGGCGCTAGGGGGAAAGTTCATCCTTCTGGATGGATACAATCCAATTTATTTACAGAATGGTTTGATCATTTTTTAGATAAGACAAAACCAACAGAACAGTCCCCGGTTTTTTTAATCCTAGATGGACATTATAGTCACACACGAAATATTCAAGTTTTAGAGCTTGCTCATGAAAGACATGTGACTATCATTAGTTTACCTCCACACACAACCCACAGGCTGCAGCCTCTAGACCGTACATTCATGAGTGCACTAAAAACTCACTATAGTGAAGAAGTACGTAAGTTTGTGCTGCATTCTGATAGAATACTCAAGCCTTATGACATAGCTGAGTTGTTTGGAAAGGCTTATTTGAGGTGCACAACTGGCGAAATAGCAGTAAATGGATTAAGAATTACTGGAATATATCCTTTCAGCCGCCATATTTTTATCGACGCTGATTTCTTAGCTGAATCGCAATCACTGGGAATAAATATCGTGCAACAACCTTCAAATTCTGCACTGGCCAGCAATCAGCCGGCCCCATCATCAGCTGTTGATAAGCAGGGACCGTCATCAGGTATTTATCAACCGGGCCCAGCATCTGCTATTGCTCAGCCGGGACCATCATCAGCCATTTATCAACAGGGATCATCTGTGACCCTGTCCTAGTCTTTAATTACAAATGAAGTTAGACCAACAACCTCTCTCGTTTTGCCAGAAGATATCTTACCTATTCCTAAACCTAAACAAAAGACATCGAATCGGGGAAGGAAGGCTGGAACTACAGCTGTCATCACATCTTCACCATATAAAAGGCAACTGGAGGGATCAATTAAAAGGTCTGAAGAATCGAAGAGTGAACGAGGACGTGGTCGAGGACGTAGACGTGGTCAAGGACGCGGACGTAAACGTGCAGGAAAAGGTCGAAATCAATGCATTGAGCTCACAGTCAGGACATCTACAGATAGTGAAGAGAACGAATTGCCAAATGTAGCAAATGACTCTGACTCCGGAGAAATTTTTATTGATGCTGCAGTTTCTGAAAATGATGTAAATTGCATCTTTTGTGAAATTTGGGTGAAATGTCAAAGTTGTGAATTACGGGCACATAATGAATGTGCTGGAGCAGAAGGCGAATACTATGTTTGTGATTTTTGCCGCTAAATGATTAAAACTTTTTCATACATTTATTATGGCCCCCGGGGTGCCATATTACCCACACAGTTTCTTATAATGGTATTTTGGAATCATTTTGAAAAATATAAAATGTTTTTGAAAGCTGGGACTTTTATTTACATTCGTAGCTTAGTTTCTTATGACCAATAATATAATAAATATTTTAACATTAATTGACTATTAAAATAATAGTAAATTATTTCGTTATCACATAAAAACAAATTAAGGGGCCATATTACCACCTTCTCCTCTACTAATTGATTTATGTTCCGTAATTGTTGATAACCACCCCTCTTGATTTTGATTGACTTAGAAAGGGCGTCAAAATTGGGTACCCCCTCCCCAGGTGGCAAAACTTTTAGGTACGCCACTGATTCCTGCATAAGTTTTAATCTAACTCTTTCACTAATTCCTAAAATTAAAATATTATAAAAAAAAACATATCTAAGTTAGATTCGGTCTATTATGATAAAGGAAGAAGAAGAAAATACAATTAATTCAGGTCTACTACTTCCCTTGCATTTAATTACTACTTTCTTGTACACTTTTCATAAAAACTATCATGCCTGAAAAAAACAACAAGTTTTCTATCATTTGTGTTTTGTATAATTTTTTGTAACAATCTAAAATATGCTGAGTATGTTAATTGTTGAAATTATTATGCAAATCAAAACATTAGGTTTTCCTTAATTATACTTTGTTGTTTTTTTTTTTTTTTTTTTTTTTAATTACCATGTATGCATGAATACGACGCCACTTACTCATGGAGATGCATTAAGTTACAGTAAAAAAGTGACATTTCAGAAATATTTTCAACATGATAACGTCTTAAGAAGAATCGAAGAAAACGATGCATTAAGATGCAAAATAAAAAAAAATAAAAAACAAATAAAAATCTGGCAGGCATTGCAATAAAACAACGAGAAGAGTAAACAACTCTCGTTCATTTGAGTACTGATTACAAAACCAGAAAAGAATATGAAGAAAGAAGAAGACCTTTGCGTTTTAAGAGAGTTAAATTAACGACATTAAGAACAACGCAACGACTAACAACAGGTACGTGGACGGGGGGGGTATCGACAGCCAGTTTTCGTCGTCGATCGTCGTCGCCGTTGTCAGTACGCGGCTGGGCGTGTATTATACTTGTAGTGAGGAGTTGTTCTCTGTGTTAATATATTATATGGATGGGGCGCTGATCTGAGACCCAGTGGCAATGTAATAATCGTTACTCTCCAACAAAGGTAAACGGCAGTAAAGGTATTACTTTTAATTGGTCACCTTTATCCACATACTTATTTCCATATATCTATACTAAAAGCAGATCATCATCTGTAAGATATTTTTATGTTTTATGAATGTTTGTACAGATATACAGGGTGTCCCGAACGTAGTGTGAAACCCGAAGGCGGCTATGGATAGGTCATACTTAGACTAGCAAAAAATTAGTGGGGCGAAATCCTAATGGGTTCCGTACTAAACGAGATTTGAAGATATTTGGGTATGTTTTCACAGATCTCCACGTTACACCCTATATATTTATTTATTTTTTATATTATTAAGCCAAGCTCAGGGGATACCCTATGATGCAAAGCACAGCATGACACGAAGGAGATAGGGAAAGAATTAGGGGATACATATAAGGAGAGTGGCGGAGGTGCCGATGTATGTCGCCCTTAAACTTCCGCAGATTGTATGCCGGAGGAAAAACAGAAGATGGTAAGCTGTTCCACATTCGCACTGTTCGGGACAAAAAAAAGTATCACGGGATTTTAATGTACGGCCGAAAGTAATTTCAAGGGTTAAAGAATGTGCGCGGTTTGCAGCGCGAGTATTGCGTGCAGGAATCATTCTACAAGGGATTAGACTAGATATTTCATCAGAACATTGACCATACATATAGCGATAAAGGAGCGAAAGGCATCCAACATTGCGGCGGTGCTCTAGTGAGTTATTGGCAAATCACCAATGAGCTTGAAGGCCTTCTTTTGGACAATATCCAATTAAGCTAAGGCTCTAAGACCTGCCCCGGCCTGCACATGAAAATTGTATTCCATTCTCTAGGTCTAATGTAGGACTTGTAGAGGAGCGCTAGATTTGACGGGCTGAAATATTTCTTACCCTTTTTTCAGAAATCCAAGACATTTCGATGCTTCTTTGGCAATAGAGAAGATGTTATCTATCCAGCTTAACTTACTGGAAATATTAATGCCAAGAATGGTTAGTGACGGTGAATTAGAAATCAATGCTCCATCAAAAGAAACAGGGTGTGGTTAAGTTATGATCTAGTTTTAATGAGATGAGACATTTAACTACTATTTTTATCAAAAAATACATCATCGAGATCAGTTTTTCATATTGGATTTAAGAAGTCGAAAAGCTTAGCTTTAAAATGATCTATTACACTCTGAGCCCAAAAGTGACCCTTTTTGCGTTTTTTGCACTTTTTCTTGAACATATCCAGGAGAAATGACTTAATAAGCTCGTTCCCAAAAAATAGTAGCCTAATTTCTGTCACATATTGAACTTTTTCGCTGCATTTCCTTAAGAAAAAGTGCAAAAATTGAGAAAAGGGTCACTTTTTGGGCTCAGAGTGTAATAGATCATTTTAAAGCTACCCTTGCTTTTGCTTCCTAAATCTAATAAAAAAAATTGGTCTTGAAAACAGAGGGGAGGAAGAGAAAAATTTATAGATCGTTGTAAATGTCTAACGATTATCTATCTACCAAAGGTTAAATCATAGGATGTTGCAAGGTGATCTGTGAAAGCATACCCAAATATCTTTAAGTCCCATTATCTCGGAAACCGTTAGGACTTCCCTCCCACCACCTGTAAAATTTTTTGCCCATCTAAATATGACCTATCCATAGCCTTCGAGTTTCACTCCACTTGCGGGACACCCTGTAGATATGCAAACATACACATACGGACAAATCTACGAACACAAAGGCAATAGAAGTTAGTGCAATTTTGAGTTGGAAAATTTAGAACCAACCGCCTCCCCCCCCCAACCTCTCCCAATGTTGCTCTGAATACATAGAATTCTGCATGTAACACATGCGTGATGAAGTACCCAATATTCTTTTCAATGCAGTCAAATGAAAATATCGATCTCCTCTTGGAACCCGATCGATCTTCCATATACGATTAGGATGAAACTTTTTGTTTGTCCTTACCGCGTCCCACCTTTCGTTTAGAAACCAAAAGTCAGAGACATAAAAATAGATAAAAGAAGTAGGTGTCTTTCCAGGGCCCATAATAAGTCTGGTAGATTTTTAAAAATACTTTTTACATTTTATTATGCCCTACTTAATGATTATGCAATATTTGATTAACTACTTCAACTTTCCCTGAGGTTTGAAAGAATGCTTTAGTAATTGCAATGCCTATAAGAAGGCAGCTCCTGATGTTGATGAGGACATTCGGCATATCAGTCTATATTGCTATTTATCCAAAGTCCTAGAGAAAAAATAATGTCTACACAGATGATGGCATATTTTGAAGATTAAAAACTAATAAAAGACTTGCAGTCTGGCTTCCGAGCGTACCACAACTGTGAACCGACTTTACTGAAGGTAACCTCCGATATACGTGACTCGCTTCATGAGAATAATTTTTCTATTCTCGCATTATTTCATTTCTCCAAAACTTTTGACACACACGTTTTTGCTTCATAAGTCGTGTACACAATTTGGATTCTACTCTTCTGCAGTTCAATTTATATCAAGTCTTCTTGCTCACAACATGTTAGAGTTAGCTCGAGCAATTTACCTATTAAGTTTGGAGTCCCTCAAGGATCGATACTGGGTCCTCTTTTATTTAGTTTATTTATAAACGATCTATCAAATCATATTATAGTATGTAAAATGCACATGTATGCAGATGATATCCAATTGTATGTTAGTGGTCCATTGAAATCACTACAAGAATTTTATTTAGTTTAAGTGTGAGACTCAAGCTAAATTCTAGAAAATCTAACTGGATTTTCATGTCCAGAGCTATAATGGATACGTCTGAATTACCAGCGATAATATTGACTGATATCTTTTTATCATAAAAGGTTGTACAAATATCCCTTCCAAGAAGACAATTTACCGCGAATTTTCACCGTTGACATGGTGTATTTATTACTGGACATAGTACAACAGAATTATATAATCTTCTCAATATTGATAATATATGGAAGGAGCAACTATATCATAAGCAGAAAATAATATGTGTCTTTTTTTTTGTACATCTTAAAAGACCGGTGGACAGGGGTATAGTACTGCAAAATTTTGAGAAATGTGGAATTAAAGACGAAAAATATAATTGATGTGGGAACTGCTTAACTAATCGGAAACAAAGAACTAAGGTTAATGGGCATTGGTCAAAGTTATTGTGAGCGGATCTAGGTGGCTCTGCGTTAGGTACACTACTATTTATTTTAGATATCAATAACTTGCCAGTACTAGTACAAAATTGCACTCTGGTGCCATTTGTGTATGACGATTTATTATTTGTGACTATGGATGAAATTTAAAAAAAGAGAAAGAACTATATGCAGAATAATGACCTTGATAGAGTAGACACGTATGGATGAACAAAAAGCAATAAATTGAATTCAATGTGTCAAAAACGTAATGTGATGATTTTATGTTAAGTGACTTAAGCATAGTTGAACATTGAACATTGATTTTTTAAAACAAAGAATAACTTATTTCCCAACTATTTGAGTAAATATACAAATTATGTAATGGATTGTCAGCATAAAAATAGGAGATAAAGGGGAATGCCCACTTTTCATACCACTTTTTAATACTCTGAACATATATTTTTTAGACAATGTTTATTTCAATAGAGTGCGTGGGGGAAAGCTTTGGTGATCGGATGCAGGTTGAGCGTCTTTCTTGGATTAAAACGTAGACTTATCTACATCTCATGATGGCGCGGAATTGAAGAGTTGTGGAAAATGACTTTCAATGAGAAAAGTGTTCACAACAGAGCACTAATGGCCATGGAAAAAATAACGGTAAAAACATATACGAAATGTAGTAGCTGGGGTGTATATGACCCAAGTTCATGAAAATGGGTTTTCCGGCTGCAAAAACGTCCTGAAAAAAGTTTTCTAAGCCGGGAAAAAAAACCACCCGAATAGTACTCGGCGAGATCTTTAATTTGATATGCAACATGCCGTATTGGAAAACTACCCCCCCCCATTCCGCAGGGGCTTCCTACCCTCACCCTAAAAGTATGCATTTGTAAGCCAATATTCTAAGGAAGGTCTTGGTTTACACTTGAATTGTGCTGAAAATTTATTTTAATTCGTTTAAGGAATTTTTTTTAAAAGACACTGTTCGATTTTGGATAATGCTTTAATATTTTAGTTCTTGAATCCCTTCTATAAATTGAATAACTCATTACCCTACGGCCATCCTAAATTACACTGCTACCTAATACCACTAAGATTAATTACTCTACATCTAAGTTAGTATTTTTTTTTTTATTACACTACTTGTTTTCTTGTATTTAATTTAAATGATTAGTTATTCAAGAACTCGGTTAATTAACTTCTTATGTTCCACGTGGATGAAACTTGTTCCTGGACGAACTCCTTATGGTTGATTCTAGCGTCCATCAACAAAATAATAAACGAAGGTAGTCCTCAAGCTGTTAGCTGCGAATCTTCCCTTTAACTTTGTTTATGGTTAAAAATTTATTAATTTGTTACTTTTCTTATAAGTTGTAACTTCTTGAGCTTAATTTAACTTTTCGTCTTCGTCGGATTCCAGGGAAGAAAAAAAAAAAAAGACCCGGAAACCAGCTCCACTTGAGCTCTCATTCTCTCTTTCAACGATCTATCAAATTTCTCAGTATTTTATAAAGTATGATTTCCATTTGATTTTGGACCATGGTTACGCGGGAGGTTAAGCGTCAACGTTTTAATTAGTTGAGTTAATTTACTTATTTTGTTAATTGTAGGCGTTTTATTTATACATAACTAATACACGAATTGTACGTGTTTATTTTATATTTATTATTTGATTTATTGTTTGCATTTAGTGTTAGTCTTATAACTTATTCCTAATCTTATTTATTAAACGTCTGAGGAATTCAAGAAGCTCATTTCATAATTATTCATTTACCAGCAACCTGGGGTTAAAGTAGATATGGGGCCGGGCGTACATTACACATCTACGATTTTTAGCTGGTAATGAGCTGAGGCAAGCGGTAAAACCCGATTTCCGATCGGACATATCACTAGTCAGTTAGAGCCGATGTAGGACCTCAGTTCGAATAAAATAGAGGGAAATACTAAGAAAGTGAGCATAGGTGTGGCTATAAATAGGTATTTAATGCTCCGAGTACAAGAGTCTGGGTACTCAAAATTCTTCTCAGGACCTAACGAATTCGATTTTGTACTAGATTTTCTAAATCTTTGACACCCCCCTTCCACCCAACCAGCTTTCACCCGCTGAATTGAATACAAGAGTGTGGGTACTCAAAATTCTTCTCAGTACCTAAGGAATTCGATTTTGTTCTAGATTTTCTAAAACTTTGACACCCCCCCCCTCCTCTAAACCAGCTTTCACCCGCTGAATTGAGTACAAGAGTGTGGGTACTCAAAATTCTACTCACGACCTAAGAAATTCGATTTTGTACTAGATTTTCAAAAACTTTGACACGCCCCCCCTCGACCCAAGCAGCTTTCACCCACTGAATTGAGTACAAGAGTGTGGGTACTCAAAATTCTTCTCAGGACCTAAATAATTCGATTTTGTACTAAATTTTCTAAAACTTTGACACACCCCCCCCCCCTTCCAACTTTCGCCCACTGAATTGAGTACAAGAGTGTGGGTACTCAAAATTCTACTCAGGATCTAAGGAATTCGATTTTGTACTAGATTTTCTAAAACTTTAACACCCCACCCCACCTTCCACCCAACCAGCTTTCACCAAGAGTGTGGGTACTCAAAATTCTTCTCAGGACCTAAGGAATTCGATTTTGTACTAGATTTTCTAAAACTTTGACGCCCCCCCTTCCAACTTTCACCGGCTGAATTGAGAACAAGAGTGTGGGTACTCAAAATTCTTCTCAGGACCTAAGGAATTCGATTTTGAACTAGATTTTCTAAAACTTTGACACCCCCCCCCCCCGCTTCCACCCAACCAGCTTTCACCCGCTGAATTGAAATAATCATTGTTAATAAAATATGTTGTTTAGAGTATCATAATGCATCGTTTAAGATACCACCTCTCATGTGTGGAGGTGTCGGGCCTAAAATAGGATTTCCCCCTTTAAACTACCAAATTTCAGAAATGCCAGGGCGCAGAATTTAACGATTTGCGACACGAAATAAGACGAATAGAGCAAGCACTTAAAGCCTATTTAAAAGAATTGTGATGGAGTTTGTTAAAGAAAACATCTGAACTGCGAGTTTATGTTCTTTAAGAATTTGTTACGTAATAGCTGTGTATAGCTAAGTAAATACATTTTTATTATTATTTTTATCTTGAATTTTATGAGAAACACTGACGCTGCAATGGACCAATTTGTTTCGTAATTTCTTCGTGTTATATATAATTCATTTATATTTGTTTCACAGAAATAATTATATATGTATAGGAGAAAAACAAAAACGTTTCAACATTTTTCAACAATATAGTATAAGCATTAGAAATCTTAACTTTTATTTAAGTCTATACATAAATCTTACCAATACCTACATAACACATACATAAAAGTGAATGTAAGTTTTTTAACCAAATAATTATTATTATATTTTTCAAATTACTACAGAAAAAGTGCTGTGCTAAGGAAGCTTTTATTTTTACAGCAGTTCTTCCATACAGTAACCAAGAAAAAACCAGAAAAAAAACCAAAAAAATACAAAGAAAAATTTGCAAATAAATAAAGACATAAATCAAAAATTATTTTATTATAATCCACCAAAATTAAATCATTTTTTTTTTGTTCCTGTGTTAAAATTCTCTCAGAGTTTCTTTCGTTTTATTTTTTGAATTCTTATTTTCATCATCTTTTGTTCGTCCAAATTTAAGCTAATAAAATTCAAAATAACATTTGAGAACACCTTTTGTCTAGAAATTATATTATTATTTATTGGAGATTTTATTTCCCACGCATAAGCATACATACATATGCATATGTATGTAATGAAAGATTTATATAGTTTTTTTTTAGTTGTTCTTTGTTAGAGATATGTTTGTATTTTTTTTTCTTCTTTTCTATTTTATAATCTTATTATTTCCATGACTTTATAAAATAGCACAAAAATCGCATTTTTTATTAATGTCAGCGCGTACGATAAATTAAGCTTTTTATTGTGAATAAAACATTGCGAATATATGTATGTGTGTATGTTTGTAGTATGTGTAAATTTATTTAGCATAAAAAAAAACTGGATTTCCAAAAGTGAGTTGCTGTTGGTTTGATTGTTTTTTTTTTTTTACTAAAAGCTAGTTTTACTAGAATTAATATCATCTTCTTGTTGTGGATTTTTGAACACGTATATGAAAGAAAATAAAAAGTACAAAATGATGCACTGGGACAGAGCATTATTGTGTCGTGATAATTATATATAAATTATGATAACTAATTGTCTGTGAATTTAACATGAACCAAAGTTTTATTTAACCCTTTCGTGACTAAGTTCCTAAAAACGCATCCTTAATGGGATTTTTGTGTTCCGTTTCGGTCTTTTTACAACAGATAATGGGAATTTAATTTTTCAGTAGTTCTATGGTAGGAAGAAGCCGAAACCGAGTACGATTAATACTGAAATTGAAGGAATGTTGAGTCAGAACAGCGATCATGATCGATTTAGTAAATCTGGATCTACCGACAATGACGAATATTTTGAAGATGACGAATATTGTCAGGACAACACAGACAAAGAATGTATGCTAAGTATACTCCTATAGATTGTTATCATCAACCTTCAGAGTTTTGTATACATGAAGTTGAGCATTTACCTATAGAGTTGTAATTAGTTTCAGCTAGTAACATCTGATTCTACATTTACGTCGAAGAGAGCTATTTCATCTAAACGATTTTGTAAACTAGATGAAAGATTGGTTGATTCACAAACTGCATTGGAAGTGTTTTTATAAAATATTTTCAAAAAGTCTTATATACAAATGATAGGGTGGAAAGTGTTCCAAATCTTATCAAGATACAGTATTAGATACAGATGAAGAGGGGGGGGAATAAAAAAATACCTGGTTATTTTTTAAGGAGATCCCAAGCACGAAGGCCAGAGTGGCTCATTGTGCTGTCCTGCTAGAAGCTTTTTCACCAAAACCTTCCTGTCCTCTTAATGAACCGCATCACGCTTTTGTGAGGAGGGATTTTCAGCTCATCTACAGATAGAAGTTAGAGTATCCAGCATACTCTCGGCGGGTTATCGGTTGTATCAGGTTCACTTTCCAGACAGGACAGATACTAACGGTTGTCAACAACTCCCATCCTCATTAGATGAGTGTGAAGTGAGCTGTGGCCAATGATGATCCCAACCACAGTTCTACATTGTTTCCTACCAAGCTCCATGAGAATATCAGAGATATTCCTATTGGGCGGCCATCAAGAAACAGTTTTGTGCACCTGCAAGTAGTCAGGTGGCCTGTTAGTCATGGATTATAATCGTGTTCCTGATCATCCCAATCTTCTCAATCACGCAATAAAGAAAGTAATAGGCAGAGACTGTTTAATGTTTTTATCATCCAAAACTGTGCTGTACGTTCCATCGGAAAAAAATTATGGATCTAGAAGAAGTTGTTATATTGATGATATGGTATAGTACTTGGGAAAGTCTTTCATGCAGGGCCACCAGGATAGTCCATACATACCAAAGTATAGATAAGTCTATGACCAAATTTAACGGTAGATTCTCTCAAACTTACAAAACGTTGCGATCCTAAATCAGTTTATACTTATATGACTTCCAAGTATACAAAGAAAACAACTGAAAGGAACTTTGGAGGAATAGGTTGTAACTAGTTTCATGCTAACAGTAAGACCATGATCTGTACAAAATGGCAGGACTTTAAGAATGTGATGGTACTAAGTAATTGTCACTCAAGCACTGTCTACTATGTCATAAAAACTTCACCTGACGGAACAAAAATTACTGTTCTGATATTATAGGTGAAATTCATTACTAAGCTGACAAACGATGGGTGTTTACTAGAGCTGAAAGTATCCGGATAATTTGCAATCCAGATAATCCGGAATAATTCGGATTCAATTCCTCAAATCCAGGTATCCGGATAATCCATAATCTAGTATCCGGATCTGAATCCGAGTTATCCGGGTCCAGACTAAGCAAAAAAGCTTTAAAAAATTTCCTCCAGATTGCATATATCATGAAATTTATATTTTCCAAATAAGGCATTGCAATCTGGATGAAATTTTGAACCTCGAGATCCGGATAGTTCGGATCCATATCCGGATAGCTCAGATCCAGATCCGGATAGTTCAGATCCAGATCCGGATAGTTCGGATCTAGATCCGGATAGTTCGGATCTAGATCCGGATAGTTCGGATCTAGATCCGGATAGTTCGGATCTAGATCCGGATAGTACGGATCCAGATCCGGATAGTTCGGATCCAGATCCGGATAGTTCGGATCTAGATCCGGATAGTTCGGATCTAGATCCGGATAGTTCGGATCTAGATCCGGATAGCTCGGATCCAGATCCGGATAGTTCGGATCCAGATCCGGATAGTTAAGATCCAAATTAGGATAGTTCGGATACGGATCCGGATTTTAGGAATCGGATAGTTCTGCAGATCCAGGTATTCGGATATCCCGATATTAACAAATTCGGATCCAATTGACAACTCTAGTATATACATGGTTGATAGGAAATTATTGAAATGGTATAAGAAATTGTTTAGTTATGAATAAATTCTCGGGTTCTGTACAAGGAGATTCTTAAAAAAAAAGGCTCAACCATTTCTTCATTTTTTGGAATCATTGGCGGAAGAACCCACAGTGGTGTTTTTGTCTAAAAAAACCATATATGGATTGTAATTGTTATTGGATTATTTCATATAGGAATGTCGTACTTAAGTATAATATGCGACTCGTGTTATTATTAAAAGCGTAGAAAATTATAAAGGGATTCGCACCTTAGCCGGATAATTTAATTAATTTATAATCTTAGCTTTACCGCAAATTTTATAAAGATGAACTTAATTGTACACAATGTGGGTGGCGCGGTTTTTGATTACCCAATTTTTCCTTTACTCTTTCGAGTATAAAACACACTTTAGTCGTCAATTATCTCGGGTAGTGTAGAGGTAGAGGGGCAGGTTGATCAAATGTTATGAGGATGAGAAAAAACTTTTTCCAAGGTTATTTATTTATGCTAAGCGATAAGAACAGAACAGCAAGTAACATTTTCTAACATTTGTTTTTTTTCCAATTTATTTTTATTTTCTTATACTTCTTGTCAAGGACAATATAGAGGTAAAAAGGCAATTTACAAATCAACTGTGAAAAATTACACAAGAAGCCGTCCATTGAGAGATCGCCATTCCTATGTTCCTCCTATAAAGCTGCTTCTTACTGAAAAACATATAAACGATCGAATAGCATTTTATAACAGAATGCAAAATGCTAGATTTAAAGAAGCAGACAGCACTCGCATTATTTTTTCTGATTGATTGCCAAACCGAAAGTTTTTCTTCTTCTAATAAATAAAACTACCATAGTTAAGAGACAGCAGATCCGAATACAATTGCGCCTGCACAGAGGCCGAAACAGGACTTGAATTTCATGTGGTAGCGGAAGGAACAAAAAGCACTAACGCAAGAAAACTCCTGTAATTTAAAAAAAAATGGAATCCTTAAAACGTATCCTACACGTTACAAAAAAAATTTTTTTTAGAATCTCAACTAACCCCCATTAACAATTCAAAAACAAAAATTATTTCAAAATCTTTGACTATGCGGCGCGGGTCATGAAAACCCAATATTCTACCTACGTCACATCGTTTTTAAGAAAAACTCCTATGACAGACAGACATTCCTTCTTTTGAGGTACGGAGCACTAAAAATTATTTCATTTTATAATATACAGAATCTGGTAGGCTACTATTAACTAAATACTATTTATAATGAAAGACGGGTTTTGATGATTTGTTCTTGGAAAAAAATGGTAGTTAAATAGAAAAAAAAAATACTACGATTCAGAAATTTTTACTATAAGGCGCCAAGCGGAAAATTAGAGAAATGAATTTTAGTTTTAATATATAAAACTGCAATCAGTGCGACTACGTATGCTCCGTGGGGTTACACAAATGAAAATATGAGAAAAGTGTCATTCGGTAATAGGGTTTTAGCCCGATCCCGTCTCTAACAATATCAATTTTTATACTAAATGAAATAAACGTGTGTACGAAAGATCGAAAAAAAAATCTTTTTTTTTTTATGGGTCGGTTTTATCAATATTAAGTTTAGCTCTTTTGAGAATTTTTCATTTAATTTAGAATTTTAAATATTGAATCCATAAACTTAGCTCGATCCACGTCAGCGTACATTCTCGTGTGTACTTATCTCTCTATATACAGGGCTGGCTGCCAATGAACGGACACGGTCAAGCTGATATAAATAAATTGAAATTTTCCTTAGTTTTGTCCACGTACATAATTACGTACATATACCTAATAATTATTTTTCTTTCTACCATTAGTTATGTATATACTATACGTTTTCAAAAAACTTTAGATGGGGTATATTAGTAATTTTTGATGTCTAAGTTGTCTTATCTGCTGATGCTGTAGGGTTTTTTTTTTCGAAGTCCTCAGAGATCTAATTTCGGCTTTAACAGAGACAAGTATTTCTTTAAATGTTTTATACTTGATTACCAGCAAAACTAAATAACTATATAAAATTTGAAAATCCATAGATATAATGCGTAGGATATAATTTCTTATGCTTCTTGAGTACATAAAATAAAATTGTTGCTATAGCGATATAATAGGTCTTTAACGCCATTGAAAATTTCATCGTAATTTTTGGAAACCGACAATCTCTGATTTGGATGAAGCTTTCACAGTTTGTATGGAATATCAAAATAGCCCACCTATATTTTTTGTTCCTTAAAACGACCCCCCCCCCCGCAGTAACGCACCCAGGATGTGGCTTTGGGGAGGGGGTGGGGGGCCATAGGTGTCCCAAGTCCTAACGAGTCGGAAAAATAGGGCTCTAAACTCGCGTCGTGCACCCATCTGAGCACTGCTATGATAGATTAAAAGGTTTTATTTTATTTTATACGTAATTTGTAAATTATGTTCTGAAAACTGACATTTTGGAGGGGGGGCGGTCCCATTCGTCCCCCTCTCGTTGCGCCCCCCCACCCCTCGAAACAAAACTAGTATTATTTATTATTGACGACTTCTAGCACTTGTTTCGTATTTTTATTTTGAAGCTAGAAGCCTTATAAAAAATTCCGATTGTATCCTTCTTGAGCTATAAATTTTTAAAACCAACCCTGTATAGTAACGCAGTATGGGAGCACTGCACTGAGACTAATGTATTGTTATTTTTTTCTTCTACTAAAACCCTGTAGATCTTGTTTTTTTGTATTTTTATTTTAAAATTTGTGGTTAAAAAAAAGTGTAGTGATAAAAATAGTATTGTTTTGAGAAGAAAACAAATACAATGAAATTGAAGTGTAGTGCGGGCGAACGATACAAAAAAAAGGGGGGGGGGGTCTTTTACCTATGCCCTTAGTGAAAAAAAGTATTTTGTATTTGCTAAATTAAAATATACAAAAAAGCATATACGGTGCCATACAGCCAGCCAATTCTTCAGGAAATTACAGGACCATATACCGGTGAGGAGAGTGCTTTTAGCTCGTCTGATCTTGAAGTTGATTTACTTCACTCTTCAAATCCAGCCTCTGCAAGCACGTCCACCGGAAATTCCGAGGAATTTGTTTAGCCTGACTTATCAGTGAAAAGCCCTCCAGTTACTAGAAAGATACTTAAGAAAGCAAACTAGGCTGCATCAAAGTGTACTGATGTCTATGCAATAAAATAAAGTCCGTGAAAATTTAACTGAAGAAGTCGAATCAGTCAAAGCAGGTGAAGAAATTATTCGGCAATTGAAGAAGAAATTCGCAAAGATACAAACAAATGCCGAGAAGTATTAAATTCTCACATCTTTGTCACAAACATGGACCGCCCCCCTCCCTTCTCCGTCAATGCATTCGACATAAGTATTTATATGATACACAGAGCAAAGAAATTAAAAATTGAAAACGATATCATGTCTTCACCACCAAATCCAAAAATTGTCAGTAAGTTATAAGTTGTATATAATAAATATAATAAATATAGTATAACGGTTATGCATTAATTTTTTCACTTATATTAAACCTAATATGATTTTATGAAATACAACAATGAATTGTTATGTGAACATACACATACACATACACATATTAATAATATAGTAAAAAAAAAACACTGAGAGAATCTTAACCACATAAAATTAATATAACAAGAAGTATTAATATAGTTTATAACAGTTACCTTTGAAAATTGGCCAATCTCGTTAGTTGAAACAACATAAAATGTAAAAATTTTCACATTAAACAATTTTTTGACAATTATATAACAATTTTTCACTTCACTTCCTCATCACTATTTTATTTGATTTATGAATTTTATATAAAATATTATTATTTATTTCTTGTTTTTTTATATACAATTTTATGTAAGTTAATGCAATTATTTAAATGGGATGCATTATAAATCTGTGATTTATCACTTTCATATCACTATGCACGATATTAACAATTTATTAATATTTATATTAATATTATTTTATATGTAGATTTGTATTGTAGTGAAACAAATACCAACAAAAACTTCTACGATTGCTTCTTGCTTTTTATTTTCTGGAAAAACGGAAAAGTGCAAAATATTTTAATGAAATTTCTCAATATTTTTTGTTTGTTTTTTTTTTGTTTGTTTGTTTTTTTGGTTAAATTATGAAATTATATTTAATATTTCTCTGAACTTTTGTTGCTTTCTTGGGGTTTTTCTTTTAAACACGAAGAAATATAATATTAATTAGGAAACAAAAAATCAATTTATGAAACACAAATCAAACGCCAGTTGCAATTAGACGTAAAGTTTTCTTTGTTCTCAATATTTAATTTAACGATAATATTATAAAATGCTCTATAACTAGAGATAATGATATAAAATTGTATTTTAAAATAGGAGGTTTAATATTATATAAAGTAATGTGCAGTGTTTCCACACCATAGATATTTTTTCTATTCCAAATAGTAATTCTGGTGCAAAAGATTGTGTGAGTGAGTTAATGTATAAAAGGACTTTGTTGTAGCAGAACGAATGGAAGAAGTAGGTTCTAGCGCAAAAGACATCTCATCCACATTAAGGACAGGAAGTCCACACTGGGTGTATATTAAAAAAAAAAAAACAACATGGACGCGTTTAGTAAATTAACAAGAAATATGAAATTACAATTCAAGTAGAAGACTGACTAGCAGCCCAGAGAGAAGCAGCTCTTGTTCTGCGATATTCTTAGTAAATTATACTATCGCCGTTTGCGTTTCTATCGGAAACAGTGAGAGTCCTTTTTGGAAAATATTTTATATTCCTTCTGCACTAAGATATAACTGTATTTTCATATTTCTTCTTGTTAATTTACTAAACGCGTCCTTGTTGTTTATTTTTTTTAAATATATTAGAAAAAATCGAGATAATCTACTCTAGCACGAAAGTAGCACAACGGGCGGACTACTAACTTTATAGCTGTTAGAGCATGCCGCCATATTTGAAAGGACATTCCCAGCACGGCCAGTACTTAGTCAATACTTGCGAAGAGTGATTGCGTGTAGTAGCGTGCGTTTGTACAGTGTAAATTCGTGGAACGTGTTTTTTTTTTCACTCTATTTTAATGTTATTTTGGCCCAAAAAGAGACGTTGATTATTTCAGTGCTACTGTGTTAAGTTTATTTAAATTGATTTAGAGTCGAGGTAAGTAAACGTCGAATTACGGTAAAAATGTAATTTCCCAATTCGGATGTTATTCAATAATAATTTTGAACATATGACTTCAAAAGTGGTGTGTGGCGCAGAATGGGCCTATTATTCCCCGAAATTTTGTAAAGATTTGAAATGCGCCGATCAAGTGAAGAAATTACTCTGATCTCATCCCGAAAACACGGTAAACGCATTACCAGTAATTTTTCCAGGTCCATCCAAACCAATTCTAGCACCGTGTGCACCATCAACACCTTTCCACAAGTGTTAGCCATCCCAGCTCTTACCTATACCTAAAGCACCTGCCACAAAAAAAAGGAACTTCTGAGCGCGGCGGAAAAACTGCAATCATAACGAGCTCTTCATACAAAATGAAGCTAGAGCGCCAATCACCTGGAACCGAAAAACTAAACAATCTAAAGACCATTAATAAGGTTAAAAATATAAAGACATCCACGAAAGAAAAAATAGTGTCCAGCAAAATCAAAGATAACGAAAAATGCCAGTATTGTAAAGACTCCTTTTCTCAATCCACAGAAGGGTGAGTCTCATATAGAGCATGTGGCAAGTGGGCGCATTGCTCTTGTGCAAGGATATACAAGGAATGCGCTCATTCTGTGACAGACTTTAACTGAATGCTCATTATGCCCCACCTATGTCCATTTTCCCCCCTGCACTGGAGCAAAATGAGCACATACGAACAGACTTGCAATTTCAATATTGATATTGCAAGTATGTCATATTGCAATTATACAATTTCAGAGACACACTTGCGGTTTACGATACTGAAAAAATTAATTATAAAACTAACACTTGATTTAAAATTTCATTTGTCATTTAATTTGTAATTGAACTTAAAGAGAGTTCCGCGCACATACAATACGCGAGCTACTTGCTATAAATAAAAAAATAAAAACGAAATAGACACTTCAACTTGACGACAAGTGTCAAATATTAAATGACAGAAAAAGTTGTTGCCAACATTGCAGCAAAACATTTTATTCTAAAAGGTTCGTGTATTAAATGATTATGGTTTATAGCTAGGGTGAAATGCCGCGTACACTGTATTGTTTCGCGATACATATATGATAATAATTTAATTATGAACATTGCTCAACGTGCCCCTCACACTTGCCCAACTTTCACACCATGGGAGAGGTAAGTTGAGCAGCTCTGACTTTCTTCACATAGTTATTCGATATACATATTTTGCATATTGTATATCTTGCACAGTAAAACTATCTCATTATGTCGATTCTAGATTAAGGAGGCGTTATATTTGTACACTGTAAAAAATGTGCACAATTGTTGCAACAAAGCTTAGATGTTTTTCCCTAAAATGTAGGCATTATGCCCTAAAATATAGTGAATATTTCCTACATTTTAAGGAATATTCCCTACATTTTAGGGAAAAATACCTAAGCTTTGTGGCAACAATTGCGCACATTTTTTACAGTGTATATATAATATATTTGTCCAACAAAACAAATTTCGAATTACGTTAGTTTTTGGAAAAAAATTGCTCAACTAGCCCCTTCTTACCCCTTTTTTTTTTTTTTCTTTTAGTGAAATAAAACACTTTTCGTTGAGTTTAAAAAAAAACTTTCTTCAGATTTATTTCACAGATTTTCTTCTGCTACTTGGTCCAAAATAAAAAAGTAATTTTTATTATTTTTTTTCCATACTAATAAAACTAATATTTTCAAAAAAATAGTTGGTGAACATCATGAATATAAGGATCTAATTTTTGAGAGAGAAAAAAACAGGAAAATGGGGCAATACCGGACATAGGGACGAAAACCCTTCCACTGAAATATTGCAGGGAGCAACTCCAACTCTCAATTTGTGTTTTGTGTTCTTAAGTTGTCAAGTAATACTAACAGTTGTTGGCGACTTCACCAGGGTTTTTAACCTGTGCAGTTTGTAGTTTTCACCATTGGGAAGTGATTGATTTTTTAGGGTTCCGTACCCACAGGTTAACAACGGGAACCCTATTACTAAGACTTCGCTGTCCGTCTGTCAGTCCGTCACCAGGTTGTATCTCATGAACCGTAATAGGTAGACAGTTGAAATTTTTCAATTGGCGATATAACAATAAATAATAAAAATAAAATTAAATTAAAAACTAATGGGGGCCCGTATACAAGAAAATGATTTTTTCGGCGTTTTTTTCCTCGTTGTTATCATAAGTAGGCATTTTTTTTTTTCAAATGACGCTTACACTCATCTGAAAAAATAAATAAAAAGTACATACATAGTGATAAATTTTGTACGACAGTATGGAACCCTACGTGTACGAGTCCGACTCGCACTTGGCTAGTTATTTTATGGTAATAAGTGAGAGAGATGATTGCGTTCAGTGATTAAATTTCAGGAGAGTTGCACTAAGTTGCAATGAAGAAGACTTGGATGATTTCGAGTGTGATGAGTCCCTCTATTATATTACAAATAAACAATTTTTTAAAAACATTATGCATCATGGGCTGTCCGATTATGCCCCGGACAAATACCAATCTGTGAATTTTTAAAATTGTTTATTTTCATTTATATATTTTTGAAACATAAAAACTGGCACATTCATTGGTTATATTTCATTTTTCAAATAATATAAATAATATAATAAATCGCATATTTCCCAAATTTTCTTAGGTGTCCCTGGTATTGCCCCATTTTCCCCTAATAGTTTGAAAAGAAGTTTCGGACCCCAAAAGAAGTCCCTCTAACGTAGGCCAAAATAAGGCCCCATGTTAAAATCCTCCCCTAATAGTGGTTTGCGTCTTTGAATATTACACAGGTTTTTTTTTCTTAAATCCCCGCTAACTATGTTAAATGGAGAGTTGCCTGTTATTCTTGCAGCAAGGTCTTGAATTTTTCTTGAATACGTAACAAAATGTTCCTCTTTCGGCGTGTTTTAGTAATAAAACAAAATATTTATAATCAATAATAATAATTGAGACTAGAAATTCAGAATTAAATCTAAAAATTAATGCTGCACCCCTAAAAACGATTCTCGTGTGTCTCTCATAAGAATTCAAATAAGTATTAATTTATATAAAAAAAAAAAAAAAAAAACTTATAAAAGCGGAAACAGAAAAATCATTATAAAATCGCTCGTCTATATACTTTTGGATTCTTAAAAACCGTTTTACTTAATTACAAAAAACAAACCAACAAAATTTTTTCATCTTCTGTTGATATATAATTAATTATGCAATAAATTACCCTGCTGTGAGTAAAATTATATCAATGTTTGTTTTTTTTTCTCCCCTTTTTTGTGTTTTTGTTTTAATTTGTAGATATGATTTTTTTTTCCATACCAATGATCGTAGATAAAAAAAAAACCAAATTAATTTCTATCAAATCAATTCTTTTGTTTTGAGAAATTAATCTATAAATGCTGGAACGATTCCCAAGATCAGAAAAAAAAAAATCTTGAGAATATAAACATAAAATAAATTTCGATTCGGTTTTTGTGTTTTGTTTTGCTTTCATCTGAATGTGCACGCAACCAAATCCCTTGATTAAATAGCAGTTAGTAATCTATTTAGCTTCCTAACACTTTTTTCTATGAATTCTAATTAGTTTTTTTTTTTTTGTTACGGCAAACTATATGTGGTGAGAAATTTCGTTAAATCATTTAAAAAATTTTGGAATAATTTTAAAATAAATTGGAAATTTAAAATCGTTTATTATACTTATTAAAATATCATTGTGAAACTAAATGTTTTTATGACTAATAAAATACTTATGATGAGACTAAAATAAAATTGGGATTGAGTTAGATATGTACATACACTAATGAGCAACAATTAGTTAGATATATGTATGTATGTATGTATGTATGTGTCTACAGATCATCACTTTTATTACCAACAGATCTTTTATACTTAATTACGAAGTTACTGAATTAATTATATTAATTCGATGCACACACACACACACACACACACGTGTAACTGTTTTATTTTTAAAATATTCGA